>CAHIKZ030004034.1:2740000-2870000 GCA_903632075.3 Acanthosepion pharaonis | reverse complement strand
CTTTCTTTCTTTCTTTCTTTCTTTCTTTCTGCATCGCATGCTTTCTTTTTGTTTGTTTCTTTATTTATTTCTGTCTTCCACTTCTTTCTTTCTTTCTTTCTTTTTTTATCGCTTACTTTCTTTCTATCCCCTAAACCGATAGCCTTGTCTATATCTTCCAATTCTTTCTTTCTTTCTTTCTTTCTTTCTTTCTTTCTTTCTTCCACGGAATAATTCCTTCCTTCCAATTGTTTTCATTCATATTCTTCTCCTTCTCCTCTTTTTCGCCCCTTCTGTATTTCTTGTTTTAGTATCCTCCACCTTTTTCTTCTCCGCCTCTAATTTTTCGTTTCCTTCTCAATTTTCTACTAATCCCCTTTTGCCTTTATCACACACTTTTCATTTTTCTTCAATAATCATCATCATCAGCAGCAGCACCACCACCGCTACCATCCTCAGTTCTCTTTACTTACATCTCTATATCATACCGTCCTCTTTTTCAAGTCGTTCAATTGTCATTATTCTTCACCCCTACCCCATATTCCTATTCCATTTTTAAGCTCGATTTTAAATGGATTTCTGACCTTACTCTGCTACTTGTTCTTGTCCAAACTATTTATTTCATTTTTAAAGTGTTTACATTACTACTTTTTATATCGCCCATTCATTTCACTATTACATTCGCCCCATTTTCTCCTTCTCCACAAATTTCACTCATATTACAATATTATAACCTTTTCTTCTTCCTCCTCATCTTCATCCCCCTCTCTTCCTCTTTACTGCCTTTTCCATCCATCTCTCTCCCTTCTTTGTTTTCACATTAAATCATTATATTTTAACGGCTGAAGAACATTAAGGGGAAATAATAGTTAAAGGAATGTAATTATTTATAATTTCCTTCTAAAACTGTTTAAATACATTGGGATTTTATATACTATAAAAGAAACCACAGTGTAACCCGGATATAAGAGAGTTGTTGGGACCGGAGAAGAAGTATCTTATATCCGGGTTTCTCTTATATCCGGGTTTCTCTTATATCCGGGTTTGGTCTGTTTTGTTTAGGTAAGTATGGGAACACTTTGGGACCAGATAAAATCTCTCTTATATCCGGGTTTTATCTTATATCCGGGTTACACTGTACTAATTCCAAGTGTCACATGTTAATATTTTATATGGCTATATTAATAGTTACTTTTACGTTGATATTGTAGTGGACCGTGGCAGTGATGTTGTTGATAGAAGCAGATGAACACATGTGGGGTTCAGATTTTCCTGCTAGCCTGTCCAACTACATGAGAATGTTGGACTTTAATTAAGTCCAAAGAAGGCAAAGAAAAACAAACACAAGACCGATAAATATATGTATACAAATATATGTATTAATAACAAGTTACATGGACAGAGTGTGTGTGTGTGAATATTATATATGTGTGTGGTGAGTGTTCGTACGTACGTGTATTGTGCTTAGCGTGTTCCCAGCATTTGGGAAACGCTTTCTCTGTGAGCGTTCACATCTACGAGATGGTAAGGCTGAAAGCCTGAGGAAAGAGAGAGAGAGGCGAAGGGTCAGCGACTATTTATAGCTAGGGAAGAGAGACCCCTGGTGTAAGGGTTAACGAACTAAAGGAGAAGTTAACTCCGACAATTTTTATGTACACGAGGTTTGTCCAGAATATATCCAGCAATTTAAAATTAACGAATAAAAATAATCTACCTAGGACAATGGTGCCTTTGAACTCTTAGTCCACTTAGGGCCGACATGTAAAGTATTTTTTATCGTCGTTGTTGAGCAAGTGGCATAAACAATGCTGACAGTTCGATTTTGGCCAAATAACGAAAGATTTCCTTCGCCAGGTTTGAATATATCGAGTGCAAACTTATATTTATTAGCTTCAGCTTTTCGGCATGAATTCCAGCGGGATTCTCTTTCATAAGGAAAGACTAACCAGTTCCCTTCGTTTGTTTTAAGTTGTAATATGTTCCTCTATCGTTCCGCTTGTCAGTGCGTGTATTCGTCGCGTACATTTGTCATGCTTAGGTATCAAAAAATATTCTCAAGTCATCATACGTCTTGCTGAAAAAAATAATTTGCCACTCTTGTCTGAAAAGTCATTGATTTGATTTTATACTTTGTAAACGATAACGGAATTATTACAAATTATAACTGAACTAAATGCTTCACATCTAAGTGATTTTTCAATAAGTGTTCACCTTGAATCTAGTTTCTAAATAAGTGCCCCTGTTGATCACTTGAGTAAATACAGTTTTAAAAATCAGATTACATCTTCTTATCAGTCAGTCAGTTATGTGCCATGTGCGATACACGCTTAGGCGATCATGTATCTTTCGATACATGACTGATGAAGCAGATTTTTTGCCGCAGTAGGTTGCCATTTCTTTCTGCGGTAGACCAGTTGCCATCCAAGGCTATAGAACCCGGTCTACCCTGCTATTTACCCATAGCTGGGGGGGAGGATTCATACCTTTACCAAGGGTATTAGAATGTAATGGATTCGACTGGAATTCGAACTCGGCTCTCCCATTCCTCAATTCAGGAGTAACCTTATCGCTATGAGAATGTAATAATTAGAAGAGACATGGGAACGTGCTTAGAACATTCACATTATGAGACCCTCTGGCTTTTATAAAGGGTAGTAAGTCAGTCAATTATGTGCGATGTGTGATACACACTTAGGCGATCATGTATCTTCCGATACATGAGTGACGAGGCAGATTTTTCCCGCGGTAAGTTGCCATTTCTTTCTGCGGAAGAACGGTTGCCATCCAAGGCTATAGAACCGGGTTTGTCCTCCTATTTACCCATAGCTGGAGTGGTGTGGGGGGGGGCAGAAAAGGATTCATACCTTTCCCACGTTTTCTTATAGTGGACTGAAACAAGTGGAACTGAACTAAACATAATTTACAGGGTAATAGATCTCATAATGTTCTCTTTAAAGATCAGCTGATACAACAACACCCCTCTGATTTCTTCTGTGAGTCCTGATATTTTTCCAGACATCCCATAATAAATTACCCCGCTTGTCACCAGTATATTTTCCAGGCATCACCGTACAAAAAGCAAACGTATACTTTACACCTCAAGCATGTGTATCGGTATTTGGGAACAACTTCTTACTGCAAGTGCTGCCAATCACATATTCCTCACACCAGATAACAGGAGATTTTCTGTATCATCTCTGTCACTCGACGGATTCTACTGTGCACATCGTTCACTGATGTAAAGCCCTCAAGATGGTTCGACTAGTTTACTGTCTGCCGACTACTTTGCGTTCTTTTATCATTTCTTTTGAGTCTGGTCGAATAAATAGCATTCTGAGTTATTGCTTGGATACCCTTTAGGGTTACGTATTTGTGCATTCTCTGTTTGATTGCTAATGTATACTCTGCAGCTAACCATACCAGGGAAATGTTTGGTATATATATATATATATATATATATATATATATATATATATGTGTGTGTGTGTGTGTGTAAACATGATTCATTAAAGATGACAAACAAGGTACTACGATTAAGCTTTTTATTAAATTTTTCTTGTGTTCGAACAAGTGTTTTCTTTTCTGGACAGAGAGTGTGTAGAAACCGTCCAAATGTTCTGTAATTTCGAGCGCTTTCGGCTATACTTTTAGCCATTATCAAGGATGATTCGATTTTTGCTTTTTAATTGGGTGTATGGGTTGCGCGTATGTTTCTAGAGTTACAGGAATCTTTTATTTTCGGAACACAGTTAGCACATTATGGCAGTGTTCGTAATTAATATTATTGATTGTTGGCTTTTTCTTTTTTATTATTAAGGCTTCTATTATTTTTAATCTTTTTTACATATGGATAAGGTTATTATGTTTGTATTTTCTACTAGTATGTTTCGGATAGAGTCTGGTAAGTTTGTGTGTGTGTTTAAATGGATTCTAATGGTGCTGTCGTCGGATAGGTGTAAGATAAGGCGTCTGGATAGGCATGTAGTCGTGGGACTGATGTAATTATTTATGAGTTCAGTTTCATCAGGAACATTGTTACTTAAGGGGCATTTGAACTCTGATATATATATATATATATATATATATATATATATATATATATATATATATATATATATATATATATATATACAAATGCGTGTCCACTAAAATAATGTATATAGTCATAAGAAATGATGTTGGAGGACAAAACTTTAAAAAATTACTCTCGTGTATATTACGGTTAGGAAACTGAATTTAACAGATATTGATTCATAGAAGTCTCCACGAGAATCGTACTTCCCTTAAATAGGTAATTCAAATCTTTCTCTGCCAGGCTGATTTCTATAATCAAACTTGTAGCGGTAATCTCTAGCTAAAAATGTATTTATTGTTAAGAAAAAGAAGAAATGCCGGTTCGATTTCTTTTGGAGGCACATTTTTTCCTTAGTAGACCTTCACTTAGGCCGGTTGTTATTAATTTCATTGTTTAAGAAAAAAAACTGGAATAGCCTCTCAAACACGTGTAAGATATATATAGAAAAAATTGAGCAAAAATTGCATGAAGAGGAAACTGCATGAATCCGACAGTTGGGATAGAACCTGACACCTCTCTGTTGCTTGCTTATACATAAAAGAGCTCTACATAACTGTGAAAGGTTGCTGGCTATTACGATCGAGCAAAAAAAAAAAAAAAACAAAAACAAAAAAAAACGCGAATATCTATATTAATTTTCAAATTTGCTTCTGGCATTTTCCTCCTGACCTGATCTCAATACTGTAAGACTTACTTTTATATACGTGTATTTTCTTCTTTTCTTCATTCCTTCTTTCTTTTCTTTTCTTTCCTTCTCTCTCTTTTTTAATAGCTCTGATGTTAAACTAAATATATTGATTCATTTTGCAAGCAAAAAGAAATCAATTTCGTTTCCTTTATTATTATTATTATTATTATTATTATTATTATTATTATTATTATTATTATTCCTGGAAGTCTTTCAATGAGATGTCACGAAGTCAATTTGAATTACATCTCTTGAGACCTTCGGGCAGCGCCAATTTCTATGATCTTGGGTTCTTGGCAATAAAAAGAAAGAGCAAGTTATTTTCTGAATTTAGTATTTGAAGAGACTATTAATTATTGGCTATTATAGCCAATGACAGGACCGACATTCTGCATGGGGATTTTTTTTTCGTTTGTTTTTAAGAAAAAATATCGGGAAGACGAAAGGCATCAAGAAGAAAAACGAAGAAATCAGGAAAAAAAACCATCAGGAAGTGAAAGAGAAGAAATAGACAAAAAAGATAAACGAAAAATGGTTGAAGGAATCAAAAAAGGAAAGGAAGAGAAATAATACAAATGAAGTAATGGCAACTCGAGAACCGGAGAAATAACGCGATTGGGTGCATTAGCGGAGGAAACGGAAGAAGAAAAATAGATGAAAAAATGATATATGAAAAAAAATACATCCTTGAAGAAGACAAGAAAAAGAAGGACAAATAAATATACATCAGTGAAGAAGACGATGAAAATAGAGGTAAGAGAATATATATGTGTGTGTGTGTGTGTGTGTGTGTGTGTGTGTGTGTGTGTGTGTGTGTGAAGAAGAAGAAGGAGGAGGAGGAGGAAAAAATCGGGGGAGGAGAAGGAGGATAAGGAGGGGGTAATCACAATAAATAAAAAAAGTAAATAAAAAAACATGAAAAATGCAGTTATGACAGCGATTCAAATATTAGTATTCAGTTACGCTTTTTTTTTTTATTTCCTTACAAAATTTCCGTGATTTTTTTTTCTCAAAAAGTTGATTGATAATAATAGAACGATTTTTAAAGTGAATATTATTTAAATCATTCTTAGAAATATTTCAGAGATCGATTAATGATATGGATGGTTATTTTTCTTTCATTCTCTTTCATTTTATTTTAGCGACATTTTTTCTAGTTGATTCCATTTGGAAAATAATCACAATTCTTATAGATATCTTATATCAACCTTACAGGATCATGTCCAGTTCGATCATTACAAGATGCTACAGGTAAAATATGTACATTTAATATAACAAATGATAAATCCATTATGTTGTTTGGTAATGAGAAAGTTTATTTTCTACGCCTTTAAATATTCTTTTGCTTTTTATATGCTATGTCCTTTCATGACGTAGGTGATCACGGCTCTCCATCTCCTTCTATCCCTTGCAGCTCTCAACAAGTTCCTTCCATTGCTACCCCCCAGACCACTTTCTATCATCCACTTGCTCAATCTCGCCAGGTATGTCATGCGTTGTTTTCCTTTGTCTCTCTTTCGACCCGTGAGTATCAGATTCTCCAGGTCCTTCTACCTCATTATGTGTCCCAGAAACTTCAGCTGTCTCTTCCTGATGTTAAGTATAAGCCTCCTCCTTGTTTGCATTCTCTCACACGCTCGGTTCATGATATCCTTAGCATCCTTCTGTAGAACCACATCTCCGTTGCCTCGAGACTCTTCTTCATCTTTGAAGAAATCGTCCAACATTCGCTGCCGTAAAGAAAGACAGATGTCACGTCAGTCAGTTATCTGCCATGCGTGATACACGCTTGGGCGATCATGTATCTTGCAGATTTTTCTCGAAGTAGGTGGCCATTTCTTTCTGCGGTAGACCAGTTTTCATCTAAGACTATAGAACCCAGTCCTGCTATTTTACCCATACCTGAGGGGCGAAGAAAAGGATTGATACCTTTCCCAAGAGTATTAACACGTAAGTAAATGTAATGGAATTCAAACTCGGCTCTCCGATTCCTCAATCCGAGCCGCTATCCATTACTGCACTCTACCTAAGTATTCTTTTCTTTGTTACCAAATAAACCCTCCTGTCTCGCAATAGTCTGCCCAGCTTTTGGAATGCGCCCTTGGCCATTCCAATACGTCTAAGGATCTGAGTTTGGCACTTACCTTCCTCTGTCAAAACGCTTCCCAGCAAATGACTTTAAATATATCAAGAAAGAATTTCTTGGACAGTATAAAACATTGAAAGACATGAGATTATTTATATGGATTACTAAACTATATTAATGGAAAAAATCATTAACAATGTATCTACGAATTTCTATTAGTCTAGTTTCTATTGGCAGAGTCCAAAACCAATTCCAATCATGTGAAAGAGTTGAGGAATTGGTCATCGGTGACGGTCATTGAAATTAACAAATCATTCCACATCTCGTGGTCTTTCGCTAGTGATTGATTGCTATGAAAAAAACATCTTGAAAGTTCATGGCATATTTGATGTAAACATATTGCTCAGAATTAGAAGATATAGTAAATATTTCGGAGCCGTTCCAAAACAATGTTACAAAACATGGACTTAATTTGACATGTGTTGATAGAGCGAAGCCACATTGGCAGGTTAACTTAATTGGATTGGTAACAATTTACATTGAACTCTGTAACGATAAACATACAAGTTTCGTTACAAATGAATGACTAAATACTGCAGTTATATTTTTATTTACTTTCCTTGTTGGTCGCCGGGTCATGTTATTTAATAATTACATAGAAATCTCTCTTTTAGCAAAACTTGTATGAAAGAGGGATCGGTGATCAAATAGACAATTATATATATATATATATATATATATATATATATATATATATATATATATATATGAAGAAATATAGTTTTTTAGGTGTGCTATATTTGCGTGCACAATATCAGAGATAGAGCGTATGTAAATATAAAGTGAACATTGAACATTGAAGTCAATATTCAGAGGTGACAGATTGTTTCCATGCTAGACGCAATCATCCAGGCCACATGATGATTATGTCTAGCATGAAACAGTCTGTCACCTCTGAGTGTTGACTTCAGTGTTCACTTATATATATATATATGTATATATATATATATATATATAATATAAAAGGCTCAAACGCGAATATTCCATGGTTATAATTTATTACATTAGAATCGTAATCACGAGCTAATTCATCAGACCTACAAATTCAAAAAGAAATCGAAAAATATAATTCCGCAAAATTTTAGTGAGATTGTATGCATGAGAGTGGGAAACAAGTGTGAGAGGGAAATGTATGAACGCTCTAGAGAGAGGGTATAACAGAAGAAAGAAGAACAGGAAGGCTTAAAGGTGAAGGTTGGGATTAAAATTTAACAGAGAGAAGTTTTAAAGAGAGGAGTTTAATAACGGTTTAAAAGAGGGAGATGCAGATAAATATGAATTATTTTTCGATGCATAATTCGCTACCGATTCGCTTACTAGAAAAACTCAATAAAAATTCATGAAATTTTTCTTGTCTGTCATATTCAGTGAAAAATGTCTGAAAGAAAGGTTGCTGACTAAATATATATATATATATATATATATATATATATATATATATATATATATATATATATATATGTGTGTGTGTGTGTGTGTGTGTGTGTGTGTACACATTATTCTGGCCGGTAGCACAGTTCTGAGTGTCATGCATGATGCAATCGTTAGGGGCAGATTGAAAACTGATCATTGCATAATTTAAATATCGATGTTTATACAGCAATGCACTGATGAATACTGGTAGATACAGGCCGTATATAAAAGATTAAATCAACCAGAGAAAATAGTAAATCAAATCATCCCCCTTTTGTACTTAAACATTTATATAAATCAGTCGTATGTAGATAACCAACTAACGCTAGCGATAAGGAAATAAAGTTAATTATGTAAAAAACATAGAAGAATGCAAACATAACGTGAATATAGAATACATTGAAAAACATAAGGGGTAAAAATACAAAATAACACCGTAACGTCCTATGGTTTACTCCCTCCCCTCCACTATCTTATAACCGCAACGTAAAAACTAATGTGGGTCGAATCTTTCTAAACTAGTAGATAAGCATTTTAAAAAATCAACAACAATAAAGAAGATTTTAACATACATAACATAAAGATCAGCTACAGCGGCTTTATGGATATAGAAAAAAATAGAAGCAAGAGAAGAAAAAAAGAAATAATGTAACTGCCGAAATAATATGAACTGTCCTTTAAACGGCATGTGTAGACTAATAATTTTATTTATAGAGCTAACATACAATCTGCCAAAGAAAAAAGATTTTGCATTGGTTTAATTGAAACTGATTGGAAACATAGGTTTTACAATTTTATCTTTCGACACTTTGTCCTACGACACTATATACTTCGATACTCTGTCTGAGCACTATATTAACTAGTATGTATAAATATATTCTTATTTGCTTGAATATTTATGTTATTTAACTAATATGTGTTTTGTATGTATTTATATTTAGTTATTTTTTTAAAGGGTGAATGTGTATGGATTTGAAATTGCGTGATACATATGTGTGTGACTATCCATAGATATGATGCCATTATATTACTTGTGTATAAATTAGTGTTGTGGTAGGATTCACCTAATTTGCATAGTGAAGTACCGACCATATAAATATGGTTGGTACCGGGAAGAGAGGGAGGAATCAAGAGATTCAACCAGAGACTCTGCCCGACTGCGACTCAGTCAACACATTCTCCAGGAACGGTCTTACCAGGAATATACAAAAGACTATATGTAAATATTGTGTACACTTTCTTGTTTCAATACATTTTGTTCTAAGTACATTTTGTGTTGCATTATTATTCCATGCATTAGTCAAGTTTCAACAATTAGTTAAGATATATACATTGAATTTATTGAGATTTGAATATACACACACACACACACACACACACACACACACACACACATATATATATATATATATATATATATATATATATATATATACTGCAAAAAATCCAAAATTACCTCATGTGGGTATGGTCTATTTCAGACCAGCACTGCCATATGCCAGTCTTCCTCAGCCCTAGACTGACTGTCATGGAATAGGAGTTTTGAATTTAGTTTAGATAGCAGTCAGTGAAAATATATGGGGCTACTTAAGGGGACGCCACGTTTTGACAAGGGTTGGTGACAAGGAGATGGGCCAGAGCAGGAGTTTATTTCTGGCCAAAGCCTTTAGTTGTATGTAAATGAATTTAGGTTCCTGCTAGTGGATTATATTATTAAGTGATGGGGGGGGGTTTAAAGACAAGACAAATTAAAGTTAGAATAAATTATCTAAATGATAGATTCCCAAAATCTGTAAGTAAAACCGAGACGCCCAATGGAATAAATCGTGTTGTACAACATATATACATGCCTACATACCCACTTACACATATACGTACATATACATACATATATTTACAAATACACTTGTACATATACACATACACATGTATATATACCAACAATTAATAACATTATGGTTCGGCTATATTATTAGGAAGACCGCGATTTACCCGAAATTCTTTAAGAGGAAAATATTAATGTAAAAATTTAGTCGGGGGGGGGAACCAACTGGCGGGAGGGGGCTGTTGTTTTTTGGTATTTATTGAGTGATAAGTTAAAAATCTATATTTTATATTAGCTTGAACTTGCTTCTGTTCCTACATTTGAATATAGCTCTCTCCTTTGATTTAATAGTTTGCATTGATCATTGTATTTAATTTTTCTAATTTTTTCCTCTAAATATAGCCTGCATCTATCTCTAAAGCTATTATGGGCATGAGCGAAACCTAGAATTTGCCAATCTATCTGCGGGTTTATAACCTTTTCTTTCATTTCTTAAAATTTCTTTGAAAGGGCTGTTTGGAATTTTAATTTAGGATTGGTAAATGAATGCCTATGGGTATCGTAGGATCCACCTGGATTATATACCAACGAAACTATTACCTGTACTATACACACACTCACACACACATATATTTCTCTCTCTCTCTCTCTCTCTCTCTCTCTCTCTCTCTATATATATATATATATATATATATATATATATAATGAATAGATGCGTATGAATATACGTTTATCTGTGTGAATGTATTTACATTTTTTGTTTGAATACAATAGTGAACATGTTAATATGTATGTCTATATTTCTAAGATGAGGTTTTATAACTATTTACATTATTCACGACGTTTCAGCCTTCTTCAGATGATATTTGTTGTAATTTCGAGCTGAATCATTTATTTAATCCATGGGGGTAGACTGTTCTAATTCCATATGCTACGTCTTTGGATATCTTAATTTTAGTTAATTCCTCTTCATAACTGTTCAAGTTTTTGTTCTTTCTGCTGCGGCCAGGGACTGAAATCACATCTCTTTAGGTTAAGTCACTTTTGAATTAATCAAGGGAAATTAACTAAAACGGAGATATGCAAAGGCATGGCGCGTGAAATTAGAATAATCTGCTCATATGGACTAAATAAAGGGTTCAGTTCGAAATTTCAAAAAATATCACTTGAATAAGGCCGGAGCGTACAACGGACGAAACGTCGTGAATTTGGCGATAAAGATGAAGACAACTGTCCGAACTATGTAAAATGTATTAATGTTAATATGTAGATAGATATCGTAAATAAATATTTGTATATAACTTGTAAATATATATATTATATATATAACCTTGTATATATATATATATATATATATATATATATATATATATATATATATATATATATATATATATATATATATATATATATATATATATATATATATATATATATATATATATATATATATATTTGTATGTAATTTGAATGTATACACTATATGTGTATATGTAGATATGTAATTGATATTTGTATGTACATTTGTAATATATGTGAAACTACATATTAAATATGTATATTTGTATTTAAGTTACTTTTATGTTTGTATTTAGATTTATGTAAGTGTATATGTATATGTATGCATATGTATCATCATTCGATTTCTATGCACACATACCAACTAAGTTAAAGACCTAAGGCAGGTCGTGGTTATGTTATTTCATGTTAATTTTTTTTTTTTTTTTTTGATGAAGTTGCTAGCGTTTTCTCCTTAGTGTGTGTGTAGATTTAATAAGACAATTTTCTGTATGTCTATTCTTTCAATGTGTTGTTTTGTTCCATTTTTATAATTCCAAGTGCACCTATTACCACTGGTATTATTCTTGTTTTCAATTTCCATAATTTCCATTTGTATTTTGATAGTTTTTCAAATTCCTTGGTTGCTATGAATGCTTATCAATTAGTAGGCAAAGTTTTTTCTTTCTGGTTTTGACAATGATGTCCGGCCTATTTGTCCCTGTGTGGATGGTATAATCCCATAGAATGGTGACATCTTCTATTTCTGTAACCGGCGCTGGCCGATGTTCATACTTCAGTGTTTGCTTACACATTTTCCAAAGTGTTTGCACATTGTCCAAAGTATTGCCCCACCATGATTTTTATTCATTTGGGGTATAGAACATCCTGAGATTAGATGGTCTTTGTTTTTGGTATTTGTCAGAACCTGGTGGATTTATTATGTATGATATTTGCCTGAAAATTTTATTATTATTATTATTATTATTTTATTATTATTATTATTATTATTTCATTAGCCAACCCCTATATAAATGTACTGCTCCAATATAATTACAATACAGTATAAATATCAATTGCAATTATAGGTTGAGTTTGAGTACCAACAGGTGTCCAATGCAAGGAGAATCATCACCCATGATAGGTGTACAGGATCTGCTTGGTAGTGGTGGATTGTTACTAGTTTTGTTTTGGACATATTATATTTTACAAGCCAGTTCATCTCATATTATGCCACCAGGGCTAGGTCAGAGGGGAGATCAGCTTCAAGCTTTTGGTGATCCAGATTTTTAGATGTGCACTTATCAGCATCGATATTCACTAACGATCGGAGTATGTTCTTGGGTAGATGCAGAGTAGAAAATGGTTAAGACTGAGAACCCTGAGGAACGCCGACATTGATCGCATGGGCTTCCGATGATTGGCCGTTCAGAACAACCTTCCTGTTAGGAAGGTCTTGATAACTGTGAAAACTCTTCCAGAGATTCAGTAGCCACACCTTACCAAAGGCGATGGTCCTCAGGATGAATTTATTGTCTAGTGCCTCGAAGTTTCTGCTCACCCGCATTCTCAAAAACAGGGCTCACAGTTGACCCATTTTATAGACTTGGGAAGCACCACATCTTCAAGCTGTGGTTAAACAGTTTTTCCTAGATTGGGGAGAGCTCTGGACTGATGTTCTTAAGAACAATCACTGGAATTTTATTCGGTCCGGTAGTCTTTTTAAGATTTTTGGTAAGTCTGGAAACTTTTCGTGCCGTGATAGAGATATTACAAGCTTTTAGCTCCGTAAGAAGGGAGAAGTCGGGTGAAGGGTGGTCCTTATTATCTGACGTAGAATTAGAGGTAAATTTCATTACAAAGAGCCATGCTTTATCTGATGAAAATGAAATGACCTCAGAACCATTATGATAATTGCCACTGACTCTTTGTATCTATTAAGAATTTTATTCGAGACTTTCAAGAACCTAGATGAACCAAGTCTTTTGTCTTCAAACTTGGATTGGATTGACAGTGCATAGCAGCTCTTTGCATTTTCTAGAACTCTCTTGCAATGATGGTGGTCAGTTCGGGATGCAGCAAGAGTCCGACTACTCCGTTCTCTGTGGTAGAGGTGGTGGTAGTATTTACGGCGGACTACGGCTGCAGTTCGTTCCAGATCTGGCTATTTGCTTTCTATTGGTATTTTTTTTCTTTTTGATAAAAATATCCATGCCTGAGAGGATCCATTCGGAAATGATGGCTGCAGTTCTGGAAGGTCCATTTTTTTAAAGAAATCTGAAAGGGAAGTGTTCCCAATGTCCCAGTCAATACTGCTATCGGCTTAATCTTTTATTGTATTTTTTCTTCATTTTTCGCATGTTTCAATCAATACTGTGGATACATTTTCTTGATTTCATGATTTGTTGTTGCTTTATTTCTTCAAATGTTTTCTATTTTCTCAGTCATGAATTAAGAGCGTTCTTGGTGTACAACTTGAACATTACTTCTAGCAGTCTATGCGTTCGACAATGAGCCCTCCAGTAGGTCGAATATACAGGTCAGTAGATGTAATGTACGCTGTTAAAAAAATCAGTGCGTCTACTAAAACACGGGTATGCATTAAAATATAAAAGGTTAAGTAATAAAAATTATGTCTTATTAAAAATAAAATCCATTAATTCTTTAGTAATATATATTTGCAATGCATATATCCACATTTTTACTTAACTGAAGTCAGGGGAAAAGTCAAGGAAAACAAAGTTAAAGCTCCTGCACGTGCTGGTACCATTATCCCAACCAAAATTTCAAGAGGCACTACTGATATTTTGAATGGTTGAACCAAACAAATTCAGATGGTCCGAATGTCTCTTGGAGGTATGGCTGTGATCCTTATAGGTAAAAACGAGGTCTTTTGAATCAAAATCCTGAACTTGGATAGCTGCTAGCTTCCTCTCTCTCCCCCTCTCTCTCTCTCACACACACACACACATATATATATATATATATATATATATATATATATATATATATATATATATATATATAAATTATACTCGTCCGAAAAACCTTCGGTGTCTTGATTTGCGAATAATCAAATCAATACGAAAGGGAAAAAAGGTATTAAAAAGAAAAAACAAAGAACATGTACGTCAGCCGAAAATAATCGTCTAGCCTGCAAGTCCAAAATCCAAAGAAAAAAAAACCCGAGACGAGTAAGCAAATTAACTTAATAAAGTGGTCAATACGTTATAGAGCAGACATAGTTAAACCTAGAGAGCCAGACAAACCTACCAAGGTTTCACCTAAGCGGATCGTCAGGGAAGCCTTCCCAAACAATCCGCTTAGGTGAAACCTTGGTAGGTTTGTCTGGCTCTCTAGGTTTAACTCTATGTGCGTGTGCGTGTGTGTGTGTGTGTGTGTGTGTGTGTGTGTGTGTGTGTGTGTGTGTGTGTGTGTGTGCGTGTATAGATTAATGCAAATATAAAATCTGTTACTTAGCTGATTGTTGTTATTTTCAGCATCTCGACTCTAGAATTTTGTAGACAGACCATCCAGCAATCGCTACGTCTATTCGTCAGAAGATACCAGAGAGTGAGTGAGAAAGAGATATAGATAGAAAGAAAGATTGGGTGGCTTAGAGAGAGAGAGACTGAGAAGGAGATAAAGAAGAACGGAAGTGTAGGAGAGAAAATAGTATTTGTTATTTCACAAATTCAGTTTATTCGACCCCAAACTCACAGTGGATTGTTTCTTAAAATCGCACTAGTGATATTAACTTTTACTGGTTTTCAGCAACTATTGCCTTGTGGTAGGCACCTGCTTATAGTCTCGGTTCGAACAGTGCCACAAGAACAGGGCATCTGTAAGGATCGAACTCAAATACTACTATGATTAGTAGTGGTTGATATAGCTAGACGAACTTAAAAATCATCACCCAAGATCGGCTATCTTTTTGACTAGTTTTGTCTGACAAAAAATGTTTATCCTCAGTGGATACCTACCAAGTAATAGAACTAACGAACTGGTGTACAGTAAAAAAAAAAATTGCAAATCAGAGCGATAAAATAAGCGCCCAAAATTCAAACAAGATCATACAACAGAGATTAAGAAGAAAAAGACATTTGCAGTGTTTATATTAAGGAGATTCGCGTTGTGAATGTTTCTTTTTAACTTGTCTATTAAAAGCAAAAATACATGAAACTTCTCCAATTAGTTTATTAAAATGATTTATCGCTTAGTCATGCAATTTCGATATCGTTTTTGCACATCACAGGAATGTTTTCTTCTTTTGGCAATAAATCAATATTCTAATGAGCAGTCTTCCCCAAAATTTAGCAGTTACACTCCATAACATTTCCCACCCTATTTTGTTTTGTTGTTTTTTTAAGACCAGCATGAAACATTTTATAATCTATAATGTTTTTTTTTTCAAAAGGGGCATGTTTATATTCCAAAAGTATTAAAAATACTTCCAAGAAAATAAAGGAATAAATAAAAGACGAATACAAAATATTTAATATTTATTAACAATAACAACAATCAGGAAAATAAGTTGCATTTGAGAATCTAAGGAAACGGGTTTCTATTGTATTAATGATCACTACCAGAAATTTGTCTCGTTTCTTACGCATCGCTAGCCGAATACACGTCCTACAGACACAGGAATGTAAGTTTTAATGGGGGTTCTCTTACAAACTCTATAAAGATTTCTGTATAAACAACATTTTAAACAAGGCATATGGTCCACTGCCCCTGCTATTTACCTTGAGCTCCTTGAAAAGATCCAAAGAAGAATCAGCAATATTATTGGTTGTGATCTGGCGCCTCGGCTTCAGTTACTTTCCCACCGCCATAATGTTGCCTCTCTGTGTCTTGTCTATAAATACTTTCATGGTAATTGCTCGGATGAGCGCTTTGCTATGGTAACTAGGCTTTAAAAAAATTAAGCGCAGTACTAGACTAGCGTCGAAATCTCATCAGTTTATAGTTCAGCTGGTTTGATGTAACCGTAAGTTCTATGCTAACAATTTATTTTCTCACACTTCTCTCTTGTGGAACTCCCTTCCAGCTCCATACTATCTTGCCAACTTTAACCATCAAAAATTTTAATGAAATATCAATCGCTATCTACTGTTTTCCTTTTCTCTTCTCGCTCACTATTAAAGTTTCTGTTCCTAATTCTTTCACACACTGTAGCCCCTTGTGTCTTAGTGGCTTTATTGCCTTCATGGGTGATACTGATTTAAAAAGAAGACATGTATTTTCTAAAGTTCGTTTTGCCATTATTGAAACTACTTGAATTTCCTACTCTAGACATAAGTACATAGAGCTGATCCCGAGAAAAAAATTCCACTAGTTTTGTAATGCTGGCATTGATAAAGAAATAAAAGCGCGTTTACTATTTTTCAATTGTTTAAATAAGTTGGTATATTTTAAAGGAAATTTAATTAAACATTATTTTGACGTATTTGCATAAATCCGTCAAAATCCTTTGACTAATATTTATTTGCATAAATCCGTAAAAATCCTTTGACTAATTTCTAGTAACGCGAAATGGCAGACGACAATAATTGTTACTACGAATGCTGCAGGAAACAAGATCGTAATTGGATCTACCAGGCCCCAAATTATCGAATTCTATAAAATTTTAAATATTTTTTAAAAAATTTATTTACTTTACGTACGCTTCTTTTTTTTTTACAATGCCTACTCCCATAGCTGGGGAGAGAATAAATTAATTGATATCTTTCCGAAGGTTATTTTCGTGTAAGTGAATGTAGCAACACAACTGGAAATCGAACGCGGCTCTCAAATTCTCATTCCGAGTCTTTATGTATTACACCAGCTGCACATCCCTCGATCCTGTGAAAGAAGCACGATGCGTCCTAACAGTAAAGGTCTGAACTGGTGGAACAAAATAATGTTTAGTGTTTAATATAATGCTTAATGCTGAGTATTTATGACAGCGTTGTATATTTCAAGGATGATCATGGAGTTAAAATATCCATTTTAAAATATTCAATTGAAATTCAGGCAAAATAAATGAATTGTGGACTACGGTAATTATTTTAAGTATAATAGAAAACAATTATTTTACTTTATTTCAATGCTTGACTTCTTTTCCCGAGTCTTAGATGTGTTACTCACATTCAGGAATGACATTTTGAAGCGTCGGTTCTAATATTTTACAGATGACAAAACCTTTGAGAATGTATTTCATTAAGTCAAATTTTTAATCTCTATCCAATGACACGCATTGAAATATTGCCGTCAGCTTCAAACTGATATTGAATTATTGATTTCAAATCTTTGTATTTCTTGCATTCGTTGTTTGCATTTTCCATATTGTTTCATTTCTTCATCGACCACAAACAGCAGTTTTGATTTTACAAGGTCATTGTTTAAAAAGAAAAGGAGGAAAGTGAAATGATTAATTAGCAATCATCATTACAAAAAGGTTTCATTTATTTATTTCGTTTTTCAAAACTCTCAACTTCATTGTTCTTTTGAACTTGAGCGCTTTGAAAATTAATTGCGTGTATCCGATTTTCCAAATCAAATGAAAATATCTGGGTTTTTTTTTTTTGGTTTTTTTGCTTTTAATTTTTCTCCTGTTCAAAGATTTCATTTTCATTATTTCTGCTTCCATTATAAAAAAAAATGTTAATGTTTATATATGACCATTAGAGAAGCGTAGCAAGTCTCTAATAAAAAAGAAATAAAGACATATGATATATGGGTTGTTTATTAACTCTGCATGCGAACGGATTTCAATTGAGCATAATTTTCTTTTCTTTAATTCCCTGTAAAGAAATAAGTAAATAAAGAAAGGAAAAATAGAAAATAATAGGCAATTAACTACTCGTTTTGCGGAAAATCATAAAACAATTTCATGTTCGACTTGTCGTCGTCCTTGCTGTTCCGAATTAAAAGTGAATGTCGGAGTCAAGAAGTCAGGGTTATTTTTGGGCGCCATTAATTTTATTTATTTCCTGGCGTACGTATGGAATCGTTTGTGATTTCACTCAGCAAAGAATTCAAATATTTCACAGAAAACAATTACACGTTAAATGAGTAAGATTAATTCCGTTTGTATGTCAATTGTTTCTTTCTGAAATCAAGCGTTAATCTTTACATCGCCAATGCATACATACGTATATGCACAATTATATGCGAAGGAGTGATCAACAGTTCTTGACCCAACCAAGAATGTTTCGATCATTTGGCCAGATTTGGGGAAATGGACCTGGGTGAGAACGTTTCAACACCGCTTTTATATGAGTGGATGCAACGTCATTTCTGCTTAAGATCAATGTAGTATCTGTGTGTTCTGTTTAACAGTATTTTCAAGTCCATTTTACTGCCACATAAGCAGCAAAATAAAGGAAATATCTCTTTCCTAATTGTATGTTCGAATTAAATCAGGACTCAGTTGATAATTTGAGACATCTACTTTGAGCAGGATGTTACAGACAAATAAATTCCCAGAAATGTTTATCCTGTTCATTTTATATGCAGATGCATATATATATATATATATATATATATATATATATATATATATATATATATATATATATATATATATATATATATATATATATATATATATATATATATATATAGACAGAGAGATAGGTATTAAATAGAGATAGATAATTAGATAATGAACATGCATATATAGATGGATATTACAGAGACAGACAGATAGATAAAAAAGTAGAGTGATATATATATATATATATATATATATATATATATATATATATATATATATATATATATAGATATATAGATAGAGAGAGAGAGAGAGAGAGAGAGAGTGATCTTTAACACTATCCGAAATCAGATTAAGAATTATAAATTAAATTAAAATTAAAAGTATAACTTGAAAAATTTCCTCATATTCCCTTCTCTCTCTCTTTTTCTTTGTCTTTCTTCCACTTGGCTTTGTTTCTTTCTATCTGTCTCTGTCTACCTGTTTATCTCTTTCGCTCTCTTTATCCCTTTCTCATTATCTGTCTCTATTTCTTTCTATCTATGATTTTTTTTTCTTTTCACACATTTATAGTACCCGTAAATCAATTGAAGAAAACTTACCAGAAAAAAACCGGTACCTCACCATTCCTTGGAGATGGCTTTCATACAGGCTGGGGCCCCGGGGTGTGCACCCTGCGCAGGTGATACCCTGGGTACCCAACGTGCATGAAGATTTACTGCAGGCCACCGATTACAGGGAGGGTTGACAACTGCTGAAAGCACCCACAGAGGAATTTGTGTGTGTGTGTGATAAAATATATGCTATATTTATGGGTTAAAGTGTTAAATATCATGGATATAGCGTATGCAAATATAAAATTGGACATTGAATTATTGCTGTACTTACCTTCCCAGACCAAAACAAACTACTAAACAGCCGATCAGTACTCATTCACAAATGAAAACACGAAGACAATTTTTTACTACGTTACTTAAAACCCGAAAACTTTAAACGAACAAGAATAAAGGAAATGAAATAAATAAAATAAAATAAACAAACAAAAACATAGATTAATCCCAACAAATAAATAAATAAACTAAGTAAATAATACACAAATTAACACGCACAGATAAACACAACATCCCCAATACTGAAATTTTTGATTCCCAAGTTTTCATTAATGCGATTGTTTTTGGCGATATTTTTTACGTGATTTTTTACGAGGTGTTTTTGTACAATAACAATTTTTATAACTTGGAAATAAATTTCGGAATAATCGAAATTAATTGCCAAATCCAGCTAAAGTCACCCATGAAATAAAAATAATCGTTTGTACGAAAAGTAAGGACCTACGTACATCAAATTTACATAGTGGCGACAGAAGAATTATCATTGAATTTTTAAAAGGTAAGCTTAAATATTAATGCAATACTTAAATGCAGCGAATAATTTTGATTTATTCTCTAGTTTATTGTTGCCTATCGCATCTTCTCCTTATCAATTGGGATGAAGGCTTAATCAAGAGCTCTCCGCAGGAGCTAGCTTAAAAGCAATCCTATCGGGCGGCATTTAAGTAAGTAAATATACACTGCGTGCCAAATTATTATCGAGATAACTTTTTTCTAATATTTCAAAAACCGTCCAATCAATTCACACACAATTTTCACACAAGTTTGGCAATACTGACCTGTGCAATTACTGAAATTTTTCGTACTGATCTGCGCAATGTAAACAAACTGGCGCCATATTTGTTATCAGCACGGTGATTTGAGAGTGCCAAATTATTAAAAAGGTTTAGTAAAATTCCCAGAATTGAGCAAACAAAACGTTTATTAATGTTGCACGTGAATGTTTATGATCAAAAGAACCTAATAAATAAGATAATGAAACAAATAATAACAGATACAAACAAAGGCACAGTTATAAACAAATTAATAGGGAATGTGCTTTCCCAGTGTTGAAATTACTTGAAGAAGTCGATGATCCATAGAATTTGTTAATTGCAGGATGTCATCTGCTGTAATGACGCGAGATATGTCAAGAATTGCTTCCCACAACTCAGCGTTGCTCCTGAATTGTCGTCCGTTGGCGTACAGTCTTCGCTCCATGATGCTCCAAAGGTTTTCGATTGGGTTCAAATCCGGAGAATTTGCTGGCCACTTCATTTTTCGAAGTCCATCGAAGCCTAACTGTTTCAAATATTCAGTAGTCTTGTGAGCAGCACGTGAGGGAGCATTATCATGCATAAAACAATTGCCCTTCTGAAGGCAAGTCTTTTCATCCACGGTTCAAGATGCTCCTTCATAAACGCTTATGTATGTATCAGCAGTCATTTTGACGCCATCTGTACCATCTGTACTGTGCCCACTAATGTTTTTCCAATAATACCACCCCAGATCATTATGCCTCCACCGCCTTGTTTGCGTCTCAAACGCTGATGGCGATTCTGTCCGTTCATTACCCAGCCTTTGCACCATCTATCTGGCCCATCAAGTGTTGCTCGAGTTTCGTCTGTGGACAAAACTTTAGAGAAGACAATCTTCATATTGTCCTGGGCCCATTTCAATTTCTTCGTCACCGAGGCCCAGTGGAACAGTTGGTATGACGTTTGCTTGACAACCTAACTGTCAGGGTTTCAATTCTCGGTAGTGAATGCGCACTGCTGATGAGTCCCAAATATAGGACGAAACGGCCGTCCAGGCAGGAGTACTACTAGTATGCCGCAGGGTGGGGGCAACAAAGAATGAAAGTAAGAGAAAAACTGAGTATTGTGGGGATTGGGGAAAGGATAAAAAAAGAACGGGGATCAAGAAATCAGATGACGACGATTGACGTTGCATTTAAATCTTTGAAGATTGTAGTTATCGGGGAAGCAAGTAAGAGGAAGGGTGTTCCACTGTCGGGAAGTGTGAGAAAAAAATGCTATGGGCAGTTATATTTAACTATTTTAACAGTAAAGGTGTGGGACCAAGATGCCAACCTAGTAGCATGCTTAAATTCATGTAGTCGAGTCACCAGGGAAAATAGCTCGTCAGAGCATTTGCCATGAAAATTTTTGTAGAAAAGACAGATGGAAGCCACATCACGTCTGTGAGAAAGTGACTGGAGTCGAGATGCCAAGTCAGGACCGACTACATTATGCCAGTTTCTATTGATAATACTATATAATAAAGTATATATATTTATATATACGCGTTTGAATGTACATCTGTATAAAATTTGAAATGAATACATACATAAAAGCAGAAGTAGGCATGTGTTTATAGGTTGCTGTTGTTTTTTAATCATTTAGACCAAACCTAGGCGATAAAAGCCACTGGAATGCATGGGTTACTGAGACTGAAAGAAACTAAGAGAGGACAAGAAAAGAACAGGATTCAAGGAGGCATATGACGATGATTAAGTGTGCTTACATTTATGAAATCGAGGTACCAAAGCGGAAAGCTAATGCTTGCACGAATTCATAAGTGTGGTTTGCCAATGAGGACTACAGTAGTAACAATCTGCGAAACAATCTGTTTTAAGCACTACATTACGATGAATGATTGACTGGATCGTATGCCAACAAGTAAAATGAAAACAATTTTAAAATAGTTCTTTTTCATTCCATCCATCATTTCTTATGACTTACTTTTACCATTTCACATTAAGTAAGATGATAATGCCACTAAGACGCAATGGGTTACTGAGAGAGAAATAATATGAGAAAACATTAGTGAAGGGAAATGAAAATAAAAGAACAGGATTCAGAAAGACAAAATATGGTGGCTGATAAAAATGGAAGAGAATTCCACAAGCATGAAGTGCGAGAGAAGAAAATATTAGCATAGAACTTACGGTTGCATCTAGCTATTTCATGAGGAAAATTATGAGACGTAGCTGCAAATCTAATGTTATTATTATTATTATTATTATTCTCTGTCCTGTATCCCTTGAGGAAGTAGGTGATTATGGATCTCCACATCTTCCTGTTCTTTGTAGTTTAGTAATTTTGATTTTGTGGACATAAATACTAGAGGCGGCGATCTGTATTTTCTGTTGTAGTTTTGTTGAAATTATATTTTAAAAAAAAAGTTTGATTTCTTTAAGAAATTGCAACATATGCTATGTATTAATGCCAGGAAAAAGTTCTTTCATGTTGGTTGTTTTATTGGCTGATTTTGTTTAGCGGCATATCAACACCTCTATGGGTTATTTAATGCCGAAATCTAAATATTTTGAACACAAATTTATGACTTCAAATAAATATATTTGAATTTTGAACGTAGATAAAATGTATTGTTAGTTATTTTGCTATAATATGTGTTGTTGATAATTTTACTATAAAATGTATTGCATTGGTCATTTTGCTTAAAAATATATTGTTGGTCATTTTACTAGATATAGGTATTGTTGGGGTTTCACTATTGCTACGACCCGGGCTAGGCGTGTACCTGGGAACAACAGCATTTAAGAAGTGGCTCCACACACCTCCAAACTTTCAATCTCCCGATCAAAGGTCTTCAAAATATACATCAAACGTAACGCGTCGGCTAAGATAAGGTTACCTTTTAGTTTTTATTCATATTATTCTTTTTTTATAGAAATTTTTATACACAGAGATTTTACACACACACACACACACACAAACACACACACACACACACACACATATATATATATATATATATATATTGGACTCACGACTGCGTGAGTGCACATGCACACCCATCCCCAAATTCATGTTAATATTTACTTAGTATCGGGTAAGTCTCCAACCCAGTGAAGGACAGCAACTCGACTTAGCATCGACTGTACCATTGACCGGACAATATCTGAGGATATGCTGAACCATGTCGCTCATATACCTGTCAACAGCTCCTTCCTATTTGTGGGTGTAGGATATTGTGTGTGAGTAGATCTCTTTACGATTCGTCGGAAGTTTTCAGGATGTTCCTCAAAACAATTCTGGTCAATTTGGTCTGATGACACGGCGCACTGCTGGAATATCCCAACTCATGCCACCTGAATACAGCCCACATCATTATAGTAGACCCCACCACTACCTTCATATTGCCTTGTTAACAACTGGAGCCTATGGCCCGATGAGGTTTATATCATACCGAAACCCTGCTATCACCCCGAAACAACTGTAAACGTGACATATCGGAGTACATCATCGGTTGACAGTCCTCCAGAGTTCACTTAGCGACAGCAGGAGCACATCTGTATCAAGTCTCATAGTGTGAACTGGGACATCCTGGTGGATCTATTGCTACTATATCCCATCGAAGTTAAAGAACACTGTACTGAGCTAATAACTATGCACTTGGTAGCTCTTGCGTTGAATGTTGATTTGACTTTAGGCTGTATTCATGTTTCTGTTTCCACAAACAATCTAGCTAGACACGATCATAAACGGTCTGTGATATGTTACATGGTCTTTCGGCTATTCGCGGTAAATACATAACCCCGTAAATACAAAGGGTATAAGTTGTCATCACAATTTCAGAAACAACACGGCATCGAGGCCATAGCTTTATATAATCAACCTAAAGATTTATTAAACTCTAAAACCGAGATTCTTAACAAATGTAGTCATAGAAAATCTTGATTATTGAATTAGGTCTAATCTCCCCTGTTTGTATTGTCATTCCACCTTTATTGTTCGTGTTTTCTTAAATGTCCCCTCCCCTTTTAGTCGTTTGAATAAATCATTACCCCCCGCCACCGGTGTTGTGTTGTTTTGTCTTGTTTTTCTATTCTATTCTTTTTGCTTTGGTCACGTGGTATAGTTTTGATTATCGCCTATAAATATGCCGTTTCTCTTTTGCCTCTTTAGCCAGCTTTCCGTGAAGATCCGCTTAGGTGAAACCTGGGTAGGTTTGTCTGGCTCACTAGGTTTAACTATATATATATATTCTTATATATTCTATATATATATATATATTCTTATATATATATATATATATTCTTATATATTCTAAATAATATATTCTATATATATATATATATATATATATATATATATATATATATATATATATATATATAAATAATATATATATATATATATTTCTTATATATTCTAAATAATATATTATATATATATATATATATAAATACACACACACACACACACACACACACACATATATATATATATATATATATATATATATATATATATATATAGATAGATAGATAGATAGATAGATAGATAGATAGATAGATAATCAAATGCAGATTAAATATGGATTAGAATACGACAGTTTGATAAAATAAAGAATACGTTTCCTATTTGTTCTTTTCTTTTATCATATATATATATATATATATATATATATATGTGTGTGTGTGTGTGTGTGTGTGTTTTTTGAATGAAAGAAAAAAGAAAATATCATAAAAAATCCAGAAATAATTTTGAACTGTTTAAATGAATGCAGGAGAAAGAAAGGTGAAAATACGGTGGGAAAAAGAAAGAAGGGATGAGAAAGAAAGAAAGAAAGAAAGAAAGAAAGAAAGAAAGAAAGAAAGAAAGAAAGAAAGAAAGAAAGAAATTTATGTGATAGAAAGGATAAAAGACAGGGAACATTGCGAAAGACAGAAAAAAAATAAAATGAAAGAAAAAAAATAAAATGAAAGAAAAAAGAAAATATTAACAAAAGAAAAAAGAAATTCTTTCAGAACAATATTAAATGGGCAATAGAACAAGTAAGAAAAGAAAAAAAGGAAAACTACATGACGAAAAGGATGAAATAAAGAAATGTCTTTGAAAAATAAATGAAAATGCTTCAAATTAAATAAATAAAAATAAAAAAAAATACTGAAAGGAAATTTACTGCCTCATTATTCTTTGAATGAATGAGTTAGAGAACATATTTCATAATAAATTTATTGTTTTCTCCCTTTCCTAAAATTAAAACATCGAATTCATTTCTCTTTTAATTGCGCTAAGCACGAATGGTGAAAAGAGTAAATTAAATATTCGCGATATAAAAATGAATTGTAATTTGAAAACAAAACTATAAAACAATGAAGAGAAAGAAACGTCGCTAAATTGATGAATTTCTTCCTTGTCAGTCAGAAAGAATTATGAAATCAGGTGACCTCGTTTGCCATCATTCGGATTGTAGATTAAACAGTTTTGCCTCTCGTAACCACTTTTACTTAATCAAGCAGTCTGTATAGAGTGAACATTACCACAGCCATTTAAGTACGCGTGTGCAACGCTCAAATATACATACATAATATGAATCTGAAAAGAAGATATTATAGATAATACATATGTAAAAGAGGTAATATAAATATAAATGCATGTATATGCACACACACAGACACATGAATATGAATATATATATATATATATATATATATATATATATGCATGTTTCATTAAAAACGACAGGCAAGGTACTACGATTAAGCATTTTTATTTAATTTTTCTTGTGTTCGAACAAGAGTTTTCTCTTTGGGACACTTAGTGTGTAGAAACTATTCAAAAGTTCTATAATTCCGAGCGCTTTCGGCTATACGTTTAGCCATTTTCAAGGATAATTTTATTTATTTATTTTTCAATATAATTGGGTTTGTGCGTTGTGTGTATGTTTTTAGTGTTATAGAGATGTTTTATTTTCCAAACACAGCACATTGTTTTTTTTTTCTTTTTTATTAAGGCTTCTACTTGGAAGCCTTAATAATAAAAAAGAAAAAGCCAATATATAATAATATTAACTACGAACACGGCCACAATGTGCTAACTGTATTCGGAAAATAAAACATCTCTATAACACTAAAAAACATACACACAACGCACACGCCCAATTATATTAAAAGTAAAAAATGAAATAAATTCATCCTTGATAATGGCTAAAAGTAAAATCGAAAGCGTTCGGAATTAGAGTTCATTTGAACAGTTTCTCCACACTTTGTGGCCAAAAGAGAAAACACTTGTTCGAACGCAAGATGAATTAGATAAAAAGCTTAACCGTAGTATCTCGTCTGTCGTTTTTAACGAAACATGTATAAATGAAGGATTCCTGCCTAAATACAACACATACAACACACACACACACACACACATACACACACACACACACACACACACACACACACACACACACACACACACACACATATATATATATATATATATATATATATATATATATCCAAAAGGTTAACTGCGAAGATGGGCGTTAAGATACTTTTTAATATTATATAAAGTAAATTTAAGGGCAAGATACGTTTTTACTGTGGGTTTAATTAACAACTTTAAAACATTTTCTTTAATTCATAATGGTTGTTCAAGAGATAATTAGGGAAGCATTTCGATTCAAATTTCAAACCTCAATTATCTGTATGAAAGAAAATGGCTAGTGCACTGCTCAGAGAAGCCTTAGTACTGATAATTTCTGATCAAGCCTCATATACAGTAGCGTCCAAAACTAAGGGACAAAATTTTAAAACCTAATATTTGTTAGAAATAACAACTGTGAAAAGCTGAAATTTTGACAACTGGTAGTCGTTATCATCCATAATAACATACTAAAATTTGAATCATTTGTAAAGGATAGAAAAAGAATTATAACAATTATTTATTTATTTTCAAGTTTGGAACGTCCAAAAGTAAGGGACAAAATTGAGAAAAACAATGTAAACCGCAAAAAAAAAACCCAATAAAAATACATGTACAATCAATATTTAGTAAATGAGCCCTTGCTCTCAATGACAGCTGCACATCTTCGACTACAAGAACGAATCAGTTCTTGACAATCCTCGATACTAATTTTAGACCATTCTTCTTGAAGCTTCACCCACAAATCCTCCGTATTAGTGGGATTTCTTTCCATAACTTTCACTCCTAAGGTCTTCCAAAGATTTTCTATTGGATTTAAGTCAGGACTTTGCGGTGGCCAATCCATAATTTCAAAATCTTGCTCGCTAAGGTAACTCATTACCACCTTTGCCTTGTGACATGGGGCATTATCTTGCATAAAGGTAGCCCTATCGAAACCTGAATTCTGTATGATTGGCACAACATGATCTTGAACAATGTTTTTATAGATCTGCGCGTTTACACGAGTACCGGACAAGAGGCGTTGTACCTTGGCTAGAAAACATTCGAAATACCATGACGCTTCCGCCCCCAAACTTGACAGTTTTCTTAGTACACTTTGCACTTAATCTTTCACCAATACGTCTCTTTACATTGTTTTTTCCATCATTTCCAAATAAATTAAACTTGCTTTCATCACTGAAAAATACTTTTGCCCAATTTTCATATGTCCAAATTACATACCTGTTTGCAAACTCTAATCTCTTTTTAATATTCTTCGGACTAACAAGTGGTTTCTTCCCTGGGGTTCGATTAAACAGCCCTATTTCTTGCAGTCGTCTACAAACAGTCTGTCTTGACACATTAACACATGAGGTACTATTCATAACCCTTTTAATTTCTGTGCAAGACTTAAAACGGTCCTTTAATGACATACGCTGCATTATTCGATCTTCTCTTACCGAAGTTTTGCGGGGTCTGCCGGTTTTAAAAGCACTAACTATTTTGCCAGTATCATTGTAGGATTTAACAACCCTGCCTACAACACTCTTGGAACGTTTCACTTTCTCTGAAATCTCTCTAATGGTGTGCTTTTCCTTGTGTAGCTTCACAATAGCTTGTCTCACAGAGTAATCAAGTTTTTGGCGTTTCGCCATGGTGCCGGCTGATGCAACGTTTACAAATGACTAAGTAAGACTTATTCTTTAGAGGAAATCAAAAATTTGAATATAGCATACTGTTTACATTGTTTTTCTCAATTTTGTCCCTTACTTTTGGACGATCCTATTTTGAAAATAAATAAATAATTGTTATAATTCTTTTTCTATCCTTTACAAATGATTCAAATTTTAGTATGTTATTATGGATGATAACGACTACCAGTTGTCAAAATTTCAGCTTTTCACAGTTGTTATTTCTAACAAATATTAGGTTTTAAAATTTTGTCCCTTAGTTTTGGACGCTACTGTATACACACACACACACACACACACACACACACACACACACACACATATATATATATATATATATATGTGTGTGTGTGTGTGTGTATATGACAATTGGAAAAAATCTTAGATTTTGTCGACGCGTTTTGTCTTCCGACTTTTTCAAGGCAAAAATGAAATCGAAATGTTTTTGTTGTTATAGTTACATTAAAAAATCCAAATTTTAAAAGATAGACGCTTCTGTCTAAGCCTTTTCTTCTGGTTAATGTAAATACTATATTGTCGAAATGAAAAAAAAAATCCCTTACTATAAAGGTAATTTGACAACAAAATCATTTCGATTTCATTTTTTGCCTTGAAAAAGTTGGAATTTTTTTTCCAAATGCCATTTTATACCAATCTGTCTTGTCCACAGAATGGATCTGGGAATTTAACTATATATATATATATATATATATATATATATATATATATATATATATATATATATATATATATATATATGTGTGTGTGTGTGTGTAAGAAGGATGCATAGTATCTTATTTTAATTGCAACAACAATATACCAAATGAAATGAGAATTCTTAAACAATACTTTTTATAAAATTTTGAGGTCATTACTTATTGATAATAATAAAGATATATGTTTCCTTAAATTAGATTTTTTGCAACAAGCTGATGCATGTTGATGTCCTTACAGTATTCAGTGTTGTTGAAGTCATCGTTGACATTTTTTGGGAGATTTGAAAATTCTACGTTTCGTTTAATTTCACAAAAGAATCAATGAAATGTGAATGGGTTGACTTATTTGGAAAATACTTTGAACAAAAACCTACTACCCGGTTTAATAATTTCTTAAATTTAATTTTATCGGACTTTATGGTAACAATATTTTTAAGAGACTTTTTTTCTTCTTTTTCTTTTTAACAGCGAAGAATACATTCTTAGGATTTCTTACACTTAAACATGCAATATACAACAAACCATGTGTAAATATTTCTTCCTGAAGCCAAATTTTAACTTTTTGAAACGTTTGATCTTGTGATTTGTTTATAGTTCTCGCAAAAGCAGGGCGACTTGGAAATTGGATTCTTGTATATATAAACTTTTTAAGAAAAGATATGCCAAAATAAAATTGCATTTTTATTAAAAAATATTTATTATTTTAATCATTAAATCGTTTTTAAGAATAGTGGGAGTATGTTGCATGTTAAACAATAAAACTTCTAATTTTTCCAAAAGGATTAATAAAAAATTTATTATACAAACCTACGCACCCTAGTAAACAACTTTCTACTCGCTTAACTGTTTGGAATTCTCCCCAAAATTTGGTTTCGATCAGTCAATATATGATTATTTTAGAGGGAGTGACGGACAGAAAGACTAACGGAAGTCACAGAATTATATATATATATATATATATATATATATATATATATATATATATATATATATATATATATATATATATGCAAATATATAGAATAAGAGGAAAGAACCGTTAGGTTAATAAACCAAAGGTCTTTAGTATTTTGGTTTTTATTTTTAAAAAACAGTGCTCAACATATATATATTTGAATTTTTGAATTTGTAGGTCTGATGAATTGGATCGTATTTACGATTCCAATGGAATAAATTATGACCATGGAATATTAGTGTTTAAGCCTTTTTATTATATCCTTACTCTGTCCTGGACATTGAGTTCTACCTGTATTCTTCCTCTTGGAAATTTTATTCTAAAAATATACATGTATGGGTATTTATATATTTTGCATATGTATGTATATTTACCACTAATATTATCTATCTATCTATCTATATATATATATATATATATATATGTGTGTGTGTGTGTGTGTGTATCACTACATCTCAAACCAGACCTAAAAAAATTGTTTAAGGAACCCAGCCTTCTTGCATATCGTAGACCTAAGAACCTAAAAGAAATCATAGGTAGTAACCACATTTCAGGGAACAAGGTAATCCGTAATAAACTAAGAACAAAAGCAACAGGATTTTCCCAACCATGTAACAACAAAAGAAGTTTATGTTGCAACCATATTAAACACACGAATTCATTCTCTAGCTTAATCACTAAATCTACTTTCAAAATCTACCACGATTCTAACTGTAGAAGTCATAACATAATTTACCTCCTAGAATGCGAACTATGCCAGAAACAATATGTAGCAAAATCTGAATGGCCCTTTCACTACAGAATTAATAATTATCGCAATCGAATTAAGTCGACTCCCCATGAAAAATTATTACCTGTAGAACATTTCCGCCTGGAAAAACATGATTTCAAAACCCATGCCAAATTCACTATAATTGAGAGAATAGAAAAGTTCAGAGCAGATAACATTAGTAAGATTTTAGAGTCCCATGAAAATAAGTGGATACAACGTCTAAAAACACAATATCCAGCCGGGCTAAACCATAAATTTAACAATATAGATAGTACTAATATATAACTCAACAAATCAAAACCTACCCACATTTCTCACCCACACAAGACAGGCATGCTTACGGAGGTGTGGAGGCCTCACACTTATACACACACCCACACGAATATACACACTTACACACATCATACTCACTCACTCCCTAATGAGCCAAATGATAACACACACCCACAGCAAAACACACGCTTACACATATCATACTCTCTCACTCCCTAAGAACCAAATAACACACACACAAACACTAAACAGAGACACATCCCCTCTCCAGGACTAGTAAAACTGTCAAACTGACCACGGGAATTCAGAGAAGCATAGATCTATCCAGCTCTTATCTCAAATAACAACTTAAAAGAGACTGTTTGACCAACACAAGGAATGTTAAAAGATTCACGTTAAAAAGATAAAAAAATAAAAAACAAAACAAATGAAAACTACAGACAAAAGTTCATTTTCTCCATCAAGACATTCATTTCTGTAGTTTACTGCTACCAGCAAGCAGAAATATTTCTACTCCCGATTATGGCCATTTTGGCCGAAACTAGTCAAGAAATCTAAATGGAATAATAATAAAAAAAATACGAAAGAATATTAATCTACAACCCAGTGTAGATATATATATATATATCGCTTGTGGGATGAGCGGGGTATCCGAATGGATACGAAAATTCGGGTTTACAGAGCTATTGTCTTTACCATCCTTTTCATCCTTTTGTTCAACTCAGGTACCATGTACGCCAGCGGGATGTTTTCCATAAGAACTGTCTGCGTGCCATCTGTAGAGTTAGCCTTCAAGACAGGGCATCCAATGTAGACCTGTTTAACAGGTGTAATATTGCAGGAATCGAGACTTTCCTCGTGCATCCTCACTTGTGGCGGACTTGAGAAAGTCTGATGACAGAATACCCAAGATCCTAATGTACAGTCAGTTACATCAGGGCTACAGGAATGTAGGACGTCTATGTCTTAGATAGAAAGTCAAGCTGAAGAGCTACTTGTCAGCTGTCAATATACCTCATATCATCATCCAGCGCTTAGCCTTGGAACGGGTAGAGTGGGGATCAAGGTGTTTCAGTGGACTCAGCGCTTTTCAATCTTCAAAAAGCGAGAGCATAATCTAAAAGATCAGACAATCTAACAGTGACCTCATCCCACAATCCTCACTCTTATTCCATTTGCGGCCTTCTTTCTAAATCACTTGTGGGTCTTAAGTGTCACTTTAGATTATCGCACAAAATTAATAACTGAATTAATTGGTTAAGTTGTCAGATCCTCATAGGTCGAAATCGACGGGAGAGTCCATAATATATATATATATATATATATATATATATATACTCGACTCTCCCGTTGAATTTGACGTATGGGAGTCAAGCATATCAGTTCCTAGGAAACGGACAGCCCGACAACAGCACATGAGATTTGATTATTGTAGTGAAGGTTTCGTGCAGGACCATCCACACTTTTTGAAGGACCGAATACAGAGACCTGGTCCCCAACCGACCCTCCGCAGGTTTTGAATTCAGAGTTGTCCTTTTCCGAGACCCGTTGCCATCCAAGGCTATAGAACCCAGTCTGTCCTGTTATTTACCAATTGCTGGAGGGAGAAGAAAAGGATTAACATCTTTCCCAAGGGTATTAGCACGTAAGTAAATGTAATGGGTTCGACTGGAATTCGAACTCGGCTCTCCGATTTCTCAATCCAACCCCCTATCCATATATATATATATATATATATATATATATATATATATTGTTAACAATTAGTTCATGATATCTTTTTATTTTTGTTGTATCAAGATATTTGCTTGTGTTAGTTTTTCTAAAATACTTTAAGGATAATTTGATTTGCCCGTCGGCAACACGGTTGGGAAATTAATTTTGATAGCTGTTTGTTTTCTGTATCTCAATTCGTTATCAAGTAATGTAGGCGAAGAAAAAATAATTAATTAATCATGAGTTTCATAGTAGCAATTTATAGCTGTGAAGATATTCACTTTCGTAATTGAGAAGACAAGAATGCTTGCTTTTCGGTTTTTCACACAGCAAGTAAACGTATCACTGGTAAAGTCAACGATAACACTCGGGAAAGACATTTTATTGTTAATGCGATGTTCATAAACATAGAACCAGACTTTTATCAAGTTTTTTTTTTAAATTTTTTTATTTCGTTTGCGTCTTTCATTGGCATGAATATCGATATATCGAACATAGGCTGATTGGTTGATTTTATTTAGCAACATATTAACCTCTATGGATTATTTGATGCTGAAATCTAAATATTTTGAACACAATTTTATGGCTTCCGTTAAATATATTTTGAACGTAATTGTATGCCTTCAACTGCAGATAAAATGTACCGTTGGAAATTCTTCTATAAATAGATATTTTTGGTAAATCTGCTATAAATAGCTATTGTTGGTAATTCTATTATAAATAGTTATTTTTGATAACTTTACTATAAAGTGATATTGTTGGCAATCTTATATAAAAATATATTGCTAGTATTCTTGCTATAAAAATATATTTATTATTTATTATACTTCATAGTGATTTTTTATTTTGTTGTTGGCGTTGACTGCTTATAGCTGGTACCCTAACATGTGCTATTACACCGGGTTAGGATGGATTTTGAAAGAACAGCATTTAAGACGTGGATCCACTCTTCTCAGCACCTTCAATCTCCCGATCAGAAGCCGTGTTGACGGATGTAGTTTATTGTCAAACACTATAGTTTGTTTGAGCACTTTCCATGGAAATAAAGATAGAACAGTGAGAGGCTTGCGACGTTTCGTCTGTAAGAAAGGTTTTGTAGGGTGAAAAATAATGTCTTACTCACAAGGACGCGGAAATGTTTTAAAACTCTATCGAGACTGGAATGTGAGGACTGAGTAACTCCTGTCTAACTATGGCAGCGGGACTCCATTTTATGCTTGATCTGTTACTTGTAAATATAGAGGATAGCACGAGGAGACAGGTCTTTACTGGAATGGTAATCTTTTGCGATAGATCGTATGTAAAAGTTCCACTTGATGTCTTAGTTGAGTTTAAGGCCCAGTAGTCATCCAAGGCAAGGGGCCCTCCCTGAAGGAATAATCATTCATCGTGATTGGTGATGGTTCAGTGAAAGCGTGAAACCTGTGAAGTCACTAGCCACGGTCAAATGCAAAATAAACAAGAGAACTGTCCTATAAACAGAATTAACAAAGTTTGCAATAAAAAGAAGAAAAGGACAGGGCAAAAATCAAACAAGCAAATAATATATGCAAGGAAAATTAACAGTAATAAGGCAAAACGTTCACAAACTAAGAATTGGCATCGACACACAAAAGCAAGTTTGGACAAGCAAAACTAAGAATTGGCGTAGACACACAAAGGCAAGTTAGGACAAACGAAACTAAGAATTGGCGTCGAAACACAAAAGTTTAGATAAGCAAAACTAAGAATTGGCGTAGACACACAAAGGCAAGTTTGGACAAGCGAAACTAAGAATTGTCGTCGACACACAAAAGCAAGTTTGGACAAGCAAAACTAAGAATTGGCGTCGACACGCAAAAGTTTAGATAAGCAAAACTAAGAATTTGCGTCGACACACAAAAGCAAGTTTTGACAAGCGAACATAGCGTTCTGACATCTTGACAAGGCAGGTCGGGATTGAGTCATGTCAAACTGTAACCCGGTTTATTTCATTGGCTAACAAAAAAATCTGAGCATGCATTTGTGTGCTTTTGCTTACTAAAGGGGAGAAGCCGTCATTCCTATTATGGATTGAAATCATCAGCTCAGGGTCTGATCGGTGATAATTGAATGAAACTAGTTTGGTTGACGAGGCATTGAATGTAAACAGTTTTTCCCCCCACTCAGATGTTAGGGTTATATCAAAGGGGATATCAGCTGCTAGTGTAAAATAAGTTAATAATGTCACATTCAGAATTAGGATTATTTTTTTTGCCAAAACTGCTACCAACATAAGTGTAACCGCATGACTTTTAGTTTTTTTGTAAAGGAAAGGTAATAAACGAAAGGCCTATTTGTGATAAGTAATCAAGTTTGTTATGTGCAGAAGTTTATAGTCTGTAAATGCTTCTTTTTATAAAATGTTATGACGGTTTCTGCTGCGCTCGTTCTAGCGGGGAAAATGTGCCTTAAAATATGCCAAATTCTCCAGCTTCAAGGTCTTCTTGACTGCATACATATATATGTATTTGCGTATGTATATATCTTCATCCCTCCTCCCTTGAAAAGACAAACACATACGCGCCCATATCATAAAACAGTTGAAGACGCCGCGTCCTCGTCTCAGAAGCCCTATCATCTCCATCTTTTTTTTGTCTGCTACTTCATTTATGTCCGCATAAATAAATACTTAGCACCCTTCGTTAAAGTTAACGCCTCAGTCATTTCGTGTTGTATAAAAGCATCAAATGTTTCATTTTGTTTTCTTTCTACTTCCTTGAAGAAAACCTCAAATGTCTTGGTAACTGACGTAAGGAGAAAAATATAAGACTCGCTCTTCATCTCTGCGCTGTGTTCATATAGGCGATTATGGCTCTCCACAACTCCCTGTCCATTTTAGCCGTTAGTGAAATTTTCTTTTTCTTTTTGCAATATCTCCTAATTGCTATTCTGCCAACCATTTAAACAATCTTTTGTTTTATTATCTCCACTTTTCGGATACTAGTGAACGTTATTACTAATACGCATATAGTAGTGTACAATAACATGTGATTAATATATATATTTTTGGTGGGGGTGTCTTATTCTGTACTACTAAGTATCCTATCTAAACCAAAATGGAAGCACCTATAAAAAATAACCAACATGGTCTTTATATTAATTTATTTCCAGTACGTAGGAATGTTCCAATTTTCCCAAAACGGGCCAGCACAGCCATTCAAAAAGAATATAGTAATGCAGCCGTGAAAGCGTTAAGAAGATCGTTTTGTAAACCAGTTATCTATCATAATGCATTTGATAATCAACGGGTGGTTTACTATTGTGTAATCGTACAATTCTGTCATAAATAAATTAAATAAATTTAAGCCAATGAGGAAAATATTGCAGTTTCGCAATCATGAGTAGTTTCCTCTTCATTAGATCGTTGAAGAATTTTACTCTAATTTCAATTTACCCAAGAAACATGTCCATTGAAACACTGAAATCTTGTTCATAAAGTAAGAAGATAACAGAAGAGGAAAGAGATCAGCATGTCCTGTATAGTGATTTACTAAGCGTAGTTTAGATGTTGCAAAAGCTGAAAATAAGGGGCACCCAGTGATGACCATTCTCACTGTCCACTCGTAATAATCTAGCGATATAAGATTGCTAACCATTACATCCCATCAAAGTGTTTTAGTTTCATCGTTGAAGTTGAATCAGTTATGATTGATCGATTGATTTGTTTTCTACGGATTATCTGCCCTTTGTAGGCTTAAACAACCTGCAAATATGGAGTATTGCTGTCATATATGGTCTGGAGCCCCTTCTGTTTGTCTCAAGGTTCTTGATAAAATCCAGAGACGGATATGCAATGTAATTGGCCCTGATCTGGCATCTCGTCTGCAGTCGCTCTCCCACAGACCTACCGTTGCCTCCCTCTGTTTTTTTTGTTTTTTTTTTCCAAATACTTTCATGGTAACTGTTCCAATGAGCAGCTTTCGCTGGTTCCCAGACTTCATGAATTTAAGCGTTCTACTAGGCTGGCATCTCGCTCTCACCTTTTCACTGTCGAAACTGTTAAATATAGCCGTCTCTTCTACTCCAATAGCTTCATATCTCGCACCTCTCGCCTGTGGAAATCCCCCCTTTTCTTGTTCCCCTGATAGCTATGACATCCAACTATTCAAATGTAATGTCAATCGACGTCTCCAGATGCTTTGATCTATCCCCTATCCTTCTCTTCATCCTTTCCTCCAGCACTCCTAATTGCTCTCGATCCAACTGTAACACCTTGCGTGCTAGTGGCTTCCCGCCTTGCGTGGAGTGAAACGCTTAAAAAGTCTTACTAATTAATCCACAGCCGAGGAGAAGAAGAGGATCTATATCTTTCCCTGTGTTATTTGCACGTAAGTGAATATAACGAACCTGATTGGAACTGGAACTCAGCTTTCTGATGAACAATTCCGAGCTATTAACCATTATAGCTATAAATCGATCAATCATAACTGATTCAACCATTAACCTGCACTACCGAGATTACAACACCTGGTATTCCCAAGCGATCACCCATCGAGGTAATGACCAGGATCAACGTTGTTTAACTTCAGTGCTTGTATATATTGATTCTTAGTGAAATCTGTCATCTATCGTCTGTTGGTTAGAAGCTTTAAGAAAACGTAAAAAGATGTGATCAACATAAATTGGAAAGGAACATTAGTCTGCATTTAAACACTCTTGCTTAATGCTGGTCATGAAACAGACATCCTTGTGCAAATTAATTGAAACAACCGCTTTAGTTTCCTTTCTTTCACTATTCGGTCAGTTTTAGACCCACTGGAATGATATGGTATAATCGATTTCTATTTTTTCTCAGATTAGGTCATTTCCAGTGGTGTGCAGTAATATGAATCCAATTTCGGAGTGTATTATGAAATTTGTTTGGCGTTGAAAAATATTGTGTCATCCATGATTGTATCAGTTTTATCACGCCCAGACACTATTGTCTTGACTGTCGATTAGTTGTTATACGGCCATTGTCTGCGATGGACATTACTCCAAGGAAGTGTATGAAAATTGTAATGCTGCATGAACACACTGACCAGTGAGCAACTCAATGTACTATACACTGGTTCGGAAACTGATTTAATCGAGAATCTGTGGTCAATCTGCAAGGAACTACTTCGTGGAATGGACATACGAGGTACTAACATTTGATCTGGGTCATGTTTCATTGAAAAAATACGAAAAAAACATTAAATAATGACGGAGTTATTCGTTTTCTTTCAATTTGCACAAGGGTGTAGATTTATTAAGAGAAAGCAAAATATTGTTGCCAAATCAAAGACAACTTTTAGCACATCAGGCATTCGCAGTGTGTCGATAGCGACTCTCAGTGGTCGATTAAACATTTTCCTAATGTGCTTCGATAAGTAATCGATTAGAACGTCGAATAGAATTATTGATACGGTCACACATTAACAACACATAATTGCATGTAAAGCGATGAAATTACAACGGTTAAAATTTATTTTCTGAGGAAATTCCAATAAATGAATGCAGTAATATGTAATATCAGTCCTTCTCTATGGCAGTGAATGCTGAACATATAAAGAAGAGACATGAAGCAACAAAATTGTGATTCCATAGAGGGATATGATGAGAATAATACAGACTTAACACGTGAGTAACGGGGATGTTTGAAGAAAAATGGAAACCGAAAGCTCGATTATACTTAGAATCGGAAAGAGTCTGAATTTCTTGGGCAGAAAATGAGAAAAAACGGGTTGGCGTATTTAACACTCATAGAACATACTGAAAAGAGACAGCGGAAAGCAGGGCGTAACCTATCTAACGAGCTTGTGCAAATGGTTGACAGAACATGTAGTGCGGGGGGAAGATGAAAAGCCAAAAACTGAAGAAGAAGAAGAAGAAGAAGAAGAAGAAGAAGAAGAAGAAGTAAGAATGTAACATTTATCTTGAATACTTTCACTTTCAAATAAGGAAGTATTTCTACATTATAGAGTCACTCCTTCTCCCTCTCTCTCTCTCTGTCTCTGTTTTTCACGTAAGTGTAAATATATTTGTTCTGTTTTACAGTATATATGGTCATATTGGAGGTTTATCTCACAAACCACTACATTCTGTTGTTAACTGGAGCAACGAATGGCTTGTTAATTTTAACACTTCCAAAATTAAACTACTCTCTGTTAATCATCTGAGACACCCATTTCTGCCTTCCATCAGCACGGCTGATGCTAACCTCGAGGAGAGTGACCCGTTCTGCTTTCTCGTGTTAACATTCTCTGACGACATGAAGTGGAAACACTACATTGAATCAGTTACTAGGTCAGCTGCTAAGAAAGTTGGTTCACCATGTCAGGCTAGACAATTTTTCTCTCCATAATCTATTATACATATCTATAAGTTTGCCATTCACCCATGCTTGGAATATTGCTGCCACATTTGGTCTGGAGCTTCTGCTATTTACTTACAGATTCTTGATAAAATACAAAGAAAGATCAGCAATATTACTGACCCTGACCTGGCATCTCGGCTTCAGCAACTTACCCAGCGCTGTAAAGTTTCTTCCCTGTGCCTTTTCTATAGATACTTTCATGGTACTTGTTTGGATGAACTTTTCGCTATGGTTCCTAGACTTTTTGTATTTAAACGCAATTACTAGATTTTCAACAAAGACTCATCAATTTATAGATGAATTGGCTAAATGCAACCGTAATTTCTATGTTAACAGTATATTTTCTTGACCAAATACTAATTTGGGCCAGAATTTCCACCATTGAATTGATAAACATTTCCCTAAATTAACCCTCTTAGTAAAATATTTAACAGAAACACATTAAAACTAAGGTTACACAATAATAAAATTTTAAACCAATTTAAAAATTTGAATCATAATGCATGTTCCAAGATAAATACTATTATTAATATTAACCAATGTAATTATAGGAATTCCAGCTAGTGCCCTTTACCAGACAAATGTTTATCTAGATCTCTTGTTTATCTAAGTACTATTTCTACAATTGAGAAACCGACTGTTGAAAATTTCTATATTGGTAGTACTAAGAATTCTTTTAAGACTAGGTGGTATCAACATATCTTGTCCCTCAACAATAGTACTTATTGAAATAATACATCACTTTCTAAATATTTTTGGAGTTTAAAAGATGCTAATAAAACTTCAAAGGGGAAATGGAAAATTTTAAAAATAGCTAGATCATGTCGATCTTTATATGAACCCTGTTTTCAGTGTTGACATGAAAAATTAGAAATTATCAGATTTTTTGATAAAACTCATTGTTAAATCAAAGAAGTGAATTATCCGTAAATAGTCTACTTTTTTGCTTGCAATTTAGTTAAACATTTGAATTTGATAATATTTTTTATTATAGTTTTATTAAACAAACTGCGATGCACCTTATATGGCTTATTTTCTATTTGTAAGATTAATTTAGATTTAATATAGTTCAACATTGATCTCCTGTTAGTATTATTAACATTTTATATGGATGTAGTGGTATTTGGTTGGTATTTTTAGCATCTTGCAGTGATTGGTTGGTATTATTAACATCTTATGTGGATACTCTTTAGTTAACGGCTGCATATCAATTTGCCAAATAATTCTATACGTTGAAATTATTTACTCGTTTCTTAAAGAGAATTTACTACAACCATTTTATGTAGGAAACTCCCAACGCATATAACTAGTTGGCATTAAATTACCTCCCTACCCCCTCCGCTTTTATTTCTTGAGAAAGTCGATTGTCTGAATTGTATACACTTTACGAATTAACATAACCATCTGTATTAGTTTTTAATCTAATGTCTGCGATCTGTTTCAGACAACTTCCTTTCATGACCCATTTCTATAAAATTTTTCTTTTTTCTCTTAGTTTGTATTTAACGTAGGTCATTTTTGATTGGTTGATGACGGTAAAGCTGTCAAGTCTATATTTTCTTCTCGAAAAAAGAGGAGGTATTTTGCTTTTGAAATTAAATTAATCGTTTACTCGCTAGTAATTTACAATCACCTGAGGAAACGTATTGATATGCGTCGAAACACAACTGCAATTCTGTAGCGATTTTTGATATAATTTGATTTAATATCCTAAAATAAATAATATATATATATATTCTTTTGCTTTTCCATATGTTTTGAAACTTAAAAGCGCTGATCTGTGTTTAATGAGGTTAGTTTACTTGTTTCTCTTTTTAAAAAATTTACAAACACATCAGCCATTATGGTAGCCACCAATTCTAAAATTTTGTGACAACATTCACTCGAATTTTTTAAAACTTGGATTTATACATTCATCTACAGATGAAACGAAGCTTATGTTGAAAACATTCAACCGGACCCTCACCCAAATTTCCATTGATCAATCAATGAAAATGTTGCGTCTCTATTCTTGTTCACGTCGGTGTCCACCAAAAACGGCACGTTAACAAGGAAGCAAAAGATGAAGGGAAAAAACATGTGGAGAAATGAGACCTCGGAGCCTGTTTTCAATATATTTAGGTGTTTTATTCAGAGTTTGGCTTGCTCTGTCTAAGTGGTCGGATTTTGACACTTGAGGCAACTTCAGCTATGTCGGATTTAAAAAACAAAGTTTTCTCATATCAACCCTCTGCCCATCTCAGCAGCAAGGTGAGTAACTGGTAACACGAATTGGTGGCATCGGAACTTCCCGCGAGACGGTCTGTTTCGCGTCAAGGGCTGACTCCTTCAATCTGATATATGCCTGTTAACATTAACCAGCAACGTGAAATCATATATATATATATATATATATATATATATATATATTTGAAGACATTTTTATGTTTATACAATCTTTCTTTTGTATATATATAGATACAAATATTTAAGTAAATGCTCTTTTTATAATAAACAGTATTAACAACATTTACCGGCCTGAATGTCCGAGCAATTGTCATAGAAAATATGCGTCCTCCGACAGGAATCGAACCTGTATCCTATTCGGAACCGTCATATAGCCTGACGTGCTTATACCGATTTCGCCACAGAGGAGCGTTCGGTTAGCAAGGTCAATTTTACATTTGGATACGCATTGAGCAGATATGAATGTACGTGAGAAAATCATGAAAAATTGTAGTTTAAAAACAGTAAAATTGATCTTGCTAACCGAACGCTCCTCTTTGGCGAAATCGGTATAAGCACGTCAGGCTATATGGCGGTTCCGTGTAGGATACAGGTTCGATTCCTGTCGGGGGACGCATATTTTCTACGGCAATTGCTCGGACATTCAGGCCGGTAAATGTTGTTAATACTGTATATTATAAACAGAGCATTTACTTAAATATTTGTATCTATAAAAAAAAAGAATGTATAAACATAAAAATGTCTTTAAATAATTGTCGGAATTGCCCATTTCATAATGATATATCATATAGGATATGTTAAAGGCAAGAGAGACACTAAGAAACAACTTGTAACCTACCTAACGAGCCTGTGGAATAGATATTAAAATGACAAATATTACTAAAGGCTATAAAAGGTAGATATGGAAAGCCATGATCGCTCACACCCAGAAAGGACACGACACATAGAAAAGCACATTTTCAGGGTAAAAATGTAATAATCATTATTTAATAGTTGAATACTAGTCACGTTTAAATATTTTTTAGCACTCACAGTTCGACAAACACCGAATTTTAGACGATGAGAAGGTTTTCTTTCAGCAATCACTGGCAATACGTACGTTATGAATTGTAACTTAGGACAAAAGGCGTGTCGGTGTTCAGGAATGAAGGCAAACATTATGATTATTCTGACAAATACTAAAAGAATTCTGAAAGCTAATATTGTGGTTCGTGTGGAAGTGTTTATATTGTAATTAAAACAGATTTCCTTTCAGTTTTACTTAACCTATTAAAAGTGTATGATCTCATCCACATGGAGGAAAAATGAAAACATAAAGAAATGACTATTAACTGTAAGAAGATGGAATGTGTGGTCATTAGCAAAAAGGGTAGCTCAAGTTACAAAATGGAGACGTTAAAATCAGTCAAATAACGAAATTTAACAAACTGGGAAGTGTTTTAACAAACGAGAGAAAATGTGACGAAAAATCAGAAGATGGATTGAAATAGCAAATGATTTCTTCCAAAAGCTAATCCAAATGTTAAAATAAAAAATAAAAAAAACAGGAAAATTTCCTTAGGAACGAAAAAAAAGAATGCTGAATCTCTTATTCAATACCAATCGTTTTAAAAACCAGTAAATGCTGGACAATTTCCACACAGATGAAGAGAATATCTGAGGTATCAGAGATGCGTTTCTACAGAAGCATGATGAGAATACCATAGACGAAAAATGTGAGTAATGTGGAAGCTTTTTACAAAAATGGGAATGAAAAAGACACTTGTGTTTACGATCAGAAAAGTAGGAGAAATTTATGGAATACATAATAAGGAAAGACGGCTTGGAAAATATGACACTCAGAGGACATATTGAAAACAAAAGAAACAAATGGTAACAATGAGTAACTTGCTTAAGGAGCTTGTGTAAATGGATGGCAAAGACTAGGGGTGATGGTAATAAGATGATAATAAGACAAAAACTTCTTAGTGATAGAAAAGATAGGAAGTTATGGAGAGCATGATCGCCTACATCCTGAAGGGATACGCTACATAAATGAAGAACAGTGCTCCTGTAAAATCCGGTAGTAATAATAACAATAAAAATATTAATCCAGCATTATTTTTCCTCATTAAAAGTAGATAGGTTCGCCTATCACCCGATTCACTCTTCTCCCCATACTTTTAAACAAGAGAAGAGTGTTATCCCTGGTTTCCTGTTTAGGATGGATTTCTGTTTCCTGATAAAGTCTACCTCGAAACACTGAAATTTTGTTTACTATTTAATTATTTTTTTATTTTATTTCTTCAATAAAAGTAGATAGGTTCGTCTATAGCTCGGTTTACACTCCTCCCCGTTTTTTGAACAGGTGTAGAGGTTTAATCCTTGTTTCCTGTTTAGGATTGCGTTTCCGGTTTCTTTTGAAGTCTTTTCATTCTCTTTCACTCCCAGTAGCTCCCTTGCGTCTTAGTGGCATTATCGCCTTGCTTGGAGTTGATCTGATTAAAAAAAAAATATAGGTTTATACTTTTAAGAAACGGAGAGTGAGAAGAAAGGACTAAGCATAAACTACAAGAAGACAGAATGCATGGTCATCAGTAAGAGGAGGAGCCCGAAATGAGATTTGAAGGTCGGAAACACTAGAATCAAGCAGACGCAGAAATTTAAATATCTGGGAAACGTCTTGACAAAGGACGTTAAGTGTGACACTGAGATCCATAGACATATTGGGATGGCCAAGGACACGTTCCAAAAGCTGGGCAGAGTATTGCGAGACAGGCGGATTTCTTTGGTAACAAAGAAAAGAATACTGAGCTGTTATATGAAATTTGTCCTTCTTTACGGCAGCGAATGTTAGATGATTTCCTCAAAGATGAAGAAGAGACTCGAGGCGACAGAGGTGTGGTTCTGCAGAAGGATGCTAAGGATATCATGGACCAAGCGTGTGAGCAACGATGGGGTCTTGCAAATGATGCAAACAAGGAGGAGGATACTTAACCTCAGGAAAAGGAAGCTGAAGTTTCTGGGACACATAATGAGGAAGGAACACCTGGAGAATCCGATACTCACAGGTCGAATAGAGGGAAAGAGAGAAGGGAAAATAACGTGTGACAAACCTGGCGGGCTTAAGCAAGCGGATGACAGAACGTGGTCTGGGGGAGGAGGCAGAAGGAAGGAACTTGTTGAGAGCTGCAAGGCATAGAGGAAGAGGTGGAGAGCCATGATCGCCTACGTCCTGAAAGGACATTTCAAATAAAAAGAAAAAGAAATGCTCACCGTCAAGATTTTTCGGACGATGGGCATTATTACATTTCAAACTTAGCACAGTACTATTTACTTGAAAGTTCCGAAATAAAACCCTTTTATTTACAGCCCTTTTGCTCCGATGACTAAAATATGCTTGCAAGTTTTAGAAGTAAGAATTCCTGCAAATATGTTAGCAAGTAGTTGTTCCGGGCCCACTCTACCTAGACAACAGAGAACCATATCGAGAATAGAAACTGTCTCCATTCTTCGGCATGTTTGAAAAACCGGCAGATTATCGCTGTTGGGATGCCAGGGTGCAAACCGTCAGTGTTCGGCGTTAATGAATGGCAGGAAACATATTCTGGCAATCTCACGCGGCGATGTTTCAATCTCCCTGTCAATTGTATGCTTCGTTGCGTTCATACATCGACACGAATCTCTTTGTGGGGAACGACCATTAATTGACAGTAAAGAGTTCCAGATTTCTTTCTTTCTTTTTATGTACCGTGTCCTTTCAGGGCGTAGGCGATCACGACTCTCCACTTCCCTCTATCAATTACAACTCTCAAAAAGTTCCTTCCCTTTGCCTCCTCCCCCAGACCACGTTCTGTCATCTCCTTGCCAAGCCCGCTAGGTATGTCATGCGTTGTTTTCCCTTGTCTCTTTCCCACTATTCGACTTGTGAGTATCAGATTCTCCAGGCCCTCCTTCCTCATTACGTTCCTCAGAAACTTCAGCTGCCTCTTACTGGTGTTAAATATAAGCCTCCTCCTTGTTTGCATCCCTTCCAAGACGTCATCGTTGCTCACACGTTCGGTCCATGGTATCCTCAGCATCCTTCTGTAGAACCACATCTCCATCGCCTAGAGTCTTTTCTTCATCTTTGAGGAGACCGTCCAACATTCGCTGCCGTGAAGGATGACAGATGTCACAAAAGAGCTCAGTATCCTTTTCTTTGTTGCCAAAGAAATCCTTCTGTCTCGCAATACCCTGCCCAGCTTTTGGAATGCGTCCTTGGCCATCCCAATACGTCTACGGATCTCAGTGTCGCACTTACCGTCCTCTGTCAAGACACTTTCCAGATATTTAAACTTCCGCACCTGCTTGATTTTAGTGTTCCCGACCTGAAAATCGCATTTCGGGTTCCAGATTTATGAATGTGAATTCAGAGGTCCAAGCCTACATTTTCATTCAGCTACAAAATATAATTGTGTTTTCTTGTACGGACCAAGTGGCAGGAAAGAGAATAACAGCAAAAGAGGTTCATCGTAGATACCGGACTTGCAAATACCTATACGCGGGAAAAAAAACTTTAAAAAAAACGCTGAAATAAATTCTTTTGCGCCGCCATAAAAATGTTTGTGAGTTTCGCTTTTGCTAAATATTTTAACAATGGACGATTATTTCTCACGTTCAGCTCCGTAGCCTGCAGTTGAACTTTTGACCTTACGACTTTTCTGCTCTCCGCTGAACCGTTTCTATCTATGTTAAAGTTGGATGTTAAACGCTTAAATATTAGAATAAAAAAGAGACTTGTAAAAAAGTATAAGAAACATTTAGTTAAGTCTAAATTAAAAAATAAATAAATAGAAAAATACGATACCTTTAATATACTGTTATATTCATAAACATATACGTTTTAGAAATAATTGATGAGTTAATCTAAACAAGTGTTACACATTCCTGGCATGGTATAAGCCTTTAGGGAGGCACAGTGGAGCAATGAATAGCGGCTCGGACTGAGGAATCGGAGTTCGAATTCCAGTCGAATCCATTACATTCGCTTACGTGCTAATACACTTGGAAAAGGTATGAATCCTTTTCTTCCCCACTCCCAGCTATGGGTAAATAGCAGACAGACCTTGCATGGCAATTGATCTACCAAACTGACAGAAATGGCAACCTACTGCTTAGAAAAAATCTGCCTTGTCAGTCATGTATCGAAAGATACATGATCGCCTAAGCGTGTATCATGCATGACATATAACTGACTGATCAAACAAGGTACCTCCATTAATTCGCTGATGAAAGAGCATACCATGATGAAAAAAGTGCCAGTTTTTTTTTTTTGGGGGGGGGTCAAAATCTTTGTTATTATTAAGAGGAAAGAGTAAAGTATTTTTTATTATTCAATTAAATGTTTTAATACTTTCTAGCACGTTAGAGATTTTGGTTAAAAATCTTGTTTTTCTTGCGATTAGTATAGTACACTATACTTTGCTTCTACACTATATAGTGCTACAGTATAGTGCAGTATAGGACCACAGATAAGTATATGAAATTTTAGCGGTTTGCCGTCAGAATTACATTGATTTGGAAATTCTTGCAAAAATCAAATAATTGTCGGATTTTAAATCTCAGAACATATTCACAAATGAATGAAAAATATTTTAGAAATTTTGTTTTTAGAAAATCTTGGTAAAAAGATTCTGATCACATTGATCAAATTAAGCAACGTCTAGCCTAGTCAGTACCTAAATGGGTGACCGCTTGGCAATACCATGTGATGTAAGCTTGACTGTGCAGGTGGTGCGATAGATAATGGCTCTTTGATTAACAACTCCAAGCTGAGTTCTAGTTCCTGTTATATTCACTTACTTGCAATTACCATTAGGAAAGGTATGCATCTACCTCTTCAGCCCCAGCTATGGGTTAATTAGTAAGACTTGTATCTCTAAATCATTAGTATTAAAAAACAGAATTCTTACAATCTAAAATATTTTCTGGCTTTAAATCACCTGCAAAAGGTTGATAATCCGTAAAAAAAAAAAAAAAAATCAATCAATGCTAAATCTGAATGCCAATTGCTGAGATTTGTTCATTAAACAAATCGTATGTGATTTGTGGTTAGAGGTATATAAAACCCAAGAGGCACTTCGACGTGCTGTAATGGTTAGCAAACTCGTTTCGCTAGAGCAATTACTACTGAGTAGTGAGTTCGATTCTCAATAGGTGCTTCATAATTGCGGCCTTGTATCACATCTGAGTTAAACTACTGCTATGTGATTGAAGATTGTCATTGTTGGACCGATTGAGAGAGTAGTACTATGTTTACGACCGTTTTCTCAATAAATATAGCAGCTAGCTGAATTATTAAACCATTTTCATATCTCGAGATGTTAGTCTGATTGGGTTGCTTTTAATTATTTAAATTTTATATGTCAATTACTCTCCATTAACCACCATAGAGATCCTTCCCTGCCCCCCATTAAAATGTCTGATAGTCAACTTCCTGAGAGCAACTCCCTGCGTCTGCTCGGTCTCACGCTGACTGCTGACCTGAGATGGAACAAATACATTGAGTCAATTGCTTCTTCCACCGCGAGGAAAGTTGGCTCTCTGTGCCGCGCCAGGAAATTTTCTCCCTGAATCGATACTTCAAATATACAAAACAACCATTCGCCCTTGCATGGAGTATTGCTGCCATATATGGGCTGGAGCACCTTCTGCTTACCTCAGAGTTCTTGACAAGATCCAGAGAAGGATATGTAATCTAATTGGCCCTGATCTAGCGTCTTGTTTGCAGTCACTCTCTCACAGACGTGCCGTCGTCTCTCTCTGTCTTTTCTACAAATACTTCCATGGTAACTGCTCTGATGAGCTGCTCTCTCTGGTTCCCAGACTCCATGAATTCAAGCGCCCTACGAGGGCTGGCATCCCGCTCTCACCCTTACACCGTAGAAACCTTCAAATGTAGCCGTCTCTTCTACTCCAATAGCTTCATACCTCGCACCTCTCGCCAGTGGAACACACTCCCCAATCACTGTTTCCTGAAAGCTATAATCTCCAACTATTTAAATGTAATGTCAATCGACATCTCCAATTACCTTGATCTACCCACTATCCTTCTCCTCTTCCTTTCTCCTATCACTCTTAGCTGCTCTCGCTCCAAATCTTCCGCAACCCCCTGCATCCTAGTGGCTTCACGCCTTGCTTGGGGCACAATGCTTAAAAAAAAAAACAGAAAAAAAAAAAAAAGAAAAAAATGTTCTTCGAAATAAATATCAAATATTTCGTCTCAAAAAGTAAAAAAAATAAAATAAAATAAAATAAAATAAAACAGGCCAATCTTGATAAAGAAAGAATGTTAAAAAAATAAAAAAAATAAAAAAACACGAAAAAAATAATTTTAAAAATTTATTTCGGTACCAAATAAATGTACATTCGATATAAATTTCCTTAAGAAAATATCAAAATATGAAATATAAAAGCTTTTGTTACATCGTATTTTCATTTCGTGTGCATAAATAAACAATAATTTGTTTTACGTGTGTTTAAGTGTTTATATACAGAAAAGAAATCTGGTGATTTAAATTATAGCTTGTAGAAAATCTGAAAAAAATAAATGAAAAAATGTTTTATTCTTCCTTGAATTCGTTAGATTAAAGCATGATAAAATTTTAAAGAGTGGCTAGCAATGGTGAAATCCCCCCCTCCCGGTACTAAGATATTTGACGTCTGAAAAATGTAAGATCTCACAGGTATTTAAATATTTTTATTTAAAAAAAAAAAAAAAAAAAAAAAACTTTCGGAAAAGTATAAAGATGACTACAGAATTAAATCTGCATTTCGTAACTCTTTTAAGTAAATATTCTTTTCATCAGCTTTTTTTTTTTTCGACGAATGTCAAAGTTAGAAGTCCCTTGATTTTTACATTATTCAATTGTTTTCAGCAAAATTCAGTTAATTTCTAAGTGTATCAAACAGATAAATGGGTCTATTTTACAGTGTTATTAAGAGATATTCGAGTTATTGAAAATTTGTCAATTTAATTCTTATTTAGTTCATTTTTAAATAAGGGTTAATTGTAAATTGAAGAATTAAACGAATTAATTAAAGATTTAAAATTTTAAAAATAAAGAATTTAAATTTTCAAGTTTGGATGTCTTAACTAATAATATTTCAGAAACATTATCGCAGACTTACGTACCTCAAATTCTTCAACACCAACAGCAAAAAATGAAATCCTATTGCTTTATATTTATATATATTGACTTATATACATTTATATTTCAGATTGGCTTCAGAGACGCTTCTATTCGAAGATGCTTAAATATTATTTTCAGTGGATACCCATATTTAAATAGACGCTCCGTTTTTATTTCTAAACAGTATATTTATACCTGCCCGGATATTCGAGATATCTTATTAAGGAAAAAATATGCGCCCCCGCCCCGACACTTAATAAGTGATAATGATTATATATATATATATATAAAATTTGGGATGAGAATAACCTTAATTTTTATTCCTTACTTAATCAAATCGTTTTTTTAAGTAAAATCCTTTGTTCTTTTTTTGTTGTTCTGGAGAAAACGAATTGTTTTTAAGTTCACATATAAAAATGATAATGCGACTGTATGGGGGTATGTGCTATACTGAAGTTATTGTCGGTTGAGTTTGTAGAATTAGTGGATAATAGTGATTTAGAAATTTTTGGTAGGAGATAATCTAAGATAAAATATGGCTACCATTTTCATCTTACTTTCATTTTCAACATATCGAAGTGTCATTGTTAGAAAGGTCAATTCACATCGTTAATACTCGGTTTAAATTAATGTTCCTTCTATTCTGGAGATATTTAGGTCAAGTTAATTTTAGTTAATTGATATTTCTTTGATTGAATCAAAGTTTTTACCAAATCGTTTTCATGTTCGTATCATATATAATCTTCGCTTTGGTATTAATCATGTTGGAACTTAGATAAATAATCTTGATAATGTTTCAAAATAGTCGACGTTATAATATAATAATTCCTATTTTTAATACTAATTAGATTTAGTTAACATGAATTTTAAGAACATTATTTTTCAATAATATATATGAAAATTCAAACCGTGTTCGGTTATCTAATTAATCAATAAAATTAATCATGTATTCATGCACATTAAAATACGTATAAAACGACCTAATATAAATGTGCTAAAAACAAACGAGAAGTGTTTCTTTTTTTATTTGATATTACAAAAATGAATTTTTCGTTCAAGGCTTACTGAAAACAGTAGAAATTATAAGTGACAAATCTATGATAGCTGTTTCCATAATTCTTTAGCCAATTAAATCATTCTATCAAATTTGAAAGATCGCTATTACAGTATTCTTATTGACGACAAAAATAATTTAAACACTTTTCTATTTGGCAAAGCATACAACTATTTATTCTATCTTGTTTAATGAGAAAATATATTTTTCAAATTAGCTATCGTCGATTGGCAGTATTCAAATACCCACAGAAAATCCAACAACGTTGATAAGAAACTCGAATTTTCAAACAGTGCTGTGAAAATGATTAAATATATGTATATATACAAGTCTCGTTAAATAACAGTTAAAATAGTGTTGTCTTGTTCCCCCTCCTTATCTGCTTTCTAACGCTTATTTAACGTTTAAGCTCTAAAAAAAAAAAAAAAAAAAAAAAAGAAAATCACAATAAAAAATAGTTACTCATTTTATACATTTTCACTTTCCAAATTTTAACCAAACATAGAACTGTAAATAATGTTTTAGTTGCTTCCAATTTCGTTTATAGCCTACATTTAATTTTCTATGGACTGGTATGACAGATTAATACCAATATGACATATATGTATATCTATAAAGTCTCTAAAATTCAAAATAAGATCTTACGTTAAGCAATCACTTCTTTGCAAAAGAATCTTAAACCGTATTTTATATTGATATACATACGTATCCATTAGACGCACTTCTGTCTGAATACAGGCATATATTTATGCGTATCCATGCGAATGTCTTTATAGACGCATACATCTATAAATGCAAGCATAGTTAGGATTGTGTGTGTATATATACGTATGCATGAGAGATGTTTGATTTCAGTGTATATCCAATAAAAATAAACTTTATGAGTTCCTAGTCTTTCAGTTTAGGCAGTACAATACAGTCCTCGAATTAATCAGCCCTGGTGGAAACTTGTTTTTTTTTTTTTTTTGTTTTTATGACGTTGTAAAACGCACCACCATTATTAATTAGTTATTCTATTGATTGTTCTTTCAACCATACATTTCATACCGCTACAATTAACCATTGATGCGTATCACAAGTTCGTTGGATGACGACAATCGTTATAATGAGTGTGCAATCACAGCGAATGTCACTTGATAAAAAAAAAAAGATCGATTTACGTTCCCAACGTATCGCTTTATAAGTTAATTATCACCATCTTGATAGCTTTCAGTCGTTTATGAGTTCAAAAGAATCTCGTTTCGATTTCGATGCGAGTTTGCTCTCCTCAGATGGTTCCGGTACGATTCTTCGGTAAAGAGTGTATAATGCTTTCCTCACGTCACTGTCGACGAACCAGAGCACTGGTATGATCCCAGCGCTTGAGACGGCTAAATAGGCAAAGACGTCCAACGCAATCCAAAAACGCTCGTCGTGTTGTCGGTAACCGTTGTCCATTATATGCTGGTGGAAGCATTTCAAAACAAACATGGTAGCCGCGAACATAAGATTAACTACAATCCCGGCCGTCAAAGAGCTACGTATGGATCGTCGGTCAACGCTGGTCAGCAGACGATAAGATTGCAGCCCTCGAGACTTTAACAGAAAATAAATAACGATGAATGTACTGGCCACTGTAAATAGGCAGATGATGAAGGTGAATAAATGAAATGCACGGTTTGCCGGTGGTATCAGTGCTGAACTACAAACAGGGTTTGGCGCAGGCAATGAGATTTCCGTCACGGCATCTGGATATCCGTTTGTTATCGTCGTGACCGGCAGTAAGGCGAGAGATGGCGTCGTGCTGTTGGATGCAAAGCCGACAAAGTATATTGGCAAGGTGACCAGGATTGTGCTGACCCAGGGAAAAGCAAGTAGGATGCCACAGCCGACCGAGTTGACCCGCTGAAGATAACGATAGGGACTTATTGCCTGGAGAACTCGATCAACACTCACTACGAACATGTGAAACTGAAAATAGAAAAAAAAAAAAAAAAGATCAATTTTTTTAAAGAAAAAAATAGTGCGTTTTGGAGGTTTCATTTTTGTATCATACGAGAAAGTGCTGAGAGGTTCTCAGCTCTTATTGACCGAAATTGCCAGATATTTAGCCATTTTGGAGATCGGTAAATAAACTTTTTAGTACTCCCTCGAATTTAAAAAAAATAAAAAGGTAAGAATAAATATGAAAATTGAAAATGAAGTGAAAAATAAAACAAAATAAAAAAAGCAACAAAAAAAGCAGAATGAAAGGGAAACAAAAATAAAAAAAAAACAAATTGAATAAAAACAGCAAATGAAATATCAGACATATTTAATGAAAGAGAACGTTAATCCATTAAAATCAAAACGTCAAATAAAATCGGCAAGAGAAATTCAGAATGATAGAAAATACTGATAACAACTGGGAACAGATGAAATAACAATAAATGTTTTTAATTCTTTACTTGGATTGATTACAGGATTGATATTTACGAATCAGAACTTAAAACCGTACAAGTCCAAATAAGGCAATCGGCAGAAATATCATAGCACATATTATGTAGAAAATAACTACGTGGTTAAGGGATTGCAACGCCGTTCGCCCAATTTCATGAAAATGCTAACAGCATCTTTAAAGTTAAACTTATTTATACTTATAGCGGCTAGAAAAAAGGGGAGGCAGAAGGCGTGAACTGCGAATTGAAGGCGTCAAAATCAAGCAGAAATTTTATGACAGTGTTGTAACAGAGGAATGAAATTAAATTCGAAGGGATAAGTACACGTCCTTCTTTATTTGTATTACTCTGTTTGATATCATTCTAATCGTGAATATCTCATTTCTTGTTCCAATGGCCTAATTTTGCTTTTCGCTCTATTCATCATGATTCGCATCATTATTTATGTAGCCCATTAAACTGATTGTCTGATGGAGCTCCTGGTTTCTTAGGTAATCTTACGAAGATGTATTTATTGAAGTCCTCGGCTATGGAGAAATCAAGAAAAAATATGTAAGGGGTTATAAATAGCTGTCAAGTACGAAATTAGTTTGCAAAATTTCATTCTGGAAAAACGATGTCGGAAATTAAACCCAGACCAAGGCGTTCAGCGGACGCTTATCATTGAGAGAAAGCATTTCACGGGTAAGTATTCGGAAATAAACAAAGATATTAAACACATATGTCATATATGGATAAATAGAAAGGACAGGTGAATCATGGTGAATATTTAAATGAGTAAAATGTAATTAGTTTTTGAAGAATAACGTTGATCAACAAAAACGGGGGAATTGTTTATAACTCAACGTAATAATATCCCGCGTGAATTATTCATAACTCGACGTAATAATTTCCCGCGTGAATTATTCATAACTCGACGTAATAATTTCCCGCGTGAATTATTCATAACTCGACGTAATAATTTCCCGCGTGAATTATTCATAACTCGACGTAATAATTTCCCGCGTGAATTATTCATAACTCGACGTAATAATTTCCCGCGTGAATTATTCATAACTCGACGTAATAATTTCCCGCGTGAATTATTCATAACTCGACGTAATAATTTCCCGCGTGAATTATTCATAACTCGACGTAATAATTTCCCGCGTGAATTATTCATAACTCGACGTAATAATTTCCCGCGTGAATTATTCATAACTCGACGTAATAATTTCCCGCGTGAATTATTCATAACTCGACGTAATAATTTCCCGCGTAAATTATTCAAACTCGACGTAATAATTTCCCGCGTCAAATCCGCAACCACTTCGGATACAAATTTGCAGATGTGATTAAATGCGAACAACAATACAAAGTAGCAATGCAGATGTTTTGATAAGTCAATCAATTTGAAACCCAGAATAGCAACTTTATTCTAAAACACGAATAGAACTATGCTCTAATATTAAGGTAAAAACAGGTTACCCAATCCAAACCAGATGACTATACACCCTACTTATCAACAGGTAACTTGGTTGTCTGAAGTTCGGAGATTAATAGTCTTTATTATTACTTATTTAACTCGTGTAATAGTGTAGACGCTACATTCGCTTAATGCAGGTATGCGCTTCACACACGACTAAAAGAATATCGATAATTGTGCGTTTTTTACGGGCCGACACGTCCCCATGAGTGGACAAGATATGTTTTGATATTGAGTCACCATCTCTAGTCTGATTACCAACCAAGGCTAGAAAGCCTTGTCAGTCCTGTTATTTAACCCATATCTAAGATATCGATACATATTTTTCCCAGAGGTATTTGCGTGAAAGTTAACGGAATTCGCCGATTTCATTTTCCGAGAGAGTAGTCGTTAAAATACTCCCACGTCCCCGATATGAACTTCAAGTTGCCTCGCATCTCCATTGTGCCATATATTCCTTGAATATCATTTATTACTTTGTACTGATCAACATGCTCATTGGTTGATTCTAAGGCACGTCAACGCTTCTGCCACAATTACTGTGAAAAAATCAGTAATAAATCGTAGACATGTCTTCTTCAGTTATTTAATGTCGAATTTTGTAAGGTGCCACGCAATGAGGACGAAATTCACTCTTCTCGCTCTGAGCATCTTTTGGAACACAAGTTAATCCCCAGACCTGAAGTTGGATTCATATATACGATCCATAGCAAAAGACGCTGGAAAAAGGGTCAGCTCCTTATACCGACCCAGTCTATCCTTACAAGATTCAGATCAGACCGAAAATTAACTATTGCTGCCATATCTGGGCTGGAGTTGCCCAACCCTTGTCTTTCTATACTTGAATTCAAAATCTCTTACACGGGCTTGTAGACGATGAATTAAATATAATTCTACAAAGCTACTCACACAGACACAACGTCCCAAGCCCCGTGCTACTCTATCGCTATTTCCATGGCAAATATTCTACCGAGATATATTCCCAATTTCCACTTGTTCAGACTAGCTAGGATCACTTTCGTATTTTATTGGTAAGAAGGAAGTTCCAATCTGATAGCTTCTTTCCAAGAATCGCTACTTTATGGAATAAACTCTCGAGATATATTAATTCTGCACTTACTTCCCCCTCCTATATCTATACAACAACCTCATTTAGCATCCCTTTACCTCTTGACTCTTGTGTCTTGCTTTGGTTGAAAATTTAGTAAGAAAACTAGGAATTCAGATTATCTTGCGTAAACATTAACCTACACAGAGGAGCCTCTCATCAATTGGAATAGAGGTCATATATTTTAGTGTCATTTTGAGCCCATAGCTGTGCCGCTCCATTCTAAAGAACAGATGTAAGCATGTAATTTCAAGCTAATATTTAAATTCGTCAGATTAGAGAGCAAAGTCTTCTTCCCTGCTTTGTGGTCGATTTGAATTGACAATAACTGTTACACCATAATATCTGCGATCTTATTGGCTCTTTTAGACGAAACATTGAAACTTAATTTTGGGATATAATTTGTTTAGAATATTATCCATGAAATAAGCTAAGCTCCTTTTTTTCCCCAGAATAAAAAAATTATCCATGAAATAAATTATCCATGAAATAAGCTAAGCTCCTTTTTTCCCCAGAATAAAAAAAAACGGTAATGATACTAATAATATTCAGTAATTGACCGAAACCGTCATTTTTGTGATGTATGTCCAAGCCGACTAAACAATGCATAAACATGAAAACTGTATTGCACCCAGTGAAAGTGCCAATTTGAGCTTCGTCCAGTGTTGATCTTATCTTCATTTACTGTTTATCGAAATATTCATGAATGTGAATATTTAATTATATTACAAACTATCAACAATCGATTTTACCCTTCGTTTGCAAAGACTCAAAAATCCATGGCCACAAACTAGCCTTATCTTTGAACTACAAAATTTGTTCACGTTATCGCTTCGTTCTACCTTCCCGCCATCTATTCATGTATTCTCTCAATGACATTCACTGCTGGAAACGAGCGTCAAATAAGACAGACGATGGGTTTCTTATCAGCAACCATTTTATGCATTTAATCACAACTCATGCCGACTAAATTGAAATTCTGCTTTTAAAGGGTGATATTACGAGACTAATCATTTTTTTTAAATTCTTAGTCCATAAATTGAAATATATTGTTTAACTTTGATTATTATCGGCTCGTTTGTTACTTTTGTACTGGCTAGTATTGTTTGCGTGGTAAATTGCTAATGGGCACCAAACAATCGCGATTGAATCAGACGATATTGGCAGCCATTTTGGCTAAACTGACAGTTGACTTCGCTATCAGTTCATCGTGAAAATGGGGACAGCACGTGTGTTGAATGACGAGAAGAAAAAAGAAAAGTAAGGTTTTAAAAAAAAAAAGTAGAAAGAACGCTGATAAAAATCATATTGGATGTGAAGCAGTACCAATTTAACAATAATGTGAATAGTGGACATTTTTGTTAGCCGCGATACGGTGTTACCTGTTTGACTGATTGATCTCTCATTGTTGCGGCTGTTCCTTTTAAGGCAAAGTTATTAGGCTTGACATTAAAGAAAAAAGAACAGCAAATATACAGTAAAGACGGGTAATGGACTGTAGAGGCACACAAGCATGTGAATAAGAAAGAGTATGTGGTCAACATATTCAGTGTCAATAGAGATTAGATATGTGAAGTAAGAGGAGAAAAGAAAAGGACATTTTTGCACATACACATAAGAGGAAGCGGGCAACATATTCAAAGGATTGATTGATTGGTTGATTTTCTACGGCTTATCAACCATTTGAAGGTTATTTAAAGGCAGAATATTTTTAGTTTGTAATAATTTTTTTTTTAGATAATAATGATTTGTTGATACAAGTTTTACTAATTAACTCATAGCTAGGGGCAGAAGTGGTGGATTCATACCTTTTTCAAGGGTATTTGCTTAAGTGAATATAACGAACCTGACTGGAGTTGAAAAACGGCTTTCCGGTTATCAATTCCGAGCCATGACATCACCCGCACATCCAAGCTTACAGCAAATGTTATAGCAACTTACCAAGGTACTGAACAGGCTGGACGTTGCTTAACTTCGGTTAATGTACGAGATCCGGTGTTTCAAAGTAATGTGACCGTAAGCACATATTAAGGAGTAAACACTGCTAAAGGCTATAAGGGATAGAAAGAGCCATGATCACCGACGTCTGGAAAAGGCGCGGTGCATAGAAGAGGAGCGCGAGATAAAAAGATATCCACGTAGCGTGGCTGCCATCGTGGCTGAAAGTGAGATCGGCAGGGTTACGGTTCCAATTCCGGCCCATTCCGTTGCACAAATCATCTTGCGAAATGTATGAATCCAACACTCCTCCCAACAGCTATGAGTTAAATAGCAGGGTAGACTGGACGACTCTAGCTTTGTTGTGTAACCAGGTGAAGAAAACGAAAACTAAATTCTAAAACCATTGAGAAGGCAACGAGAAACCACTTCATTATCTTCAGATAATAACAAACAGGAAGCTTTCAAGATCCAGGAACTCTTATGTCTTGATGTTATGAGTTTAGTGAAAAACACACACACATACATACACAAGATTGAGAGAGATGATGATGGCTTCGCTGTTTCAATGGTTGCGTACTTCCTATACTTCAATAACTCTAATACTGATAAAGACTATTTATCTCCGTCTAACTCAACCCTCCATATTTTTGTTCACCACTGCAGTAGCCAGATAATGATAATAGCTAAAAGCGTTGGTTGGATCCAGTGAATTGACCCAGAGAGTTGTGAGTTCAATACCTAATTTCTGCAGTGGCGAACAAAAGCGAATTGAATTAAAGGAGATAACGGAGACACTCGAAAGAGGCCTGACATGCGGAACTAGAACAATCAACCCCGATGTAGACGAAACAAAGGGTTCAGTTCGAAATTCCAATCATCTGAAGAAGGCCGGAGATTACAATGGCCGGAACGTCGTCAATATGGCAATAAAGAGGAGGACAACAGTCCTGTTTTTATTTTATTTATTAAACCGTATATTCATATATTTACATGTACCGATCTGAATATTCGATAAATCTTGTTAGAAAAATATGCGCCCTCCAGCAGGATATTATTCTAACAAGATTTCTTGAATATTCAGGCCCTTAGATGTAAATAAATAAATACACTTTGATGAAGAAATAAAATCAGAGCATCTACTCAAATATCAGTATCCATTAAAAATAACATAAAAAATAAATTAAAAATATGTCGGATTTAAACGATTTCCTTTATATATATATATATATATATATATATATATATATATATATATATATATATATATATATATATATATATACACAATTTTTTTATCATATAGACAGAAAATTTTAATCACTACAAAGATGCAACTTCGTTTCGATGCATTTTCAATTGCACCTCGACTGGTGAGAACCGAAAATGTTTTCGGTTTTCACCAGCCGAGGTGCAATTAAAATGCATCAAACGAAATTGCATCTTTGTAGTGAGTAAACTGTTCTTGTGTCTATGATAAAATTATAATAAATAATTATCGCTCTATCGGTATCGAGCCCTCTTTTGAATTTATGCTGTGAAAGTTAGAATTTATATATTACTTTCCTCATTTCATCGATATATATATATATATATATATATATATATATATATATATATATATATATATATATATATATATATATATATATTTATATATATATATATATATATATATATATATATATATATATATATATATATATATATATATATATATATATATATATGTGTGTGTGTGTGTGTGTATATATCTGCAAAAGATATAATATGAATAAAGACAAAATAAAAGCTTGTCTTTACCGACGATTTTTGTCCGCTGATGGACTTTATCGAGACAAATTTTAAGATTTTAATTTTCAATATGTATTTGTTAACACATCTATAAATACTTAGCTTTTCAAAATTTTAAAATTTAAGAACTTTCATATTGTTCAGGCTAACTCTGAATGTCAAGGTAAATTATACATCACTTAGCATTTTTTTATAGTTTACCTTGATTTTCACTGTTAGCCCGAAGGATATTTATAAGAGTTCCTGAATTTAAAAAAGTGTCTCTGAAATATTGTAGTTACCAAGGATCGCGTGTAAACCTTGAGTGACTTGACGTGTGTGATATACATATTTCGTTGCAGACCACTTACACCCTGGCTTACCGCCATATAACCGGTTCCTGAATGATTACCGAAGTTAAGCAACTTTGTGCTTGGTCAGTATCTAAATGGGTGACTGTTCGGGAATACTAATTGTTGTAAGTATGGATGGGGTAATGGATGACCGCTTGGAATTATTAATTCCAATTCCCGTCGGATTCGTTACATTCACTTAATTGCAAATACCCTTTGGGAAGGTATGAATCCACCTCTTTTCCCTCTAGCTATGGGTTAATTAGTAAGACTTGTATCACTAAATCATTATTATCTCAAAAAAATTACAATCTAAAAAACATCGTCTGGTTTTAAATAACCTGCAAAAGGTTGATAAGCCGTAGAATATCAATCAATCCTTTGAATATGTTCCGTTCTGGGTATGACGATAAACTACATCCGCGTCCTGGGTAAGACGATAAACTACTTCCCACAGCAAAACCTCCGATAAGGAGGTTTGGAGGAGCGTGGAATCACCTCTTGTGTTCCCAGGTGCACCTCGACCTGGATTGGTAACACCTGTTAAGGTTCAAGCTACGGGCAAATAGTTAACACCCAAACTTGTGTAAAAATAGGTTTAATACCAGAAATACTTTAGTATCTGTCTATATTTCTGAGATGAAGTATTATGTACATTATTTACATTATTCGGACTATTGTCCACATCTTTTTCGTCATATTTATCATAACGTTTCGGCCGTTGTATTAGAGTAACAGGAAAAAAATATGACTGATTGAAAAATGGTTCAAATATATATGTATACATACACACCTTTTTTTCCAAATTATCGCTATGAATCTATTTCAAAAATTTTGTTGGCATTAAATGACCCACTGAGGTTTTGATATGCCATAAAACCAAACAACCAACCTTTGAATATGTTACCCGCTTCCTCTGTCTCGTAGAAAACGAATCACTCAATCAAATTGCACCTTTCCCCAATCACCATATTACTCAGTGGTAGTGCGCTAGCAAGCGTACATCTGATATTTTGGGTACATTTCCCAAGTGATATTTCTTATATCTAGTGTTAAATAGAGTCTCAGAATTTTAGAATCGGCCTTTGTCCTAATACCAATTATTTGTCAAGTTATGACCGTTCAACTTGAACATGTTTAAACATTTATTTTTAAATGATTACTTCTGGATAATTGATTTTTCTGTTTATTTTTGCGAGGGAAGCCATTAGAATCTTGTTGAAATGAGTATAAGTGACATACAGGTTTGAAACTCTTTAAAAAAGAAAACAAAAAAACAAAACTGAGCTATATCAAGAGGATTTTGAGGCCCATCAACACGAAATTATCAAACTAAAACAATTTTCTGGCATATTTTATTTATTTTCTTTTTATCTCTGACTTCAAAACTTCGAACGCCGCTAACAATTATTTTTTTCTCCTTTTCTAGTGAAATTTCTCGAATATCAAAACAATTCAAAATCTGCAAAATTTCAGAAAACTGTTCTCGGGAATATATTTAAATTTTCATTTATCATGACACCATAGGTTTGGCACCAAATATCAGTTTTCGACGTAAATATTATTATATTTATCGGAAAATCATTATCTAGACCTCTGTTTTTAGGGATGCTAAATTCATTTTTGGCACTGCAAATCCTCTCAAAGGATGTCTAAATGGATTAAGTGCAAAATTTAAGTTCTTTTCTGTCATTCTGATTTTTTTTCCTACAGACTATGATTTCTAGTTCTAAAGCCCAGTTTCTTAGAAACGCGATGATTTTGTTTTAATCACACTGTTAAGTAAAAATAACATTAATATAGTTCCATAATGAAGTTTAAACATAGTAAAAAACAAAAACAAAAGAAAAAGCTGTCTCTGTATATTTGTACTGTGCGAGCCCCCTCTAATTTTTCTTCCAATAAAAAAGGGGCAATCCTCATTGTATTAGAGTAACAGGAAAATTTTGTCTGGAACACTCCACTGACTTCCACGTACTTCAGAGGATTCCTGCCTTCTCTAGATTGAAACTCTATTGCATAGGTTGATAACCTCACTAAAATCCCTGCAGCCGCATCCATTAAATACAACTCCCATATGGATAGCTGTATCCACACATTTAAACTAGCACCACATAGACTGCTCGTCATGGTGCGTAGCTTCCGTTACTTAGGCGAATGGAGGCGATAGACGTTGTTAGACTACTCCGTCTAGGTACGTAGATATATGTGTATTACACACAGCGTGTGATCGATAAATTATCGTCTAAATTATGCAAAAATGAAAATAAAACTGGCATCTCATTTTAACAGATATATTTACCAAAATTACACAAAAATAACTTTAAATAGGAAATAAATAAGTGTATTCAATAAAATCGCCATTGGCGCCAATCAAGGCCTCCAGACGTTATTTAGAATCTCCTGCATCTCTTCTGGACGGTCTCCTTGATTAAGTTAATGAATGCTTGCCTTCAGTTCATCTTTGGTGTTACAAGTTGTTTTGTTGGTCTCTTGCTCAACTGCGCCACACACATAATAATCAAGGGTGCTGTAGTCTGTGGAGTTAGGTGACCAGATGTAAAGGATGATGTGGTCTCAGAAAATGTCTGACAGCCATAACTGGATACTCTGTGCAGAGTCCTGTTGCCAGACATAGAATCTTCCATCGGCTACCCTCTTGAGTCAGGTCAGTACTATCTCCGCAAAGCACTTGATGTAGGCCTCTGTGTTCAGTCTGAAACCCTCACCAACAAATTCAGGAGCTCTTTTCTTATTAGAATGATCAGAATGAGTTTTCGAGCTCCCGTACCTTCATAATCACTATTAGATTCATCCAACTTTTTCCGAATTCTCTGCACTGTACTCAGATTGACACTCGGAAATGTACGTATTAGAGCTTCCGGCGCGAATGCCAAGCAGTACAGTAAGCCGTTTCCAAATTTCTGGCTGAGTGAATTGCGTCATGGCGCTCTTTTTCTCACAGACGGTGCCCAAATGACTCGACTATACTCTAGAGTTTGTTAAAATCAAAAACAAATAACGGGAGAAATTCAAAAAAAAAAAAAAAAAATTTACAAAATGGTGACAATTTACCCATCGCACCCTGTATATAATAATACAAAGAACCCTAAAAATACACTGGCCGGAGACAAGATAATAGCCAAGAAGAGAGAGAAGGAAGAATTTATGATGCAAAATGAAAAGGAAAAATGTATCAAGTGGCTTATTTAAAGCTGCACTTCGCGTTTGTTTTCCTGTCGCTTCGCCGTTCAATTCCTTTCGTGTAGCATACCTGATATCGGAGCAGAGTTTGGATCGGCATACCAAGTTCAAATTCCGGCTGAGGTAGTAACGTTCTCCCTCGTAGAAATACACTTAGGAAAGGGTAGCAATCAATATCCTCCCACTTGGAATCTCCAGCTATCAATTAAATATCTGATCAGTCTAAGAGAAAGAAAACTTGAATTCAAACCCCCCCCCCTGAAGAGAGATGTGCTTCATCAGGCCTAGACACGCCCACATGCCGTACTAATATATTAGAGATTCGTAACCGATTTAAAATGTTTTCATTTACACCACCCCGGCATCTAATCACTATAAGTAGAATAATCTGTCTATATCTCGGAGATGAGGTATTATGATTATTTACATTATTCGAACTATTATCCTCATCTTCATTGCCATATTCACAACCTGAAAGAGGCTGGAGTGTACAAAAATCGAAACTTTGTGAATATGGCAATGAAGACTAGGATAACAGTCTGAATAACGTAAAAAGTAGAATAATGTTGTTCATATGAGCAACTTCATACTGGACATTTGCTGCTCGTCACTGCTGATTTTTTCTTGATTTCGTAGGATATGGATGATGCTACCAAGTTATAAGATTCCTTGGTATTAACCACTGACACCAGTGATGTATTCTAGGCGGGATCATCAGTGTTAAGGCACTTAAAAATGCCAGTTCTGACACGGGTTGTTTGTATTGTAGTATGACACTTTAGCGTTTACGTAATTGGTGGAAAAATACGTAGATCTGTTTCCAAATTCATCGCTGATAAGATTTTAGAGGCGAAAATTAGAGGTTAGTCTTCAATGAAAAGTGCTATTTACATGTTAAATTGATAAGCCAGATGTTTTAAGTTTTCAATAGATTGTCTTGTTTGGGGAAAAGACGGTGTTAGCTTTAAGCTTTTTAACAAATATCGCGTCATTTCTATTGGATTGAGGAAGCAAACTTCTAAGATTTTTTATTCTTTCTCTCTTATTGCCTCAATCCAGTTTCACTGCAGTTGGCTTGCGGTATTTAATTATAAAGATTGTTGATAATTTGTCAGCTGAATGTATGTTAAAAACAATACTTATGTTATGTAACAGTGGCTGAAATAAAATCGAATTTCGATTATATTGTGAAACGATATCTGTGGTAGGGATACCCACATATAAGACGGATGGTAAATTATTTTATCTCAATCAATTGAACAAAAAGGAATAAACCAATAAATAAATGAAAAATTTTGCGATCAAGTGACACTTCACCGGACACAAGAAATTTCCGCTCGCAGGTTTATATAAACAGTCACAGTTAGGAACGAAAGTAGTTCCGGTAGAGATGTTACCAGATACAAACTATGCGCAGAGAGTTCCGGGCTGCCCGTTAACGAGAGCAAGCGGTCCATCGAGAGACGGTTGATAGCTGCGCGTCATAATGTGAAGATGGGCAGATGGATAAAAGGAGAGTAAGTTCTCGTTGCTGAAGGTAAAAGCTGATCTGTTAATCTGACGCGACAAAAGTTGTCACTAATCTATCTACCGAGACTAATGGCTTCCAAACCTTTTTCCTCTGGGCCGTATTTTCGGCATTAAAATTTGCTTGCACCTCAAATTTTATGTGATAAAAAGTACATTTAAAAATTAAAAAAAAAAACGGTGTTAAAGGGAGATAAAAACGGATTCGAAGTTAGAACATTTTCATTGATAACTCTCTCCTCCAATTTGCGGAGCCTAGTTACTATATTCGTAATACTTGATATAATGCAGAAAAAATATCAAAATGATAAAATCGGTCAATAATTATTTACAACTATTTATACTGGGACCCATGCATGCATTTACAAGTTATCGTTAATATTTTAAATTTTGAAATCATATTTATTTTTGGCATATGAATATTTTAAAACTTGTCTAAATTTTTTTATTTTCTTTCAGTCATTCCGCCTCACCTGCTACCCTCTTTCTCCGCACCTATGAAGCGCGCCGCACTTTTTAAAATCACTGACCTAGACGGTGCAAGTGAATTGCTAGAATAAACAAATAACTATATAGGAAATAGGACTTCAGTCTTAAATTCTCAGGTTGGTGTTAATTACGACCTTTTGTTTCCTTGTGAACATACGATGGACTTTTTTCCCCAGTCTTTTTTAGCTAATCACCGCGAAGGAAAAGAGAGGCGCAGCGTGGTGTTATTTGTCCGGGTGGTAAAAAGCTGAGAGTGGGGTCTGTTGTATGTTTGCAATATTACTATCGTTTAGGCGAGTCGATGTGCGTTATCACTGAAATTACTAAATAGAAAGAAAAAAATTAAAAACTATTCTGTTATAGGTATTTATCGATCACTACACTAGGATAGGATGCGAGACAAAGTCGGATTAATGTTAGGGTGTCTATACGCGTACGTACGGTTTAAGGACAAAACTACGCAATCACAGCAACCACCGTCACGATAGTGCTCGTATCCAGCAACCCAACCTCTTTACTGCAATGATTGAGGTGATGCCGTAGTGTTCGACTCACCGTGACCACGCTTATCTATAGCTTAAAAAGGAGAACAGTTACTAAGCTTTGATCCCAGTCTGGTGTAAATTCAAAATAAAATACGATCTGGTAGAGAAGAGGAATTATTGATTGATGAATAATGAAGGCATAAACATTTTGGCACATGATCATTTACGAATTTCTGTTAGTATTTCTGTTATTAAAACATTTTTACACTTTCATAGTATTTTAACCCCAGTTTGGGGGTTAGATATTTGCACATAGCTCGGACCTTAACAGGTGCTACGTCCCCCCCACCTCCGGGATCAGGGTGGACCTGGGAATACCAGCAATTAAGAGGCGATTCCACATTCCTCAAAACCTCCTGATCAGAGACCCTGTGGTTGGACGTAGTTTATCGTCTTACCCAGGACGCGGATGTAGTTTATCGTCATACCCTGAACCGGCAGTAATTTTGATCGAACACTTTATTTAGTCCACCGTGGTAGATTGTAATTCTAAATACCATGCCTATGTATACCTCCGTCCCCAAGGACACATAGCCCAGTGGATAAAAGCGTTGGTTGATTGATTCTCAAAATGACTTGGCCCAAATAGTTGTGAGTCCAGTACCTGGTTATAGCAGAGGAAACAAAAACTTGTACAGTTGAGTCATCAAGGCTAATTAAGTGACACCGACATATCCAAAGGCATGGCACATGGAATTATAAGGACCTACTTCCGTGGACTAAATAAAGGATTCGTTTTGAAATTACAACTAATATCAACTGAAGAAGGCCGGGGCGTACAACGGCCGAAATGTTGTGAATATAGCAATAAAAATGAAGACAGCAGTCCGAATAATGTAAATAGTTACAATATCTCATCTCAGAAATATAGACAGACAACATAATGCCAGTAAAAATAAAAGAATGTTTCATTTTACATATGAATTGGTGATTCTGCCTCAAGTCATTTTATTTATGTGATCTGCTTAGAAACAATGTATTGCTACGCGCTGCTAATAATTTTTAGTTAATTACTTTATTTCTTCATTATCAAACTACCAATAACATTTCAGGTGCGATGAAGAAGAAAAAATTATAAAGGATGTCAACGTATTTTCATAAATTAGTTAGCATTTGGTGGTACATACATATATATATATATATATATATATATATATATATATATGGTTGGATAGATGTGAGTTTGTGACCCTGGGTTTCACGCTTTAGCGATCGTCAGACGAACTGATTAATATGTTAGCTCTATCTCTGATATTGAGCGCTTTCTAATAAGTACCGCGCATATAATATATAAATAATTATACATATATATATATATTTATTTATATTTATATACACTTTTCACACACACGCATATAATTATTTATTCGAAAATTATAATGTGTGTGTGTGTGTATTTAGGCAGCAATCCTTCTTTTATGCACATTTCATTGAATACGACATTTAGTTTTTATACAATTTCTCATGCGATCTAATTTTTTTTTCTCCAGAGGTTAAATTATATAAAAACTGTCCGAATGTTCTTTTTATCCGAGCGCTTTCGGCTATACATTTAGCAATTTTCAAAATTATTAGATCGCATGAGAAATCGTATAAAAAAATAAATAAATAAAAGCATCTTGTCTGTCATAGATACATATATATATATATATGTCTGTCATAGATACATATATATATATATGTAAATTTCATTGAATACCAATGAAATTTACATATATATATATGTATCTATCTCGACGTACCTGCCTTGTACAAACACTGATCACGATTGATTAGCTTCTCTTTTCCAGAAACAGTATCTAAGGTCAGCTGAGCAATAGTTGCAGTATAAACTACAGCCTGGATGTTTGGGTATTGAAGAAATACAAATGTGCCTGAGCGGATAACTGCAACAGGGATTAGCTACCCACCCTTGCAGATGGGCATATCGGAAACGAGTGGCTAACCTCCATACATAATTTATTTTATTACTTAAACATTATTGTAATGGACAGCCACATTTGAGTAGACGTTCCGTTTATTTATCAAAATGGATATTTACTTACGTCTAGCGGACTGATTATTAAAGAAATCTTATTAAAGAAAAGATTATCTTTCTGGCAGGATTCGAACTTGCTTCCCTCCGGGCAAGGGAAACTGTCGTCGATCAAACAAGATGTCGGATGAATGAATAAAATAAAATCCTTAAAATTATTAGAAATTACTTTGTTTGCATTAGGATATGAAACTAAGCAAAATTCAAATGATTCGAGAGTTAAGGTTTATAAGGCACTATTCGATTTTGCTTGGTCCATACTACTTTAGAAATTTATATATATATATATATATATATATATATATATATATATATATATATGGCGATGGAGTAAAGATAGATAAAAATAGCTAGCTAGCTAGATAGATATTGGCACGTATACAAAAACAATAGTCTGTCTGGTGACAAAAGCTGTCGTTGGCGCAGTACCGCCTTAACCACCGAAACTATGTTACCTCCCCTGGTTGGCGGCTGACGAGGGCAGGATATCGCACGTGCTTAGACGAGTTGCGTGTAGAGAAAAGAACAGAATAGAGTTAGATAGCTAGCTAGCTACCTACATACGTAAGCACAAAAGTATTATGATCGACATTCATCTTAACTTCGACGGCGCAATTTTTCTATCATTATAATATCAGCGCGTTCTTTTGTAGATTAAATTGCCTAATAAAAACAACGGCACTTAAAAAGAAAATGAAATTTTCTGCATTTCTATATGTAACTATTCATTATACCCCATCTATATCTACTTACCTTGTGTATATTTCGCACTTTCAGTCATTATCTTTCTTTATTGCTACATGCAAACAGTCTACTTATGATAGAAAGATTCTATTCCATGTTATTAGAAATAAATTACACCTTATGTTATACTTTTCGCAAATTGGAATATACTTACCTTAAGAAACCATTAATTATTTGGTGGTGTATATTCGAAGTCCGAAACATACAAAGTGTAATAATTATAGCCGAGCGATGAGAAATAATAAATGTTTTTTTCGAAGTTCGGGTAAAACAACGATTAGCGTGAAAAATAAAATGTCCTTTAACATATATTTCGTTTTCTATAATCATTAAAGAATTACGGCGCAAAAAGTGAAATCAGCGTTCCAAGTTCAAACTCCAGCCGATATTGTTGCGTTCAGTTTCGCACAGATATCCTTGGAGATGAATCTATATCTTTCCTCCTGAGTCACTGGTTAAATAGTAGAGCATACTGGGCTCTATAGACTTGGTTGGCAATCAATCTAAGAGATATACAACTGAATTCAAACGTGAGATGGCACTGAGACAGGTACAAGTCTAACGACACAGACAGTAAGATGGCGAAATTTAATGGTTAAAACAGCAAAAATTCTATGATCACCAGAGCGGAATCGATACACGACATCCTTGGCGATCAAGATAACAATCACTAAAATATCGTAATTACTTCACAACATTTCTATACTGTAAAGATGCCACTCGAAATTGACACGCTTCTTGCTAAGTCTGACAAACGATACAGAAAAATTAGCAAATAAACTCTATACGGCATAAAATTAAAGAGATGAAAAAAGGAACAGCTGTAATTTTTAACGCAGAATAATAAAAAAAGCAGGCTTAGACAATTTAACCCATGGCTTCAATGACCAGCTAAGACAAACTTTGTGCCGGAACTCGCGTAAGTGGGTGCTGAGTAAATTTTAACCATTGCCCGAATGGAAACGCTCGGGTTTCTCACGTTAAACAACTGATGTTGTGTCGCATCCTAAACCCAGCTGCCAGGTGAATACATCGCTTCTCGGCCTTTTGACTGGAATCGGGCTGTTGTATCTGCCCTCGGGCGGATGAGCTGCATTTCTGCTCTCAGTTATGTCTGTCTTCGGTCGGAGCGCGACTCGGTTGTGCGTCTGTCTATGGACAGAGCATAACTGAAAAGATTAATGAGAAGTACCCGCAGTAGTAACGCCCTCATTAAAGCGGGGGGGGGGTGATCGGTTATAAAACCGATGACAGCTCAAACGACGGTTGCGGGGACTAGGCTATTTTGGGACATGACCCGGGTGCTCGCGCTCACGCTCCCCACATTAAACTGACCTTGTGTAACATTCTGCTAGCGTGGAGCGGCAAGAAAATATAGTCCCTTCTCGACGTTTTGGCTGGGATCCAAGTGTATTATTTGCTCTCGGGTGTATAAACTACATTTCACTTGGGTGTAAATGGACAGAGCGCAAATGAAAAATATTATTGAGAGGTGCCCGGTCTCATTAGTACCTCCTTCATGGCTCTGAAGAGGTCAGTCAGTTAAGCGCCACACGTGATACATGCTTGGGCGATTATGTATCTTTCGATATAAGACTGACGAGACAGAAGTAGGTTGTTTCTTTCTGCGGTAGACTGGTTACCAACCAAGGCTAAAGAACTCAGTCTGTCCTGCTATTTAAACCATATGGAGAAAGAAGATATGATTCATGCCTTTCCCAATGGTAATTTTGCGTAAGTGAATATAACGAACGCGAATGGAATTCGAACTTGGCTCTCTGAGTTCTCAGAGTCGATATTCATTACGCCACAACACACATCCGCACCAAAGAGGGGGGGGGTCGGTATTAATAACGATGCCAGCTCAACGGTTGCGCGGACTAGGCTATTTTTGGAACTGACCCGGGGAGCACGAGTTTCGGCTCTCCACGTTAAACTGACCTTGCGTTGGGTGGCAAGAAAAAAAAGGCTAAGATCAAAGTGTAGTATTTTTTTGTTATCAGCTTAATTTGATACTATCTCTCTTCCCACTTCTATCTTTCCTTTTTTCGACTTTCATACTGAAACCAACTAGTGTCTTTTCTCCTCTTTCCACGCGATCAAAACGGAATAGTCCATTATTTATGAGGTATTGGCAGGGTGTAACGGTCGTGCGAACTAACGAAAGGAGGGACGACCATAATTATAATAGGATATTAAGTAAATAAAAAGACAATAAAATATCTGTTCGGCTTCGGGCTTCAGAGACACCAAATACGCCTCTATACGTGAAAGTGGTCAGATGTCAAAAACACTTGCTAATCGTTTTCAAACTCCTCTTTTCTTGTGCATAAGACATTATATTTAATTTTATCCCAGCTTCAACAAATTACAAAAAAAAAATAAAAAATAAAAATAAATATGTTATGATTTGCCAACAGTGAAGCTGACGATTATATTTAACCATTTATTAATTCCTCGCGCATACATTCTTGTGTCTAGACAGTTTAATGCTCTGACTAATACAAACAAGGTTATAGAATTGTTAGGAAAATGAAAACACTCGATTGCTTGTTAACAAAATGTTTACATCGAAACTAATGTGTGTTCTCTTAAGAATTTTAAAAACAGAATAGCAAAGACAGAGTTATGCTTTTTTTTAAAAAAAAAACATCATGAAAACCTCAATATTCAGAAAAGCCGTATTGTTTACAGCGTTTCCGTTTTTTACAGAAAAATATTTCAATTCTGTAGTAAGTTATAATGCTGACATAAATTTAAGTCAGTCTTATGTTTATAGTTATCAACAGCCTCTAGACGACAACATAATTCTGCGTGTTCGTCCCTTACATTTTGCCATTACCTCAGATAAATAATGGACTATTCGTGTGTATGTGTGTACGCGCGAGAGAAAAAAAGGATAACGCTATCAAGCAGTTAACGTCTGCCTCAGTGAAATGGAGAAAAATGTCAGTTTTCTAATAGTTTCATTTTTAACCTCTTTAAATAAGGACTTTCGTTCAAAAATTCTCATTGTTATTGCAATATTCTGTTAAAGTTGTTAAGCTCAAATATTTAGCGATGCAGTCGTGGGATTTCCACGGGTATTTTATAATCGTAGAAACTGTAAGAAACGTATTTGATAAATGAAGAATCATGGCTCCTCATATAATTTAAAAAAAAATAGCTATCTATATTTCTGAGATGAGGTATTATGTACACTATTTACATTATTCGGACTATTGTCCTCATCTTTGCCGCCATATTTATTTCAACGTTTCGGCCGTTGTACGCTCCGGCCTTCTTCAGGTGGTTGGAATGTCGAAGTTAACCCTTTATTTCGCTCACTGGAGTAGACTTCTAGTTTCTCGTGGCTTGTTTAATGGATGTCATTTGTCAGTTATCTCCTGTTAATTCCCCTCTCCAAGTCCTCCACTGCCTTAACCGGGAATTGAACTCACATTCTTTGGGTCCTGTCACTGGATCTAACCAACGCCTTTATCCACTGTGCCATGTGTCCTCAAGGTAACTGTTAATAGAAACACTTTTTGTCATTTTAATTTTTCACAAGCTTTAAAAAATAATTACAGGCAAAATAGACTAAAATATTTTCTTTTCAAAATTGAAATAAAAAAAATTCTATACATTTTTATTCTTAATTTTCCTTGGCAATATTTCACGATGTTACATAGTATTCATCTTTTTCACAATGAAAACAAACATTCTTAAAGAAATTGCTAATTCGTTACTAACTCATGTATTCGTGTCGAAGTATGTTATTTTTCTTAAACTAATTAAGACAGACAACCTTGAAAATTATGAAAACACATTGCATTTCAAACAAACATAAGAAAAGTATATATTTTAAGTACTGGCGTTCATATTTCCCCAAACGATTAATACTTTTCAATCAAAGCCAAACAATACAGTATGAAGATAAGATTCGTGACCAGAAGAAAATTTCTCTCTCAAGGTATACACGTCATGCATAAAACACTCTTGAAATCAGTGCACTCACGCACAAAAGTTTTGAAGTTAAGAAAACCTACAACTCAAAATTACCATGATCAATCGAACAGACGGAATTTTGATCTACTGCCACGTTAATACGTCATTGTAATATTTATGTTAGAGACACTACGAAGCACCATTAAATCACGTCACAACGATAGAAAGGTAATTGTCAGAAATTATTATTTCGGACAGAACTACGCACATTTTAGCGGGTGGTCTCCCCACTCTCCGAAACCACTAAGCTACACTATAATAGCAACTACGACTATTCCAGCTAGCACCATTTTGTAACGATGACATGAGCGCTATTTTTGGTGATGAGTGATTAAACCTTCTAGTATGATGTATTGTCTGTCTGCCTTGTTCCCCCCCTTTTTTTAAGAGAATGATGACGCACTCTAGCGACACTTTAATCACCTGGCCCTCAAAACAAATAATCTATCATTAGTTACAAAATTGCGTTCAGGCCCATTTAATACCTGTGTAACGTCTACAGCCGCGGCGACAGCTGAAAACAAATGAATTTTCAACGAACCACATTACCTTCCTTATAGCTGGATATGCGTGTGTATTTTGAGCGAAAATGTCAAAGTAGCTCAGTCTGAATTAAAAAAAAAAACTTCTCTACTACGAAGTAATAAAGTATCAGGCATTGTAGCCCATAGATTATACGATGACAGAAATAATTCAATACGATTGCTCATATTACATTTATTTTACTTTAAAGAACAATTAAATTGATCCATTCGTTTTATATGGCTTATCAACTCATTGCGGGTTATTTAATAGCAGAAAAATATTTTTAGATAGTAAGATTTATTTTTAGATAATGATTTAGGGCTACAAGTCTTACTAATTAACCAATATCTGGGGGTGGGGAGAAGAGGTGAATTCATACCCAATATTATTTTCACGCAAGGCGATATAACAAACCCAAGTGGAATAGGAACTCGGCTCTCCGATTAACAATTTCGATTCGTTATCCATTACACCGCCCGCACATCCAAGCTTACAGTGTCTGGTATTCTCAGGCGGTCACATATCTAGGTGCTAACCAGTCTCGACGTTGCTTAACTTTGGTGATCCTACGGGAACCGGTGTTTCAACGTGATGTGGCCGTAAGCCAGAACAGTTAGGGGAGAAGATGGAATATTCAAAAACAGCGCACAAAGCAAAGAAAGAAAGAACATTATTAGGCAAGAAAATACTGTACAACTGTTCAAATCCGTATAATCCTTTCAATGCGCGAGCATTTTCTTAACCTACAAGTTTCTATATATCTAACAATATGATTTTATATACTTATTCTTGGCTCAACATTTCCCCATTATGTAATGAAATTTCATAGTCCATGAAACAGACGCAATATGCGTCTCATTACCACAGCACTGAATTCAAGTTGTTCATACATTGCTTTTGGTGTTTGAATCTGTTTATGTTAAGTACTACCAGCCATCTCTTTGTAAGCAGAAAGAGTGGTTGGTTGGATTAAAAATCATTAGAATGTAAGTGTTATATATCTTTATATAAAATTTGATTTTTGCAGTTTACTTTTGGTTGCTATGCATGTTTTTCATCCTCGATTGAGCTCTAACGAGAGACGACCCATAAACCGGTTTAGCTGTATTTTTTGTTAATTATATTGCATTTCGATATTGCCACTTTACGGTAATGTTTTTTCCGGTTTACCCTCTTTTATGTTATTAGATTTTCTTCTTGTTTTGAAATTCCCGTTTTTATCGCTTAAATATTGTGTACACCTGCAAAAATATTTCAATACATTGTTTTTTATTTCTTTCGTTTTATGTTAAAGAGAATGAGTGTATATGAATTTATTAAAATTTATAAAATATAATTAAAGTATAGAATCCCTAGCGTGAAACATGAAAATTTGTCAGTTTATTCCTTGTGAAATTATATATATGTATCATATACACAAAAACAATTTACTCACTACAAAGATGCGACCTTGTTTCGGTGCATTTAGTTGTACCTCGACTGGTGAAAATCAAAAATTATAATAAATAATTATTGCTCTACTCTCGGTATCGGGCCCTCATTTGAATTAATGCTGTGAACTTTAGAATCTATAATAATATTATTTTCGTTCTCATTACATTCATATATATATATATATATATATATATATATATCATAAACAACAAAAAACGATGACATTCAACCGATACACATGTGCGTACACAGACACACAAAAAGACAAAAAAATAAATCAACCTAACACCAATAAATACCGCACAAATTATTTTTTTTAATTTCGTATAAAAATAACGAAAATCAGAAAATCTGCTGTCAATTGCTGAAACCTCCTGATGAGTTGATCGAACGATTACAAAGTTTCGTCTACGAAACTCTGGAGTCGGATGCTGAATATAAAATCTATCAGCTAAGTGACAAATTTTATATTTGTATTAATCCTTCCTCTCTATAAATGTAAGATATTTAAGAAAAATTGATATCATTTCTTAATCTAATTTCTTAACCAATTTTCGTTCAAATGATCTCAAGTTTTAACAGGATTGAAGAAATAACTCTAAATTCTATATTTTTTGTTTATCTTCAGGTATAAAAATACCATTTAATAGAAAAGGCGTTTTCTGTGTTAGAGTATGCTCGAACACAGCTGAACAAGACTTGCGATTTTTTTCTCTAGGGGGACATATGTGTAAAGTATGGTCCATGTCCACACTCCTCCTATAAGTCTAGAGGAACACAAGCAGAGAATCACTGCCGCAGTGGAGACAGTTATCCAAGATACGCCGTAACGTGTTTGGCAGAAGCAGTCCTACTGACTTGACGTGTGCTTTGTCATAGGCGGCGCGCATAATGAAAACTTGTGAATTCGTTCATAAAAGTCACATACCTTAGAATTTCTCATTAAAATTTTGTCAATAAATATTATTTTTCTCAACAATAAGCTTTCTTAGTTTCATTTGCCTAGACTATGTAGTTACATATATAATGAACACAAATGTTTTTGAAAGACCCTGTATTGGAATTATATATATATATGAAAAATATAGTTTTAAGGTGTGCTGTATTTATGGGATAGAGTGCTCAATATCAGAAATAGAGCGTATGTAAATATAAATATAAAAGTGAACAGTGAAGTCAACACTCAGAGGCGACAGGCTGTTTCCTGCCAGTCGTCTAGCATGAAACAGCCTGTCACCAGCATAAGAGCTTTGATTATAGTGGTGAAGTTTGTGCTTTTTTTTTTTTAAAAAAAGGGCCGAAAATAGAGACCTGGTGCACAAGGTCCCCAAACGACACTCTGCAGGTTTTGAATTCAGAATTGTTTTTTCCAGTTGCCATCCAATAATCCAGTCTGTCCTGCTATTTACCCATAGCTGGAGGGAGAAGAGTATTCACACCTTTTCCAAGGATATTAAGTACGTAAGTGAATGTAATGGATTCGAACTCGGCTCTCCGTTTCCTCAATCAAACCTGCTATCCATTACTCTACCATGCCTCATTCATATATATATATATATATATATATATATATATATATATATATATATATATATATATATATATATATATATATATATATATATATATATATATATATATATATATATATACTAGGTGACCCCAAAGAAAACGGGAATTTTCGAAGTGAGTATTACCAGACATGAGCAAGTAAACGTTTCGCCATTTAGAATTAAAGATGAAATTTACAGTATCCCAGCTGGTTTTATTGGATTGTTAAAAAGTTTCCGTTTTTGTCACCCTATATATATATATAATATATATATATATATAATTGGTGCATACGGAATAAATTCCAATAACCAAAGCATACTATTCTTAAAAGAGTGCTCAATACAGAGTAGAGCAAATATAATGTATTATAATCTGATTGTGTAAGTATTGTCTTTTTCAAGATATCATCCTCCCCTGCCCATACCACCACTTCAAATGTATCTAAGTTGTAACGATGTTTTACTTCCCCATTAGATTAAGTTTTATTCTAACTGAGAATTTGGCTTTTCAATTAAAACAAAATAAATAAAATATATGTATTTTTCCTCAGTTTTTTTAAATAATTTTATAATATTTTAAACTTAATGCACATTAAATTTAAAATTGATAATTTTCAATTTTATAGTAAAATTTAATATCAATCAGTTAGAATGATTTCTAGTTTAGTCTAATATTAAGGCATTAATTATTATAACCAAGGTTCAATTGTCAATTTTTTTGAATTCTCATATACTTGTATTTTGATTGGTCATTGCAGTTTCCCTTATCGAAGGGTGTTTGGTTAATCTGAAGCTTTAAATCTCTTTATTCTAAATTCAACGCCATCACTTGATAAGACACCAGAAGTGTTGAAACAAAATGGCTATTTTTGTAGTGATTTTATCACCAGACAAACATTCTGTTGAAACGTGTATCAAATCAAATTTCATATTTTGTGTTCAAATGTGAATAAAATATTATTTAATTTAATATCTCAGAATCGTTGACTAAAGAAGAGAAAATTTACTGTAACAAAAATTTGATAGCGTATAATGACAATTGTTAAATTAATTAAATATCTCCTTCATTTTTGACAATACAGAGAGGTTGTTTATTTACTAGCAGATTAATCAACAGTATTGTCAGTATTATTAATGCATGGTTTAGTTAATTTTGTTTTACGGTATATCAACCTTAATATGTTATTTAATGCCGACAAGAGTTTTACAATAGATTCGTATGAACAGAATATGTATTCTTTGTAGAAATAAAATTTTAGATCAGGTTTCATTGGTGTATTTTGGAAAGAGGTTTTTCTCGAGAGTCAAATGTATTGCTGGTAATATTTTTGAAGAATGTATTGTTGGTAATTTTACTATAAAAATCTATTATACTTTCATAGCGTTTTGACCCCAGTTTGTGGGTAACTATTTGGCTATAGCTGGAACCCTAAAAATGCTACCACCCCGATTCAGGGTAGATCCGGGAACAACGGCAATTAAGAGTTGGTTCCACGCACCTTAAAGCCTGTCGATCAGAGGCCTTGCTGCCGGATGTAGCTTATCGTCATACCCAGGACGGTTGATGTATGGATAAATTATACAAATCTACATATGTCGCCGGGGACATATTTCGGCCAAATACTTTGTGATATTTAAATTTAGACTGACGACTCTATGCAAATCGCATGACCAAAGAAGGAAGGCGAAACCAATGAAAAATAGGAAAATATTGAGACTTCGTCTGGGATTTTAAATTTGGATGAAAATAATGGTCGTCCCCATAATCGTAAATGCACTGAGAAAAACATTTTTTAATCATTTCGTCCCAAGCAACTCAACAATGCTACTAGAAATCATTGAGGTTACAGAGAATAAAAGAGAATGTGAAGATTTTACTGAGGGGAAGTGAAAAAAAGGACAATACATGAACAGGATTCAGGAAGACAGAAGATGGAAACTGACATTGCAATTTAATCTTTTGAAGAAGAAAAAAACGGAAGAGAGTCCCACAGGCGAGAAAAGCAACTATTAGTATAGAACTGACGATTGTATGTAACTCGTTCAACAGCAAAACGATAAGACCTAATTGCCCATCTAGTAGCACACTTAAGGCAATACGAAAAAATGCTCATCAGAATAATCGCCATGAAAATAGTTGTAGAAAACACAGAGGGAAGCCACGTGAGGCCGGTGAGAAAGTGACTGAAATCGAGATGCAAGGATCGATTACATGACAGACCATTCTTTGAATTTTGTCAAGAATCTCGAGATATGTAGTAGGAACACCAGACCAGATATGGCAGCAGTATTCAATGTACGGACGAATGGTAGATTTATTCATATGCAAGGGGGATACTAATGAAGAGAATAGTCTGTCACGACATGGCGAACTAACTTCCCTAACAATAGACGTAGCAATTGCTTCAATATAATCCATCCATTTCATGTCAGTAGAAAAAAAAAACCAACTCAGAAACAATTCAAGCTACGTTACTGTTGCATATTGTTAGAATATTGAATAGAAGATTTAAATGTCTGTCTATATTTCTGAGATGAGGTATTATGTACAGTATTTACATTAGTCGGACTATTGTCCTCATCTTGGTCGCCATATTTGTCACAATGTTTCAGCCGTTGTATTTAGAAATAAATACAATATGGGAACCAGTAATAAGGAGTGCCAGAGAAAAGCAATGATAAAAAAGTTGCAATATGAACTCTGGTAAAGACATCCAATGATAACAGCAAAATTGCAATATGAGTACTGGTAAAAAATGATGCTGAAAACATTAGGTTTATAATACTCAGAAGTTCAAGGACACATGGCACAGTGAATAAAGGCGTTGTTTAGATCCAGTGACAGATCCAAAGAAGGTGAGTTCAATACCTGGTTAAGGCAGTGGAGAACTTTCAGGGGAAAATTAGCAGGAGATAACTGATAACTGACATCCATCAAACATGGCACGTGGAACTAGAGCAGTCTACCCCAGTGATCGAAATAAATGGTTCAGTTCGAAATTCCAACCACCTGATGAATGCCGGAGCGTACAACGGCCGAAACGTTGTGACAAATATGGCGACAATGTTCTATATCCCATTGGTGGGGGTGGTCTTGAGCGATGGTGTCGATTAAATAATAATATTGTCTTCTTTCACAGCCGGTGATTGCTAGTTGTTTTAGTTCGGAGATAAAAGAATTCAACAAAGGGAATTTTAAACTTAACTAGTTTATTGATCATGTCGACGTGTACATTTCTAACTAGCCAGTTGGATTGCTCTTCCATAACACTGAGAAACCGATTCTTGACACGACAGAAAAAAAACATATATTCTTCGACTATTAAGCAACGACTCTCTGAAAAAACATTTCGTTATCATTCCCACGCTAGTTCAGCCAATCAAAATCGACTTCCTTTGTTTTGTCTTTTATCTGACCTCAAAGGTCAAACTAAGGAAGTCAGAGCAGAAATACACTTCTCTAAGAAATAATAGTTTGCTAAACTATTAACATTAAGAGACTTCTTACAATCTAGTCACGAGCAGAGGTCGCTGCTGAGGATAGACATAAAATATAATTATAGAAATTTACTATGCTTCAAAATATACTTGATATTTACAAAGCATAGCTTAGTGCAGCACCAAAAAGTGTCAGGTATACGATTAGTGCGGCACCAAACCGTGTCCGGGTTTACGATCAGTATAGCACCAGACCGTGTCCGGGTTTACGATCAGTATGGCACCAGACCGTGTCCGGGTTTACGATCAGTATGGCACCAGACCGTGTCCGGGTTTACGATCAGTGCGGCACCAGACCATGTTTCCTTTAGAATTATTACGGCACAAGAGTATATCTGATGTAGAATTAGTGGATCATCAGACCATATTGTGTTTAGGATTGTGCTGCGTTAATTTTACACTTAAATGAATTCTCAGATCAATAGTTAAAATTGTCATCAAGCGAACGAATCATTATATCTTAACGATCAAACTCCTTCATCAGCCCCATAACCTGGTGCTATAGAATAAAAAATGAACATTACTAAATAACAAAAATAACATCATTTGAAGACTTCCAAAAGCAGCAACAACTAAAATAGATGGTACATGTAACTAGATGTAAAAATAATGATATACCCAAGATCTTGACTATCTACATTACTTCAAACAAAATCTTAGGAAGGAACCTTCCCCCATCATTCGTTACTAGAAAAAGCGATAACAGTCAGTGAACCTTTGAAGCCCATTTTCCTGAAAAAACTGTTTTAAGAGGAATTTTTAAAAAATTTCAACCGACAGTAACGCTATCCAGATAATGAATGCCGAATATTTCCTGATAAAGAAACGGTTATTCTCCCCATTTCTATTCTACCTTGAAAAGCTATATTCAAATTATTGGCCTTTACCTGGAATATGACTCCTACAACTGGTACCAGTGCTAAATGCATAACTATGCGAGGATATGACATAAATTCTATATATCAAGCAAATGGTGGGTAGTTGAATGACAAAAATGGAGAAAAAAAATTCAATGTGATGCGTTTCGTCCTTCCAAAGGACATCTTCAGAGAAAATAATATTTTACTTGATGGGATTATATGTTATCTGTAGTTTACTGCTACCAGCAAGCAGAAATATTTCTTCTCCCGATGATGGGCATTTTGGCCGAAACTAGTCGAGGAAACTAAATGAAATAATAATATAAAAACGAAAGAATATTAATCTACAACTCAGTGTGTCTGAAGATTTTAATTTTTTAATATTTTTTTTATCGTTCAATATATATATATATATTATTTTTTATAAAAAAAAAAATTATAACATAAGTATGTTATAAAATCACTACAAAAATAGCCATTTTGTTTCAACACACTCTGTGTCTTATCAAGTGATCATCACTTGATAAGACTTTGTATTGAGCACTCTTTTAAGAATAGTAATTGTTGGTTATTGGAATTCATTCCGTATATACCAATTATATACTTGTGTGTGTGTGTATATATATATATATATATATATATATAAAATCCCTTCAAGTCACTGTTTGCGAAAGGATTTACTAATCTAGTTTTTGTATGAATGATTCATCGTAATATATATATATATATATATATATATATATATATATATATATATATATATGTGGGATAAAGAAGGAAATACTGCCAAACGTTGGTTCTAATTATGCATGAAGAGAAAGGCTGAAATTATCGGGATACTTAAATTTAAATTTCTGGCTTCCGATGTGTCTAACCGAACTCATTCAGTTTCCTAACATTTGTGTTACGGATTTTATTTGAATATTCCAAATTGGTAGGAGAAACTGTCGTTAGATCCGACGTGCGTTAGACCTTCTCAGTCACGAAATACGTTAATGATCAAGTAAAGTTGAAAAGTGCCTCATAAACGCAAATCATACCCAGACTCTCGAAGCATTTATAACTGCACAGTTTCATGTCCAAACGTAAGCAAAACAGTTTCTAGAGAAGTGATGGATTTTTATTCGTTAACCCGAAAGGTTTTATTACATAAACGTTATTCAGGCCGGTAGACAAAATAAATATACTGTTTAATAAATAAACAGAGCCTTTGCTCAAAGATGGCTATCAACTAAAAATAACATTAAAGTAATAACATCTGTCGGATTAATAAATAAAAAAAGTCATCACTTCTTTAGGAATTGCTTTGTTTACGTTAGAATACGAAAATGTGCAGATATAAATATCACGAGAGTTTTTAGAAAGATTTGCGTTTAAAAGGTACATATTCTAAATTATTGTTGCGGTCGTTTTATTAAGAAAACTGGGAGTAAATTTATGGTCACTCAGAAATTAGTATACTTTTGTCTTAATATTTTTTTTCAGTTTTAAATAAAGCCGAAATAAAATTAAAAATTAAATACAAAAGTCAGTCACAAACAAAACACCATGTTTCCAGTTATCTTGACTCATTAAAGAATTTAAAGTCTAATTTTTTTCATGCAAAAGTAAATTAAAGATTTCGAAGTTTCATATTTTAAAAAAGTTAAACTATCTCATCTTGGAAGATTGGTGTAGCAATTATTTATGGTACTCTCTGCTATTTAAGCACCAGTCAGTCAGTTATGTGCCATGCGGGATACGGCAGTGATCGCTCCGTTTGCTCTTGCGCAAATGAATCCATATTATTTTTTTTTTAAATCATTTTACCCCAAGCAAGATGATAAAGCCCCTAAGATACGCAGGATTACCGAGTATGAAAGAATAAAAAAAGAAACATTATTAAGGGGTGATATCAATAAAAGAAGAGGAATCAAGAAGATAATATATAACAAAAGACATTTTATTTGAAAGTTTTGAAGATCAAATCTGGCTGGAATGCAAGAAGCGAAATATATTTTTACGGGCGAGAAGCGAGAGTAACGAAACTGTTAGCATAAAACTTATGGTTACATCTAGCCATTTCAGCTGTAAAATGATGAGACATTGCCACCCTAGTCAGTCAGTCAGTTATGTGCTATGCGTGATACACGCTTCAGCGATCATGTATCTTTCGATACATAACTGGCAAGGCAGATATTTTTCTCGCAGTAGGTTGTCATTTCTTTCTGCGGTAGACCAGTTGCCATCCAAGGCTACAGATGTCCTGCTATTTACCCATAGCGAGGGAGGGAGAAGATGAGGATTCATATCTTTCCCAAGGTTATTAGCAAGTAAGTGAATGTAATGGATTCGACTGGGATTCGAACTCGGCTCTCCGATTCTTCAATTCGAGCCGCTATCCATTACTCCACCGTGCCACCATGGCCTCAAAAGTATGAAGATGTGTTGAAAATTTCTAGGCCAGACCCACTTTCCAAAAGTCAACATGACGATGGGCAAACGTCAGAGAACTAATTATGGCAAGTTGGTCACAGGAAAAAAAACACTTAGCGGCAAGCTAATATTATTTTGATAGAGTTGAGAATATACTCACATATATTTGTGACTAATTTTTCAACATATATTTACACAGAATCTTCGTTTCATCCAGAGAAATACCATTGGGACATCCTATGTAGATGAAACCCTAACATTGTTTTTCTACTTATTGTTTCACGAGCGGTGCTCACATCATTTCCTATACTGGTTCTAATAATAATTTCTGGTCTTCTGATAGACTCAGCTTACCGGTTTAATTTACTAAAAGCGGAAATTAGTAGAAAGGGCATATTTTGGCGACGGAGGGATTATGAACAACTTCAGACCGGATACGTAATCGCCTCGCATGGGAAAAATGGACTTGAAACCAGACTCAGACATAATGTAGGTATTGAGCTGTAATAATAAATTTCATATTTTAGTAAGAGTAGGTCAGTAATTTGGCAAGAGTAGGCTGACATTGGAGAGCAATAAGAACTGAAATGAAAAGTTTTCAGCGGGTAATTCTTATCTTTTCTCTCAGTTTATATTGAGCCTTGTTGGGTGAAACTTATGAATTCAGATACATTTTACATACTTAGGAAGCGAAATACATTCTACTGAAAAGTATATGAAAAGTAGTATACCTAAAGCCTGGTCCGTCTTGAATAAATTGGATCTAATCAACCAGACAACCTCAAACGGAGATTCTTTCGCGCAACTATAGAGGCGGTTTTAAGGTATGACATTAGGTCGGACATTAACTAAAACCTTTGAGTTTTAGCTAGATGGAACCTAGACTCAGATACCGAGATATACTTAACATCTTTTGGAGACAATATTCAACTAAATCAAAGCTCCATGAAACCATCCCTGATATTTTTACAATCTTACGCGAACGCAAAATACGCTAGGCAGGGTACTGCTGGCAAACAAAACAAGAACTCGCGTGTGTAGCAACAGTGATGTGTCTAGGGCAAGATAGCCTAAGAGGGCCCATCCTTCTTCAGAATGGTATTGAATTCAAAGTTTGACTTTCTCAAACTGGTTGCCATTCAAGACTAGAAATTCCAGTCCGTCCTGCTGTTTAAATTCTAGATGGGGATAGTGGTGGGGGGAAAGAATATTTGGGCGAGAGCGATGACTTCGGCGAGAATTTAAACTCGGCGCACCAATTGTACTACCACTACATTACAAGCATGTCGAAATCGGTTATAGATTTGATGTTTCGTTCGACTGACCGATATATATAAGGTTCACATTTTACAAGGCTCAGTGGCCACTCAAAGTAGAGGGTTATGTTAGGCGGGCATTTGTGTGTATAAGAGTGGGAGATAACTTGTTCAAGGCTCTGGTTAACCGTTAAGATTGCAGTGATTGGGGAAACATCCTGTTGGAAGTTGGTTCCATAGGTCAGTGGCTCGCCGGAAGAAGCTACTCGAGTGGAACGAACTTCTCACCGATGGAATACGGAGGGAATATGGGTGGGGTTTGCTACTATGTAAGTGGCATGGCGTGTTCTTGCTTTGAAGGTTTGGAATGTAGTCCGTCCGGGCACTTTCTGTGGAGGTAGCGGTAGAGCAGTGAGAGACTTGCCACATCCCGCCTGAGGTTGAAGATCGGACAATAATTCGTCACTCACAAGGGATCGGTGACGCTTTTGAACTCAAATCCGAAGAATGAGGTCTGGAATGAATTTGCCTCAAATATGGATTAGAATCCGTCAGAACGATTGGATAAGGAATACGAAATGTTTATATATTTAACATTTTTCGCGTTTACCTAAGCTTCATAAGAAATTATATGTGTAGGTGAAAATAAAACTTTGGTATTTTTATTTTTATGTTGTTTTTTTCCATTGGTTATATAGAATTGAGGTGTATATGTCTTGTCAGCGTTCATTTGTATAATTTTGGTGTATTTGTTTTGTCAGCGTTCATTTGTATAATTTTTGCGTGTTTGTATATTCTAGTTGCTCTAGGCGTTATGGATACTGTCTGCTCGTGGCTGTGTGTGTGCGTGTGTGTGCGTGTGTGTGTCTGCGCGCGCCTAGTGGGCATTTTTTGTCTGGTAGTGTTCGTATGTTGAGTGCGGCATGTTCTCTGCGGGTAGGTGAATTTAGGTTACACCGGTTGTGGTTGTAGGTAGACTGATTTTAGATTCTTTAAGTATTGATTTTATAAAAATGTGTTTGACATGTGTTTATTGTTGGGGAAAACATTTATCTGGGTTCCTTCAAAGTATTTTCTACAACCCTTTGACCTCACTCGTAACAAACAGAAATAAAACAAGCCATAACGTCGATTTAATAAATGTCACCCTAATAAGAAAGGAAAATACTTAAACTTGTTTCTGTCAAATAACGTTTTCATCTTTGGTGAATTAGCGGAATGTTTAACAACTATCTTTAGAAACATTTTTGCCGCGGTATTTTTAACGGTAACGTTGTAGACAGGATTAAACTATATGATTTTTCTATGGACAGATTTATTTTTTTTATGGTTTATCAACCCTTCGCAGAAATTTTTCATTTAGATGGTAAGCATTTTTTGGAGATAATTATTTACTGATATAAATTCCATTAATTAAGCTAGAGGTGGGGAGAAGAGGTGAATTCATCCATCTTCCAAGGGTATTCATGTGTAACTGTGCATAACGAACCCGATTGAAATTGAAGTTACAATTTCGGTCCGTTATCCATTACACCACCTGCATATTCAAACTTACAGCATCCAGTATTCCTAAGCGGTCACCCATGTAGGTACTGACCAGGTCCAACGTTGCTTAACTTAGGTGTTAGTATGAGAAACTTTATTCAACGTGATATAGCCGTAATCTTTCTTATAATTCTCACCACTCTAGCCCCCTCAAATGTGTGTGTGTGTATATATATATATATATATATATATATATATACATACATACACACACACACACACACACACACAGAAGCCTAAACATTAACTAAGTTTAATTTTACACACGGCCAAACAGAGGTGTTTCACCACTAGACGATGGTTAACAAGCATGTTTTTTTTTTTTAGCTATTCGCTTGCGTAATGAGTTCATTCTTCATTGAGTATCACTCTTATGACCCTGTGCTTGTAAAACACTTTTTTTATGTGACGGGTCCCTTCAAGACGTTGGTGATCATAGTTTTCCCTAAATCCTTATCTTTTGTAATTTCTCTTACCATCCTTTGTTTGTCTTTTCACCATTCCTCCCAGTCCCCCTTCTCCCAAACATTTACACAAGCTTTCCTTCAGCATGTCCAGTGAGTATCAAATAATCTAAGCCCTATTTCTTCATTTTATGTCTTAGAAATTTCCATTGTCTTTTTCTGATTCAAATTATAAGTTTCATTTTGCTTTCCCTTTTCCTTAAAACGTCTTTGTTACATATCCAGACCATTGTATTCTTAACATCCTTCTGTAGAACCACATTTCTGTCGTCTCAGATCTCTTATTCACCTGTCATTCTATTTTGCCATATTCATGATACTACATAGCAGTTCATTTTTTTCCTGTTTCTTAATATTTTACTTAGCTTTTTGTTGGAATCTTTCGCTATTCCAATGCGCCTTCAAATTTCGGTATTACAATTTATGTGTTCTGTAAAATACTTCCCATGTATATAACTTTTTATGATTGCTTTCTTTTGGCATCTCCAATTTGTAGTCTCCATTTTGGGTTGGCTTTCTTGCTGACAGCCATACATTTTTCTTCATTCTTCTCACTTTCCTTTACGACCTTCTGTAGGAGTTCCTGCATTTTATTTTTGAGCATATGATACCAATACTTTATCATTTGCATATCTTATGTTGTTGTATCTACTAATAATAAATTCTAGTTGGACACCAGGTTCTGCTTAATGGTTAAGTTAATTATTTCTTTCCCTCTGGGACAATGGTCGGTATTCAAGTTTTAGTAAAAGCCACTATTTCCAAGGTTTTCCCCCTCCCCAAATTCTAGTTGGAAGTCTGATGTAAGTTTTATTTTCTTCTTGCTGGTAAGCTTAGTAAATAGACGTCTGTATAATAAATGTGAATGCCACTGTGTCAACTTTACTCCTAGAGACCGTAGCTCGATATATGCCATTTTGGAATCAGGCCGAATCCGTGAAGAAAAAAAACATTCCGGACACGATTCGAACCCGCAATCGTGAAATTTTGGATTCCAAAATATTCATTACTGCGATTGTTTTCGGCGACTTTTTACGTGTTTTTTTACGACGATTTTTTTTTTATATGATAACAATTTTAATAATTTGGAAATCAATTTTTGAATAATCAAAATTGTGAAATCCAGCTGAAGTCAGCCATAAAATAGAAATAATTGTTTATACTTAAAGTAAGGACCTACGTACATCAAATTCTCTTTAAATTAAGTGGCAGCAGAAGAATTATCTTTGAACTTTTCAAAGATAAGCTTAAATATTAATTTAATACTTAAGTAGAGCGATCAACTTTGAGTTATTCTGTAGTTTATTATTGTCTATCGCATCTCCTCCTCCCAACCTATTGTGATGAAGGCCCAATCAGGAGTCATTCGCAGGAGCTAATTTAAATGCCGACCGACAGAGCGGCTTTTCAGCTATTTTAGAATAATTTTGAGAGGTTTTCAAAGATAAGGAATGCGAGTTTATGACAACATCTAGTTAGGTATTATAGTCTAAACGGTAAGGCGTTGACGCGTTCTGATAGACCCAGAAAGAGATATGAAGCAATTTTAAATTTCGCTGAAAACGTATTAGTGACTTGCGATGCAAATAGCTTAATAATGGCAGTACAACAAATATAAAAAGGGACTGAGATGAATGAAAAAACTGGGGAAAAGATTAAAGAAACAATAGCTTTGGAATAAGCCGAAGGAACCATTAGCTTTGGAACCAGCCGAAATAAACAGTCTCCTATCAATAATAGTGCAATCTCACTGCACTCAGTATTAGTTTTTCCCCCCTATGTGACCAAACAAAGTATAGTCCATGTTTGCATTACAAGAGTGAATTTATGGTTGACTCTTCAAGCATTCTATTTGAGGTTAAGGGCACTAAAATATGTCACTTGAAATTTAATTAAAATTCTCGTCCCAATAATTTTGCGTCAAAGAAGCCAAGTAAAGATGTTACTTGTCTCATAAGACTTATTTTGTAAAAGTCAAAATATTTCAAGACTCTTGAAGATATTCACTTTCGGTGAATTTCATATCAAGAATGAAAGCTTTGTTTAAAAACCCATAAGGTTTGCTTGTAAAATGTTAATCTTTGAACTATGACAGATAACGCTTCTTTACGTCGAGTTGAGCAACGTCTTTACAGAACTGATTTCCAGTTTCACCCTTTAGAATGTTATTTGGCACATTAAAACTGTATCCTTACGGCCGGTTAAGATATACATACAATAAAAAGGAAATTATCGACTTTAACGGTTTTTATCTTACCACAGTAAACAGTTGTAACATTTGATGTTATATATTGTCTGATTGTCGACTACTAATAGCCACTTTGTTCTGATAAGTAAATCTATTATAATGAATATCAGTATTAGTGCTGAATAATGGAACTGCACAATTTATTTCAAGATAGTTCATTTATTTTTAAGCGAACTAATACAAAAATTCGTCTAATATGTCAAAATATATTGTGCTTCTTTCGTAGAGTCTTTCTCAGAGAGGCCCGGATGTTAGAGTCTTTCTCAGAGAGGCCCCGTTCGAAGAATCTTTTTCAGAGAGGCCTGTTTCGTCGAATATTTTTACGAGACACACGATACGTCTGGTCTTTTCAAAGAGAACGGACGGAGGGACTTCAGGAAGCTGGCTGTATATGTTGGACTTGTTGTTTCAGCGGTATTTTGACGCTGGCAACATTGGCCAGGTTCTGAACTGCTATATACTGCAGAGACGACCGCCAAGATCGACATATAGTTAGAACAACACGCCACCCATATCTCACGCCAGGTCAGCATGGAACATTGCTGTTTACTTGCATCATGCGTACCTCTAGCCAAAATTCCAGTGAAGCCACAAAACTGTCGCGTACATCTCCAGAAGTGTCGCGAAAAGCTGATATTCATTTCAGATAATTACTACACGTTGAAATTGACACCTCAGTAGCGCTTCGATCTTGGCAGCGTTGGTCACGTGAACATTTCTACACCTGTAGTATTGATTATGGGTGATTACAAGGACCCGCCAAGGTCGAAGGATTTAAGAGCGGTAGTGATAGACCAAACTGCGCCTATAAGAAAGACCAGCGAAATTGTGCTTCGGCAGTTTAAATAGGGAACGCTGAGAACCATATATTTCAGTAGAACTACTGACCATGCATACCTCTTGTCAGTATTTACTTATATTTTTGTTAAAACTGTACATAATTATTTAATCAACTGATAATGATTAGAAAGTTACTAGATTCGTAATTATTAATATAATGTAGAGATTAGAAAAAAAGATGGCTGTGTCCAGAGTAGGACATTCAACTGACAGTAATGTCAAAAAGAACTTTAGAGAATTATGTCATGGTGAATATGTTGACGCTTGCGAGGGATGGGCAATGTGGGTCTCTGGCTCAGTGGTACGAACTTAGGTGCCCCACATTAAAAGGGAACTTGTGTCGCAACACGTCGCCTTGAGAAGACGGGTAAATACATAAAAACCTACAGACATTTTCGAGAGGTCAGAAAATTTTTTATGACAACTTCATTGTTCTCAGCTTGTAGTAAGAGTATTTTAATTGTTCTTTAAATATGATTAAAGACATGGCGATAAATACTATAAAGAATCCTTAAACACACACACACATATATATATATATATATATATATATATATATATATATATATATATATATATATATATATATATATATATATAAAGCAAGTCGGATCTAATAATTTTCCATGCCTTGGGGGACGCAGTTTCGAATCCTGTCAGAGGCCTTTTTTTTCTGTAAGAACATTTCTCGAATATTCAGGCTGGTAGACTAAAATTAATAAATATACTGTTTAATAAATGAACGTGGTGTCTACTCAAATATGGGTTTCCATTTAAAATAATTAAATATATACAAGTAAACAGTAAATTGTTGATATCCCTTGACGAGTGGGTTTTTGGAAGGTCTATCTACGAAACTCTAGAGTCTGTATGCTGAAGGCATCAGCTAAGTGAAAAAACTTCAGAATTGTATTATACGCACACACATAATTATATATTGCAATAAAATTACAAAATATCGCAGATAGAGTGCATGTGGTAATGAAACGGAGCACATACACACACACATATATATATATATATATATATATATATATATATATATATATATATATATATATTTTAAGTTTGCTCTACTTAGTGTATTGAGCACTTTACGTAGTTACTTTTGCTTTACTCGTTTTGGAGGTTTTTTCTTTGAACTCTGAGCTTGAATTCTGGACGATTGTTTTCACCTCAATTTCTTTTTTTATTCCTTATTTTCCCTTGGGCATTGGTTTGTTCAAGTACAAGCCAATATATATATATTATCGTAATTTAAATAACTGATCCAAGTGCGACTTTTGGATAATAAGTGCGACATTACTGTAATTATTGAACAATATAGTTCATGCCACTTTGACAGAAAAATTTACCAGTAAAAAATTCGTTCATCACCATATATGAACGCACAACCTTTAAAAAATTTAAAATCAAACTCAGCGTTGCTTTACTCATTTTCAATAGCATTTTCGGATACAACAATACATATATTTTCGTTGTCCTCTTATTACTAAGAGAAAAAACAAGAACAACATCTATTCTATACCTGAAGATGTCTGTAGGAACAGACGAAAGCTTGTAGTAAAAATAAGAACTAATACGGCAGAAATTTATATAAACAAGGATCATTTCATTCATAACGGATACGGAGGTTTTTGTATATTATTTGAATTGTTTGCGATGATGGATGTCTCGCCATTTAAATCATTAACCTTTGCATTAGTTTTTTGTGTGAATAATTCATGTATTTATATATATATATATATATATATATATATATATATATATATATATATATATATATATATGTGTGTGTGTGTGTGTGTGTGCCTTTGATGCCCTTGAGTGAACTATTTCTTTCTTTAAATTGTTTTTTTTTCTGGTTGAATAGAAGCCGGGATTTGAAATTTAGTATTTCGTCATCACCCTCAAAGAGGCAAGACGCTGTCATCAAACGAAGAGTGGCGTGATTTGACTTTAAATTGGATAAATGGCATCACTTTGACAAATAAATTCCTGTTATTAATCCATGAGGAAAAGCGTTCTTCCTGTATTTGTCTTGCGCAGATATGCTTAATCCTGATAAAATCAGTATATTTAATTAAATGAGTGAAAAGGTACATTTTTATGTTAGCTAAAACATTTGATGGCCTAACTAAAGTATCTTTGAAACACTTATCTTTTTTTCTTATTTAAACACCCCATTCACCCCAAGCAATGCGATAATGCTATTATGATGCAAGAGGATATCGGGAGTAAAAGATGAGGAAAAGTCTTTAGAAGGAACCGGAAATCAAATTCTAAATGGGAAACAAGGGATAAACCTCTACTAGTGTCCAAAAGATCGGGGAGGATTGTGAACCGGACGAAAACTTGAGCTACAGATTTTACAGCAAAATAGGATTAAACATTGAGTCTGCTTAAAGGAAAGACAAAAGGTATAAACTGCAGACTGAGATGTTGATGGATCATTGAAAGTGACCAACCGACTGTGACAAGTTGTGGACGTATTCATTAAATGTGATTGCAGGCTTTTCCTTGAAGTCAGCTAAAAATTCTTTTTCTTTGGGCGGGGGACGCCAATGATGTTTCTTATTGATAACGAATTTGTTCAAACGCATTGGATCTGTAGAAAACAAGTGTCTGATGAATAATTATATGTCTTGCTGATTGTGCAGACTTCCTTGCATATCAATAAAAGTCGCATTGACCTTTTAATATTAGAAATTGTGTCAATCTTAAAGAAACGAGTCAACAGTCTGATAGTCTACTAAGTGTGTATTGTTTTAAAGAATCAAAGACGAATAACTATGTTAGTCCAACAAATTCCTCTACTGTCTGTCTATATTTCTGAGATGAGGTATTATGTATACTATTTACATTATTCGGACTATTGTCCTCATCTTGGTCGCCATGTTTATCACAATGTTTCGGCCGTTGTATGCCCCGGTCTTCTTCAGGACACATGACACAGTGTATAAAGGCGTTAGTAAGATCTAGTGACAGGACCCATAGAGTGTGAGTTCAATACCTGGTTAAACATTTCTGTCATCCAAATCACTACCCATTTCTTTTCTAATACCGGTGTTATCTAGGAACTGATCAATGAATGGTCTTGATCTTTTTCCATCATTTGGATGATAAAAAAAAAAAAAACAATATAAGAATGTAAACGTATTTTCCAAGATAACCAAAGCAATTTTCTTTAAATCTGTGTCACCCAATCTGTTAATACGACGAAACTTCCATCGAGGGAAATATTAAAAAGGATTGAAAAACATGAAAAGTCCAGTCTGGTTATAAAATTAACACTATAATTTGATAAATATGATCTTGAATAATTACTATTCAATATCATTTTTAGCAAAATTATCGTGCTAAATTACTAACTTAACTTGAGATTTTTACAAATCACGTTTTGGCAGCTTTTTTTCTTCTTCAGTGGAAGGTTTGGTGTATTAACATTTCGTGTGACAGATTTTGAACTTTTTTCACGTCCCTTCCGTTTAAATTTATATATCTGCCTTCAAATGCCGCATGTTCAATGTTTGTACAAAGACTTAATATATAATGTTGACTTTAAAGTAATTTCCGTGTGGGAAACCAGCTTTAATGACGAATGTATCATCCTAACTACTAATTATACGTAACAATTAAGAATACATTTGGAGTACTTTAAAATACATTTGTTTTACGACAGTGGCAACGTACATAGTGGATTAAAGAACAAATTCATTAACCTCACTAATCGATGAATTTAAAGTACATTTCCATTTTATGAGAGTTCAAGCAAGTGAATAACGCAATGGAAACATCTAGAAAATATACAATGTTTATGTTTAAGGAGTCATAACTGACAGGTAAATACGATATTGGTTTGGAAAAAGACAGGCTAATTAAAATCGAACTTTGATGATGAAGCTCTGAAGTCATCAGTAAGAAATAGTCCATGGCAAAGTACTTGGAATTAGCAAATATGTTAAACAATATATCATATGGTGACTCTTAGAAAAGATAGGTGTAGTGAACAAAGCTGAATGTTTGGGTTCCATAAGCTCTTAGCGAAATGAACAAAGCAGATTTTTGATAAACCACAATGGAAGCTAACATATGAAAGCAACACATAATAAGGCATTACAGTTGAATATTATCAACATATTCATTTACTCAGGTAATTATTGAATAGTAACAAGTCATTTCTTCATCAGATGTACACTCACCGGTCAATCTTCTAGTACCGGACTGATCCCACCTTTTACCTATAAAACCACATACATTCCACTTTGCCTATACTTGACGATGTTATGGAAACTCTCATTCGAAATCTGAGTCCATGTAGTTATTATTGCATCACAAATTTCTTCTGGATTGATTGGCTGCATATCCACGATTCGAATTTCCCTTTTCAGTACATCCCGAAGGTGCTCTATGGTAATGAAATCCACCGTGGAGGCCACTTTAACGAAAAAAAAATGTATTTCATAAACTAATCTTCCACTATTTTCATTTTTGACACGGTGCGTTGTCCATCTAGATGTCGTCACCAGAGAACGGGTTCACCGTATTCATAAATTGAGACAAGTGATCAGCCACAATAACTAGGTAGACTGCAACATTTAAATGTTCTTTTATTGGTATCAAGAGCCCCGATGTCTGTTGAGAAAATATTTCCCATATCATTACGACACGAATAGCAGCCTGTGCCGCTGATACAAGGCAGGTTGTCTCCATATGTTCATATTGTTTACACAAACTTCTGATTGTCGCAGCAGAAATCGAGACTCATAGGACAAGGTAAAGTTTTTCTAGTCTTCTCTTACCAGTTATTGTGACTGTAATTTTACCCTGACAGGTATTCCACCCATTGTGATCTGCTGCTGCTTCAAGGTTCGAGGTTTTGTGCGTTTAAACATATTCGTTAATATGCCTCTGTTGTTAATAGTGATTTTTGAAGTACTATTGCCTTTATGTCAGCTTGAACTAATCTAGTCATTCTATTTCGTCCGCTTTTATCAATAAGGGATTTCCACCTACAGAATTGCCAATGACTGAAAATCCAGGCAAAACAGCAGTCATTGAAATACTCGTGGCCACCCGTTTGACACCAACGGCCATGCTGCATTTAAAGTCAATTAAATTCATTGTTGGGTCCATAATAATGCATGAAATGAAATCTAGAAGGTCGACACGACCATTTTAAAACTAATATCTAATAAATTACAACCTCATTATTCTACTGGTTAATATGTTATTTGCTTTTTTTTAAATACTCAAAAAATTTCGCTCTCCGATCATTTTAGTTAAAATTATATCCAATGTCGGGTCTGCTATGGTATCAGGCGATATATTCCCTTGTTTTACCTATCAAAGATAAATATAAATTTAAACCTGAATTACTCTCGGGATGAGAACTCTAGATCTCCAGCTCCAAAAACTGCAAAACTTCTATTCCATATAACTTTCTCAAGATTTTCAACTTAAATTTCTTCATCACGGTTTGAGAAGAGATTCGACGAATAAACCTTTCTTTCAAAACCCTTGCTTATTTGACTCGTTTCTATTTCAAACGATAAAAGCCAGATCATTTTAAGTGTTGTTAATCAATTAACATATTGCCCCAAAATTACAAAGCAAAGTAACCGGTATTTTTACCCACTGTAAACCAAGCATGATTTTCTTCTGTGGTACGGTAAAGTGAAATCACTTCTAACCTATTGGGATTGATTACAATGAAAAGGATGAAGCGAAAGGAGTATCAGGAATAAAAGTTGCCCATGACCGTTTGAATATCCGATCAAAATGAAAATGCAACGCTTGGAAGCAGCAATTTATTTTGGTAATTTAGCAAAGGTGGGAAAGATCTAAAAGAAACAAAATTGTCTACACAAAATTCGATTCTCTTGTATTGATTAGTGATTAGTTTAGTTTAAAGAGGATTTTTTACAACACGTTGAGATCCCAAAATGAAATCGGAACCTTTGTTTTGATTTTTTTTTTTTGTTTATTCTGTATTTCAGGTTAGATTAACTTGTACAGCGAGAATTACTTTAATTCTACCGGGATTTATTGTCAACGGATCTAATCACAATAATTTACATTCGATTGATAATACTATCTTTATGTAAAGTTCAGGGGAAAAAAATAAAAAGAATTAGATATTCAGTCTATGAAAGCAAGAAGAAAAGATTAAGTTAGAATACCTGATTGTCAAGAAAAGATATTCAGTTACGCGTCAAACAAAAAAATAAAAAAAAATAAAGCAGGTGTGGAAATTCAACGACTTATTTTGTGTAGTTGCAAATGTGACACAAATCCGAATGTACATAACTAAAACATGAAATGAACAGATCATAAGGAAGGGGAAATACATAGATATCTATAACATGTTGGGCTCATTTTCCATAGTTATACAAAAATTGGATGCTAAGTTCGAACAGTTACTACTGATTACTAAAGTTTCGCAGGTCTTTGGTAAATCTATTCCCACTTGATGTCCTGTTGTTGATTATGCTGAACTTAGTTAAGCTCAATGAATATCATCCACTGATAAAACAGAAATAGTAATCTTAGCAATTTCCTTGCGAACAATTCTATAATCTGCCTAGCTAATACAGAGTGTGTGTGTGGGGGGGGTACTGCGGATATCAGCACGAACAATGGAACCGCTAGTTTGAGTTCAAATACTGAGTGGGCTTGTTACATTCACTCCATACTCTGCTCTTTAGAAAGATATGAATCTACTTCCCAACCGTTATAGGGTAAATAGTAGTATCGATTGGTATCTTTATTCTTGGGAAAGTAGCTAGTCTTCTACGAGAAGAATAACTTTGAATTATTATTATTATTATTATTATTATTTAAACCCCAGCCAACACGTCATAGACCACCATAGTCGAGTATGGACAATTACACCCCATGTCTGACAGGCTTCGTGAAAGATTGGGCCTAACCGAGAACTGAACAATTTGGAAAACTTATTTTGACATTGGTCTATATTTCTGAGATGAGGTATTGTAACTATTTACCTTGTTCAAACTGTTGTTCTCATCTTTATTGTCATATTCACAACGTTTCGGCTGTTGTACGCTCCAGCAATCCTCAAGTGTTTTATATACCGTCCTATGAACACTATTGTGCATGTTCCACTCCTCATAAATACGTTGGACACTATTGTAATTTGGGTTAATATGCCAAGTAGTTCACCACTAGCAGTGGTTTACCTACTTCACGCTGCTGGCGAGTATTGTATTTTGTTGATGTTATAAAGATTACCATTTCCAGCCTCCGTTTTGCTTATTTTTCATTCAGTAACCTTTTCTAGGTTAAAACAAAGTGATATACGTTGGAATTCCGAACCAACCATTTATTTTGTCCACCGAGTTATTGTTCTAGTTCCACGTGTCACGCCTTTTCTATATATCTCAGTTTTAGTTCATTAATTCCTTTTAGCAACTCAACTTTCAAAATTTTTGTTCACCTCTGCTGTGGCCGGGTATTGAACTCACAACTCTTTGGATCAAGTCATGCTTTTATCTACTGGGCCAACGCATATCACCTGAAGAATGCCATGCGTACAACAGCCGAAACGTCGTGAATATGTCAATAAAGATGATAACAGTCCGAACAATGTAGATAGTGTAAATAGTTATTCTGACACGTTTCACTGATCAGTGTCATCAGAAAAACGGATTTAATTCCGATCAAATCTAAATTGATGAGACAAAACATGAGAACATAAATCATATGATCGCTGGATTATTATTTCTTTTTTAAATTTTAAATGTATCGGTTTTGTAAATTAGATTTTGATAATTCCAACTCCGTTTTATCTATATATTCCTTTGTTTTAAAATTTTTCGTAGAAATCCTACATTGTTTCAACACCACTTTAGCAAGAACAGGTCAGAAATTGGAAGAAGAAAAAAGGGTCGTATATTAAGAGGAGTGAATTCGCAGACGATGGCACTTTTAATGCATTTTTGCCCGAGTTGATTATCTTCGTCTTATATTTAAAATTGTCATTATAATTTATCATCATAAATTATCTTCATCACTCTTTAACCATGAGAGACGGAGAGAGAAAATGTGTATGCATGTGAGTGGACACTAATCAACATTGCATGGTGGCTGTCAGTTTCACCCCTCAATATGATCTTCAAACCAAGAGACGCTACTCTTTTACCGAGTTGTGTATATAGGTAACTGGGATTAACTGAAGTTGAGCAAAGGTGAAAACCGGCCCTCTACAGTTTTGTTTAGGGCTAAAGCTTAGGGTTATTCATGGTCATGACCTCTAGATTGCTGGCTTATTTGTTTACACACACACACACACACACACACACAATTTATTTATTTATTTTATATATTTTTATTTGATCCTAAGTTTTAGTATTTGGAATAAGGTAGGCATCTCCACAGAGTTTTCGTTACCTAAGATTTAAAATTATTTTTTTTTTAAAATGAAAAATCGTTCTTGAAGCTTTCGTTTTAGCTTTAATTGAAAGCTAACTGATTAAATTTACCATTTTCCAGTAACCAAATAGACATTACATTAATTGTAATCTTTTTGGTCGCTTTCACAAACTCGGCCATTTTTGACACATTTTGATATTTGTAAACAAAAGTTAATTCTCGGTTTTAAAAATCTTCCAAATATAAAATATATTTTTCTGAAGCTTTATTTGAAGAATATTAACCGATTTAAAGTATGATTGATATGATTTAAAAAAAATATTTACTTTAATTTTAAAATAACTGAGAAATGGATTTTTAAAACAAACGGTAGCGGTGATTACGCGCTTATCACCGTCTCTAGTCACTAGTAGATCACTTAATAAGTGATGATAAAATCTGTCAACACTTTTACTGTTACTCTACGGAGAATATATCTGTTAATATACAATTTAAAAAAAAAAAAATGACGGATGAGCGTCATTTTTATTTAATTTTTAAGTACTCAGAAATCTTTAAAATGTTGGAAAATATTCTCCGTAATCTGATTTTAGGAATGTTGAATTTAAAGTTACTATAATCAACGCTTTTATTTACCGATTATGTCGTGTATGGTCGACCATACATTAAAACAAGGGAAAGTTACGTTATACTTTATATTCATAAAAAAAATAATTTAATGACACCTTCTCTTCCATTCAATGTACACGCCTCCCTCGTCATTACCATTTTTTCTGTAATACTCTACATTAAATAGCTCTCAAGCCAGGATTCATTTTGGACAATAATCATCAAAGTACCATTACTTACCTGGAAAGCGAAGTCAAAAGCCACCATAAGTGTATGGTAAATCCTGCAGGCAATAATACCGAAAGACCAGTTGAAGAAGTAAGTGTGTGTGAAAAGAGAATGTCCAAAGACGCCCCATAAAATCCCATTAATCGTATAATTAAGAAGGATTTTGTCTAACGGACGCATATTTCCAGTGCCAGATTTGGACATCAAGGTGATGAAGAGGAAAAGGTTTGGCACTGTCACTAAAATGCTAACGCCAATATGTAGTAAGTAATAGTTGAACTCTTGATCGGGTCGGCCGAGTTTATCCGAACCATATCGATTCCGTAAGCCATAACTGGGATATTCAAATTCAAAGTCAGTCATCTGAAAAAAAATAAAATAAAATAAAATTAGTAAATCGATTAGTAAAATACCAATTGAAACAAGACAAAAAAAGTCAAATACAAACTCGTAAATATGGTATTGGTACTAAACACTTTACCATTATTCCTCATGACTCCACAACTTGCCATTTATCCTGTCAGTGCCACATTTTCTAAGCCCCCTTTCATCCTTATGCGTCCTAGAAATTTCGACTCTCTCTTTTCGATGTTCTGTATAGGTGTGCTTTCTGTTCCTATTTTCTCTAAAACTTCTGCATTTCTCACATTTCCAGTATATGTTATTCTCGAAATCATTTTGTAAAACCTTATTTCAGTTTTCTCAGGATTCTTCTTCATCTGGGATGAGATTGTCCAGCATTACTGCTATATAGGAGGACTGATATTACATAACAGTTCAGTACTCTTTTCTTACTTTTTAATCAGGTTTTCCTGTTACTTAATACTTTACTTAGCTTTTGAAAGGCATCTCAATGCGCCTTCGGATTTCAGTAGCACATTTTCTGTCTTTTTGTTAAAACAGTTCCTAGATATTTAAATTTTTGTGGTTGCTCCATTTTGACATGTCCAATTTGTAATTCGCATGTTGGGCTCTTCTTTTTTTGCTGACAACAATAAATTCTGTCTTTTTACAAATAATTTTTAGTCCTTTCTTTCAATTTCATTTACAGGAAATCCTAAATAATAGTATTTACCAGTTTGTGTGTGCTATCAACATTGTATCATTTGCATATCTAATGTTGTTAAGATGGTGGCCGCCAATAATGAACCCATTATAAATCTCTCAGAATCACCTCACCGTAAAGGTTGAATAATTCTGTTAAGAAGACCCCCTTGGTCTACATCCCTTTCTGTTTTTGTACATTTACTGAATTCATTTTTCTATATCAAACTTATCTAACACTTCTAAAAGATTTTGCGAAGCATTTTATCAAACGCGTTTGCATAATCTATAAAACATGGGTACTGTTGGAAAATGAAATAAAATCAATAAATGAAATGATAATCGCGAATTCCGTGAGCCATCAAGGTCGTAGGGCACCATATGTATTGCAGCCGCAGTAGAAATGGTGTTTCTTGAAAAAGATAAACTGACGGAACCCAACCGGAACCCTACATGCCGTTTTTTTTGTTGTTTTTTTTTTAATTCAGAGTTACCTTCTAGACCGGCTACCACCAAAGGCTATAGAACCCAGTCTGTCCTGTTATTTACCCATAGATAGGACGAGAAAAGAAGAGGATCCATGCCTTTCCCAACGGTATTAGCACGTAAGTTAATATAATGGATAATACTGAATAATAATAATAATAATAATAATAAAGCAAAAAGAACTACATTATCCCATTATGCTAGTAATAATGGATCCGGAAATTTTAATATCACACGTGACTTCGTGAAAAAAGACAAAAATTTTCGTTTTTCTCTATCTCTCTTTCTCCCTTCAGGATGTATCAGAACTTGGATAACAAGTGTCCCCCACTGAGGTACGTTCGTCTCCCCTGTCTACTGACAACTGAACTCTCTTGAGTTCAGTCGACACTGTTAGGGTTTGGGTTGACCCTAATCCTAAAAGTTTCCAAGGTAGAACATTCGGACGTGTTTTACAGCTCCACTCATGAAACAAGTAATTTGTTGGCTCAAGATCAGCGCAAAGCTGACATGAGCACGACCATTTTAAACATTGTTTTCCTTATTTACCCTAAATTACTTCTGGACCAGAAAGAGAAAACAGACATACCCAAGAGATATTGAGAACTACAGTTAACACTATAAAAGAAAAAAAAATAAATAAACGGTTTGTAGTAGAAACACAAGTTTTTGAATGATTCTTTGTTTACGCGTGAACACACGTCCACCTAAAATAAACCCAACAGAAAATCCTTAAAGTATATAATATACATTCTTTTGCTTTTAAATAAAAGTTGTCAGGATAGCACTTACACTTTTCACTAGCTTGTAAATCATATGTTATTATTATAATGTTCCGCCATTTACAAGGTCATTTGTAAAGACATTTATGCGCGAATTGTACAGCTGGAACATATGTATTCATTCGCCTTTATAGTAATGAGAATATTATACTGTAATAAATGTATGCTGTTTATAAGCGGTTATTAAAACCTTCAAATATGTTATCTATGCGCTATTGAATTTTTATTAGATGAAGCATTGTCAAACATTAGTGATTTTTTTCTTTTTATCACACGTACTCAAACTAATATTACGAAAACTACCAGCACGTATAAAAACAATGACATTAAATATGAATTCGAGCAATTAGGGAAACTATAGTGCATGTTTGTATGGATAGCTTTCATATTCTGAGAATCGAAAAAATTATTGGAGCTCTAAGGATACAGCAGCTGTTACCGAAATACTAGCTTCAAGAGGTAAACGAGATCAGAGTTCGAGTCTGCCAAGAGACCACATTTTATAGCCACGCTGTATATAATTAGTCATAGATAGCCGTTAAAAGTATATGAAAACGAATACATAAAGAGTGACTCAAGTCAATGGATATATATATATATATATATATATATATATATATATATATATATATATATATATATATAGCATTAAAAAAAACAAAAAACAAAGTTACTAAAAGTATGTTATTTTTCCATACATTTGAAAAAACACACACACACATATATATCATACAATCGGAATTAAGACACCATTATGTAAATGATCATTTTCACCTTGGAAAATTAAATTTACAGGATTTTTCAAAAAGATTATGTACCGACGGATTACTACCTGTGTGTGTTTATATATATATATATATATAATTTAATTGTTTAACATTCTTTTGATAGATACAAGTATTTAAGTAAATGCTTTGTTTATAATAAACACTATTAAATAACATTTACCGGCCTGAATGTCCGAGAAATTTTCATGGAAAATATTCGTCCTTCGACAGGATTCGAACCTGTATCCTAAATACTTATATCTATAAAAAGTATCTTAAACATAAAAATGTCTTTAAATAATTGTCAGACTTTGTCCATTTCATAATGTGTGACGTCATTTGTTTACATTTGATACGCCATGATCAGTTATGAATGTACGTGAGAGAATCATGGAAAATTGAAATTGACAAGCAGTAAATTCGACATTGCCAACCGAACGATAAGGCACGTCAGGCTATATGACGGTTCCGTATAGGATACAGGTTCGAATCCTGTCGAAGGACGAATATTTTCTATGAAAATTTCTCGCACATTAAATGTTATTTAATACTGTTTATTATAAACAGAGCATTTACTTAAATGCTTGTATCTATAAAAAATGTTAAACATAAATATAATATATATATATATATATATATATATATATATATATATATATATATATATAGTAAAAAGGTAACAAATCCGTTGGTATATAAGCTAAGTGTAACTTTAGAAGATAAAATTAGAATAATAAAATAGAATAACCAAAGCAAACTAATGCATCAAATGAATGAATTAGTTTTAAAATGACGACAGAAAAAGTTTAAATTTCCATAATATAGATTTTACTTTATTATCTACTATAATTCTCTAACTTTTCAAATATCGAATATATAACTTTGTCTATATTTTTAAGTTCTTTTACATATAACTTTGTATTTTTAGTTTTTTTCTTCTTCAATATAACTTGTTTTTGATTTAACTTACCTTTAAAGTTAAAATTTTCTTTTTTTTTCTAATGTATAATTTATTTTATATTATATTTTTAAATATTTTTATTCTTCATTATCACCAATTTTTTGACTGTCAATATGTGGCAGGGATATATATATATATATATATATATATATATATATATATATATATATATATATATAATTTTACAGTAAGCTATATTTATAGGTTGAAGTGTTCAATATCAGTGTGTATATAAAACACCCTGAAGCGACTGTCTGTTTAATGCTTAAGCGCAATACATTTCAATGTACAGTTCTTATGTTTTTTTACCCATAAGTCGTTTCTGCTCATTTACCTTGATTGCCTTTTACTCCCTAAGCCTCTCTGATCTAAGACAATTCTTCGTAGTTGAGAGCAAGACCGGTTGCTCAAGAGAGGAATTAAGTTCAGCTTTCCACTTTGGAGCAGTTTTTCTGTTATTTTTGCTCTCAGTAATCAAGTGTTTATCTTCAGCAGCAGTTCTTACTTTTGATTCTCCAGCACTTTTTTCTGCGCCGGTTTCTATCTGCCTTCATTTCAAATATTGCACCCCATATCTAAAAATCTTCAACTTCTTGGCAATTTGTCTTTGAGAGAAGCCTTTTTGAATATAATTTCAAAATGTGCCTTCAACGCAATGCTTTGCTGCTTCGGTTTTGCCATTTTTAACGAATTCCTTCAGAATTAAAAAAAATAGATTTAGAAAACTATATAAATGCTATCGTCATGCTACAAATTATTTTTTCTTCAAATAGAGACAGTTTTGTTTACAACATTATTACCGAGTTGACATTTAGGACCTGTATTACCATTTAATTTCGATTCAATTTTTTCTAATCTCAAAAGTCTACGGTGAGGGTTAATGGTGAAAAGAAAATGTTTCTCATATCTTATTCATAATTTAGCAAAATGTATTGTGGACAGACGAATTTAAATTTAAACATTTTGGTCGTAAGAGCCTGGAGAAAGATTGAAATATAAAAGCAGTTGCACTGTAGTTATTGAAAGTTTAAGTTTTACTTAAAAAATACAAATATATCATTTTATGGTGTGTTTTTTAAAGAAATTTAGCGTTTCCCCAAATTCTCTGCCTGTAGCATTTATATAAATTTTACAGTGTGGACAAAGGAATCAACACTTCATGGTGACTGTCAGTTTCACGCTTCAATGCGACTTTTGAAGATCGCAATGAGGCGCCGTGAAGTGTTGATTGTTATACCCATACTGTCTATAGGAAATTATGCAATTTCCCGCCAAGGTAAGTTTGAGAAAAAATCGGATCAACTTTGGCGCAATTCCTAATATATATAAAAAGCCTATGTACGTTTTCTAAAAAAATATAAAACACCCGACCACATTTTTTTGAGCAATCGGGTGTACAAAAAATATGCGGTTGCTTCGTAAAAAAATTGTGGAGCTAACGTGCGTGTGCGTGACCCCATCAAAACATTTAAATAATGAGAATATTTTCAAAACGCTTCAGAATGGTTTACTTGTCCGGCAAGATGAACAAAACTGTGTCACAAGCTCGCTCCTTTGACCGCTGAATAAACAGTATCAAAATTACAATTCTCAACTTGGCGATAATGCTTTTAAAGCTGCACGGCTGCTGCTATTTCTCTGTGACTCTCAGATAAATTAAATAAAAAAAAAAAACATGAACGATTATTTTTTTCTCAGATATTTCCACATTTCTTGGGTTGTAAAAATAAAATAAAATAAAAACTTCTACTTTGTAGTACTCATGTTTAATCGTTTTCTCTTAACATTAGTTCCACTACATTGTCTATATTATATGTATAAAGACACTAGCTCCGATATGGAACACTTTTTCTTTAGACATATTGTAAATTGCAACTGTATATATTGCAGAAAGTGCTTCAGAACGATTTAACAAAGTAGTCTGTACGATGACCAAAACAGAGATCTGTGTAGTCAATAACGTGTGAGAAATTCTGCAATTTAAGCGCCTATTGGCTGATTTGTAACGACCAATTTCATTGGTCGAATTTTGACTGTTTTTCGCGGGTTTTTCAACGGCTGTGCCCTTTTGAGGCAGTTGCGGCAAAATATTGGAAATGTCCGGACTCATTTTTGAATCTCTTTGCATGGCCTTTAGCGCCCAAGATCAAGCCTAAATAATTAGGCAATGATTCTTCTTCAGCAACCAAAATGGTAATGCTCCTGAGACGACGTCATGTTCCAGCTTCTTAATACTTTCAAGGCCGTATAATTCAGTCATTTATTGACTGTCGTCAAATGTGTACGTTCAACACGAAGAACTTCCTGCATGATCTCGACAATAGCCGAGTTTCAACTTCAGCAACCGAAATGGTAATGCTCCTGCAACGACCAGCAAATTCCTGCTTTTCCAACTTCGTAGAGACCAATTGAGTCCTCCAGAAGTAAAAGACACTACCTATTCTTTGAAGAACTACCCTACCCTGTTCCCAGGGGCAAAAAAAAGGCAAAATCTTTTTTTTGCAAGGATACAATAAAATTTGTTTTAAGGTAGGCCTTGTTGATTGTATGTCTTTCTTCTCTCTGCCAAGGGTTGAACTGTGTGAGAAGAAATTCTCACAAACGAATGAAAGTTTTTTAAAAAAATAGGATTTCAAATCTACGAGGCAACGACGCAGAACGAGTTGGCAAAATTCTTAGGAAAACACGACTCAGCTGTCGCGTCGACATCAGGGATGAAAGAAAAAGAAAACTAACAGAATGGGAAAAGACAGGTGTTTGCTTTCTTTGATAGATGACGATGTTAAATTCATGAAAGCGGGCAACCGCGATAGTAACGAGACTTGGCATATTTCTATTTGTCTTTTTCTCCGGCTGTTCATCATCGACCATCCCGCAGATATTGTTTATAAAAATCTTGCTTATATGAATCCATCGTCTTTATCTCCTTCTCTCACCTGATCTCCCAGGCTGTTCACATATATGTCGAAATATGCAAAAATGTCATATGGGATTTAACTTCTTTATCTAAATAAGGCGAACATTATAATGGCTTGTATATAAATTTCAATTCGCTAACTGTAAACTTAGTCATATTGGTCATGCGTTTCCTCATTTTCTACGAACGTATAAAGGAAAATTTAATGAAAAATCTTAAATTTGCAAACATGTGCTAAGTAATGATCAGTGAAAGCAAAAAATACAATTTTAGTTGTTTTTCTATCATAGACAAGGCAGACATACGATAAAAATTGTTTATTAAAAAAGGATTCTCAATTACACAAAATACTATATATAATGATAAAACAACTAAAAAGATATGCGAAAATTGCGAGATTTAAAGTATTTCTTTTTTCACACGAAAAGAAATTCTGTTTAAAAGCTTTCAATAGATAACTAGACCCCAAGAAAAGTTAAAATCACTTGTCTGGTCAGTCGACTCAAGTGTTTCGCGTCAAAACGCTCATCAGGCCCAAATGTTTGATAAATCACACACACGGATACAGACACTGGATCAGATATCTGGTCCTGATGAGTGTCTGACCAAATAACTCACCTGAACTTTTCTTGGTTTATTGAACACACACACATTTCTAAAGAATTAATGCCTTTACTTTTAATCTGACATTGTTATTACTTCAAAAGCATGCAGTTTCGATCCCAGCTGGAGGTCACATTTTATTTATTCAGATGTCTCGAATGCGCAGGTCGATAGACATAATACAAACTGTTTAATAAATAAAAATGGGAATATATTTCAAATATGAAGCATCCACTATAATAACGCTTGAAGTTTATATATATATATATATATATATAATTTGATTACGAAACTATGCAGATATGGAAAAAGATTTATGACAAGAGACGTTTCGCTTAAAAAGGTACAATTCAAGTTTTGCTTGACTAATTGACCCTTTGCAGCTCAGTTGGTCAGAGCGTCTCGAATTTAACGATAGCTCCCTCGACACAGAAGAACGCTGGTCGAATCCTGCCAGAGAGTGTAATTTTTAATAAGATTTCTCCCACATCCTGGCCGGAAGATTAAAATAAATATAATGCTTAATAAATAATAGGAGCCTCTACTCAAATGTGTGTAGACACTAAATAGTATGTCCGAAATGATATATATATAGATATATATATAACAAAATATGTACAGACACACGAATGTTTTAATATATTGTGATTATTAGGCGTTCTAAACTTCGTATATTTGCTTTAATTTCAGTGAAAATAAAGACAAAAATTGTTTAAAATTTGGATATTTTTTATGCTTGTTCCTTGATCTAAGCTCCCGGTATATTTTTGTTATATTTAACAATATACGTTTGAATAATGATCTGCCGCCCCAATACTATATATATATATATATATATATATATATATATATATATATATTTTATTTTTATGCGAAGAAATATAATTTTAAGGTGTGCTATATTTATGGGATAAAGTGCTCAATATCAGAAATAGAGCGTATTTAAATATAAAAGTGAACATTGAAGTCAACACTCAGAGGCGACAGTGTTTCATGCTAGACGCAATCATCAGGCGTCCTGACGACTGCGTCTAGCATGAAACGCTGACGCCTTCAGTGTTGACTTCAATGTTCACTATATATATATATATATATATATATATATATATATATATATATATATATGCACACATACACACACGGGTTGTAAATGTTGAAAAGTTTACAGTTGAGCCAAGAAGGTATTTCACTACAAATTCTGATGTTAGGTAAGATTTGAGGAAGCGGGAAAAGGCCGAGAACATTTCAGCACCTTCCTTCATGTGTATCGCTACCTGTGTATATCCAGCTGAGCTCCTTTCATGTCTGCTTCTCTATCCATCCATTCTACTCTCTTCATAATGCAAGTCCGTGATAAATTAATACACACAGAGTATACTAAATTCAAAAGACCGAGTGACCTACTTAACTAGTTTCTGTGAATGGATGCCAGAACAGGGATGGGAAGGGGTACTGAAGCATTTTTAAAAGTCTTTCATTTTTTTATCCGACATTATTTCTCGTTACTATCAACGTTATTTTTTTTTTTTGTAAGTACACGTGTTTGAGTTGTTATTCCTATTTTTATTATGTTTAGTTAAACAATGAAATTAATAAAAATTGACTAAATTGGGATGTCGTACTAAAGAAAAATGTGCCTCCGATCACTTTTATTTCTATGAGGGAAACAAGGTTTTGAGCCAAAGTGTGCTTCTACCACTTAACGACTTAAATAGTCAAGAGATCTTATTAAAGAAAAAGGCAATATTCAACTTTGCTTCATCGGCGACGGCGGTGGGTCAGGATAAGAACGTCGGATCTAACAACGGTTTACCTGGCAATGGAGACGTAGGCCCGAATCCTGCTGGAGAGCGCCTATTTTTCTTTAATAAGATTTCTTAAATATTCAGGCCGGTAGACGCGCATATATATATATATATATATATATATATATATATATATATATATATATATATATATATATATATATATCTCGGTGTGTGTAGTGCCATTCTTGTCGAATAGTCGTGTACAAGATTTGATGTTTTATGTTGAGTCCTAATTCTTGTAACACTTGATTTTTTTTTTTGTTTAAAACATTTTTGCCCCAAATCTGAATGCCCATGCCATCAGCATAACATACACACACACACATATATATATATATATATATATATATATATATATATATATATATATGTGTGAGAGAGAGAGAGATACAGACAGACAGACACATACTCACTAACTTAGGCTGCGGCAGAAACATCTAAATTTTAAAGTGTCACCTGTGTGGAGCTAATTAATTTAGAGAAATGGCAATGAGGTTTTCATCTACCTTATGTCATTCGACTTTATTAGTTACCACCATGGCTTGAACGGGTGCACACCGTATGTTTGCTGTTGAAACTTTTTAAGATTAGGGAATCTGTAATTGCAACACAGTTTTTCGTGCTCATTTCATAATACGTCGGAATGATTCTGTCCTGGAGAGAAAATCGATACTGCTGTGGGTTGAAAACTTCAGGGCCAACGTTTCAGAGCTTAAAACAAATCGATCTAGGAGACCATGCAACGCTCGAACTTCCGGATGATGGGGAAACCTTAGAAAATCATCTACAACATTTTATGGCGAATAAAAGTCTCCATTTGGGAGGATGTCATTTCTAAAACCAAATGAATAAAGACTATAGCCCTTTGTTTAAACAACAGTGAAACATTTTTTTTACTTACATTGATCATTTTGTCAATCATTAAAACATGGGGCGTATTTCTGTTCGCACCTTTATATATATATATATATATGTGTGTGTGTAGGGTGCGATGGGTAAATTATATCATTTTTACATTTTTAATTTCGCGCATGCGCGTTGTTTTTTTTTTAGTTTTGTCGACCACACAGTATAGGGTCAGTTGGTTGCTGTCTGTGAGAAAAAGAGCACCATGACGCAATGCATTCCACCAGAAATTTAGAAACGGCTGGCTGTACTGCTCTAGGTGTCAATATGAGTACAGTACAAAGAATTTGAAAAAAGTTGAATGATATATCCAGTCAACATCATGGTGTTTGGAGTAATCACTAGTGATGGCGACGTTATGCCACTATTCATATTCTCACTAGGCCTCAGATTCAACACGGAAGACTATATCGCGTCTTGAAGAGGTAATGCTACTTTGGATCAAGAGGGTGGCTGGGAGGTAAAACTGTCTGGGAACAGGACTCTGCACGACGCCACACAAGCAGGAGAACCTAGTCATGGCTGCTAAACATTTCTGCTACCACATCATCCCTTACCTGGCCACTTAACTCCCCAGACTGCAACCCCCTTGATTATAATGTGTGGGGCGCAGTTGAGCGAGAGACCAACAGAACTCCTTGTATCACTAAAGATGAACTGAAGGCAAGGATTATGGCAGCATTCACGAAATTAAACAAGGAAACCGTCCAGAAGATATGCAAAGTCGTCAGGAGGCCGTGGTTGAAGCCAATGGTGATTTTATTGAATAAATGTACTCTTTGCTAGTTCAAGATATTTTTGTGCAATTTTTGTAAATATATCTGTTAAAATGAGATGTCAATGTTATTTTCATTTTTGCACAATTTAAACGACAATTTATCCGTCGTATAATTACTTTATTAAAAAGACTTCTTAGATTAAGTAAATATATTTTATTTCAATATTAACAGCTATATTTTCATTACTTACTCTTAAAGATATCTTAAGGAATTTTCATTTGGAATTAATCGGAAATTAAATAAAAACAAAATTATTTCTTATCCATTAACAGTTCTGACAACGCCCACACAAAAGCTATATGTTATGCATTGTAATTTATAGATGTTTTCTCTCGATTGTTTCAATTGCTGGGAAAAATGCTTTACCCTTTAAGTTAAAAGCCTTCAAATGACGTTAAGCAATTCTTAAAAGCCTGCGGCTTTTGGGCGCACCTCATCATCAGTTTCCTCGACTAAAGGAACAACAATTACGGCAATTATTTCAGCGACAATGATTTAGCTTGACCGACCGACTGAGGAATGTTCTGATATTTTTGTGAACGCGACTAAGTATAGAGTAAATCTTTTGAAGAGGGCTGAATCAACTGCATAATGATCAAGGCTGGAAAACTACGCGAAAGAAACAAAAAGGGCGTATTCGTACATGTGCCCGCTTATCCAGATAAATATGCGTACATGGGAATGATTAAGACGGGAATCATGCACACATAGGGGTGTGCGAAAAAGTTGTCATCACAACCCACTCTTCCCCTATAAATTTCATATACTTATGTCATTGAAATACTGATTTTGGTAAATGGGTCGAGCCGACAAGTATTCAGCTAGCATTCGCGTGTGTGTTTACCAAAAACGCCCTTCCCCTGCGCTGTGGGTGAGGGAGATATTTAATAACTAATATCATCAGGAATTTCAGGCCATTCAATATCAGATCCCCTTCACCAATTTACCCAGTAAGGGATAATCGGAACACTGATCCATGTCTATACAAATGAATATCAGTTCATACATCTCGACTTTGGTAGTTTGATAGCTCCGAAATTTTATGTTTCAATGACGCCAACAGTGCTGGTTTTAAGTAGAGATTAATTGAGTTATATATATATATATATATATATATATAGCTTTGACAGTTAAATTTCTATATCTGATAAGAACTCAATCCACACCGAGGTTGATAAGACAGACGACTGATATTTTCGTCCGCCGAAATAGGCTATTCCCTATATGAGGTTATGTTGGATTCTATTGTTTATTAATTATTTGCTCTTTAATAATAAATACATTGAGATCTTTTTGCGGATCAAGTTTAATATTTTTATATTACTAGGGTCATTTTCGATTATATACCAACGGATTTATTACCATTAGTGTATTATATATATATATATATATATATATATATATATATATATATATATATATATATATATATACAAACTTAAATGTTCATTGATTACATTTTATATCCCATGGAAGGTGGTTTTTCCTGGTTCCTGGGGAAATAAAATATAATCAATGGACCCTTAAAGTCGTCTGTTTTTGTTTTTTTTTTGTTTTTAATTAAATTAATATTCGCTCTGGTGTGGATTATCCATATGGATTATGAAACTTTTCATTACCATATATATATATATATAAATAAAATCTCTTACGGTCAAATCACATTGAAACGCCTATTCCGTACGATCACCGAAGTTAAGCATTGTAAACAAGGGATGACCGATTTCACTAAGAATCACTAAGTAAGATGACCGAAGTTAAGCTTGGTTAGTACTGCTTCGCAATACCAGGTGCTGTAAGTTTGTGTGCGGGGCACTGGTGTAATGGATAATGCCAGCAAATTGTTAATCAGAGAGCAGAGTTTCAATTCCCATTGGGTTCGTTATATTTAGTTACGCGCAAATACTCTTGGGGGAAAATATGAATTCACTTCTCCCCTAATATGGGTTAATTAGTAAGACTTGTATCACTAAAACATTATCTCCTAAAAATTTCTTACAATATAAAAATATTTTCTGGCTTTACATAAAATATATATATGTGTGTGTGTGTGTGTGTGTGTGTGTGTGTGTGTGTGTGTGTGTGTGTGTGAAGCTGGCCTCGTATTTGAGGATACCAGTCTAACAGGGCGGCTAGACAATCCCTATTGCACTCGCCTGCTGAGGCATAATTGTGATTTTTCAACATCCACAGATCCCCCCTGTGGTTTATACTGCAACTATGCTGAGCGGACCTTATTTACGGTTTCTGGGAGATAGCGTGTTATCTAGCGTGATCAACGATCTTGAACAAAGCCAGCACGCTCAAACCCCCGGTCACGATGACTTGTGACTGCGTGCCAGCAGAGCCATAAACAGCCCCCAAAGATTTCGACTACCCAATTTTACTCACAACGCTTGGGTTAACCCATGCTATGGTTTTCAAACACTTTCCAAAGGTGCCAACCGCTGGTCTCGCACCCCCTCCAACCCACAGACAGATAAAAATCAAGAAATCACCTTCCTGAAAAATCAACCATGGTGAGATTCGAACCCGGGTCTCAGAATATGGTAAATCCAGAATAGCGGCCAGAATCTGTAAATTCACGATGCTAATATTTGTCTAAATGATTAACTTTTTTTTAAGATTCTTTTTGTTTTTATTTTGTCAATGGGTTGACAGCAGCTGTCAGATTGTATAGCCGGCACGTTCCATAGACCTCACCCGTCCAGATTTCTTTATTTCGGGGCTTGGGAAAGATCTTGCTTATCGTGGAAAGCTTTGTACGATTCAAATATATGACCTGAAGATTACGTTCAAGCATGAAATAGATCGTCGCCACAGATATCAGTATCCACTTAAGACTTTCTTTCAGCAAATAACATATCGCTTGCCAAAATTTCGACGTCTCTGAGTGGCATTTGCATCAGCACCTGAAACAGTTCCAGATCATTGCCAATTTCTGTGGTTGCCTCTTTTAGGTTAAAGCCAACCTATGCATCAAGAAGTGAAACTACAGAATATCGAACCTGTGCTTTTTTTTTATAGTGGGAAAAGACTGTGCCTTGGCTGAAACCCACTGAGTATTAAATGCAATAATCTGAAAAGAAGAGCAAATCTACAACATCTGGTGCAGAGTATTCCTTTTCCTAGTCGAATGCCTTAACGAGGGTTAAGGGGTCGACCTTCCCAGTCTGCTGTGTACTAGGTGGCTGTTGACCTCGCATGAAGGCCAATCTGCTCTCCGAGACGTCATGTTTGTTAATCTTGCTGTGTGTCTAGCTTCCTTCCTCATCTGAAGGCCTGGTGGTGAAACAGTTTTAGTCGCTAATAACCCGATCATGCGGCAGGTAGTACTGGGTTACATGGTGCCAGTGACACACGTAGAGTGACCCGATATAATATATATAAGATGGGTTCGCTTATCGTTCGGTTCACACACCTCCCTCAGTCTTTTGAACAGGAGTAGAGGTATATCCCTTGTTTCTTGTTTAGGATGGGCTTCTCGGTTTATTCTAAAGTGTGCTTCGACTCTGTACATCTAACGCCTGTTCTTTCTTACACTAATATAGGTTCCCACGATAATCATCTACCTTGAATGGCTTTTGGGCCTTGTATTTGGTGAACCTTAGTAAAATAATAAAATTTAAAAAAAATAGTCTCACTTCATGTTTTACCGATAAATGAGGAAAAATGAAAATTATCAGAAAGTAAATTTAAGGTAACTTCCATGTGCTCAGGGTGAAAACAGGTACGTTTTAGGCAGATGTAAAATGTCTCTTCATAATTTAATTTATACAAGACACGCTTATTAGTGGGATACGACAAAGGTTACTTGAAAAATCATACTTTAGATTCGACAACAGCCTACGACCATGCAAGCTGAAATTGTCGGAACTACACTAAGCACGAAATATCAAATTAATAGCTATCTTTAGAACTTGAAACTTTAAGATGAGTTTGAAGGTTGATGCATAATAGCTTCAAAAGCTTTTGAAAGAACACTGGAAAATGCAAAAATGATCGGAAGATAAAAACGAACTCGGAAGAAGTACGTTCAAAGATCCTGGGCGATTGGGAAAATAAAAGCAAGTTAAGATCTTTAAATCGCCCATATGTCCTGTACGAAGAGATTATTATAAAACAAATCTATCTTTTTTCAAAAACCCTGAAATTACTCTGATCATGATGAATGGTTGTAATCTCAATCAGGTCCCTTGCTTGGTTATTGGGACACAAGCTCACTCCAAACCTCAAGTGAGACTCATACATACGGCAGATTGCTAAAGATACTGAAAAGAAAATATGGTAGTGGCGCTCCAGAAAGTAAGTGACACCGCCTTCTATGCTTTAACTTTACAAGAAACAGATCAAATCAAAAATGAGCTATTGCTGCCATATCTAGGCTGAAACTGCGTAATCCTCACTTTCCAGCCTGGAGAGAATTTACGCGTCTTTGTGGGTGATTAATTATTTTCAACCTCACAGACTCTTCAGAGACGAAATGTCGCGAATCTATCGATACTCTGTCGCTATTTTCATGGCAAATATTCAGCCACAGGACAATCCTTACTTTCATCAATTCAAACTTTTACAGCTAGAAACGTTATGCTACATACACAAGATCAAGTCATTCTCATTCTCCTCGTATTACATTGTTAAGAACGTTTCACTCAGACGGCCTCTTTACGAGAAACACGGTTTTACAGAATAAACGTCTGAGAAGATGTTTTCCCGATCGTAACAATCTTAACTTCTACATGTCTAGCGTGAAGCATAATCTTTCCCTATAAACTGCACTTATTGTATACTTTTATGTCTGTATATCCTCAGTAAACCTCTACCTAGAGTGACTCTTGGCCTTTGCTTTAGGTCAACATTTACTAAAAACAAAAAAATTCGAGGTAATGTCGAAAAGCACAAGTTATGTAGTCTTTAATCAAGTAGTAATACACGTAAGGAGGATCACTAGTTCTAGTTTGAAAACACACTCAGATGGAAAATTACCAAAGAAGGCTGAGGTTTTAATCGTTCTTTTTACTGATGAAAGCCGTGCTGTCCTGTTCACCAGAAAAATAGAAGAGTACTAGCTCTAATGTTGAAAACTGTCCTCACAAGTTGAGACCTTAATAAGGCGGTAATAACAAAGTGGTGGACCCAGGGCAAGATCCAGACAGCGGCAAGATAACAGTCGGGACATGCACTGATTTTGAAGGTACACATGGTACCATAGTTTAAAGAAGACCCAAAACGCTTTCAAGGATTCAGCGGAGAAAATTAATGAATAGTATATGTGAATGTGTTTCGATGACACTCGTTTAACGAAGTGACCGGGTTCTTTGCCTGAACTTAATGCCATTGAAAATTTGTGAACCATTCTGAAGAGGAAGTTTTATATATGCGAGTTATCGTCGCATTCAAAACACACACACACGTGTGTGAGTGAGATAGATATGGTGTTGAAATGTTCTCAGACCGACATACTTCTCAAATAAGAAATCGAGTCGATATCAAATGAAGAAGGTTACTTGATAAGGCCGAGAATTTTTCAGTATATACATATATTCTGTTGAATAATATAGACATATTGTATCTACTTATTTATATATTGAGCCTTTCAGGTTGTCTAATTAGTTTCTTGATATTGAGATGAAATCCATCAAGGAAGGCACCGTAGTGTTTTTAATCTCAATTTACCTCTGAAGATGAAGTTTAAAATACTTGGGTTAAAAAAAAATCTCTGGCTCCTTCTTTGATGGATTTCATCTCAATATTAAGAAACTAATTAAACAACTTTAAAAAATTTATATGAAAATAAGTAAACACAATATGTGTATATTATTCAACAAAACATGTTTAAATGAAAATATGCTGCCTAAATATATAATCGATATTTTATCACCCACTTATTTTACACCCGGATAAGGGATTAGTCTGAAAAATGGTGAAAATACTTAGCATAATGTTAAATTTCAACAAAAGATTTATTACAAAAAATGTGAATAAACACAGCGCATTCCGAAATCCAGAAATTGTGGAAATCCTATAATTCTAGATTTACCTGTATCTTTACAAGAGCATTTGAGAATTTCTTTTTGAAGATCTTAGTGATAGGCGTCGAAAGGCGGGAATTCATGTTCTGCGTCAAGGAGGCGACATCATCTGCCAACTTAGTTGAGATTGTTTTCAAAATTGTTTCATTCCGTTTTCACTCGGTACTAGATGATGTGATTATTTCTTCACAGTATGCACGATATAAAAAAACACAAATTCCTGAGCCTATCGTGCTATCATAGGTACTTAACTTAGATACCAGCAAATATTTCTTTGAATATTTATATATTAAATACAGTCATGAAAACACATACCCACAACAACCGTTTCAATAAAAAAAAAATTGCATTTTATATAAATTCCTTTTATGCATAACTATTACTAATTCATAATAATAATAATAGCTACTCGTTTTCCCAGTGCACCCGTCTGTTAGGGCGGTTATTCAATCCTTGTTACAGATACCTGCTCAGACATTTGTGTTTCTTCAAAAAAAAAAAAAATTAACTTGTGCCTTATCCTACAAGTTTGATGAGCGGACCTTAGTTACATTTTTGGGGAGAAAGAACGTAATCTAGAGTGTCCAGTTTTTGAATAAAGCCAGTACGCTTAACATTACATTATATAATTGAATCCGACAGACAAGGTGCTTTTACTTAGTTTTTTTATACAATTTTCTCATGCGATCTAAAAATTTCCATTATTTTTAGCCTTTTTTGAATGTAGATGATGCTATTACATTTATGTTGTCAACAAGTATGTTACGAATAGAATAATAATGGAAAATAATGAATAATAATGAAAACAATTGAAGCCTTAATTAAAAAACAAAACTTAATAATATCAACTATGAACATGGACACAATATCTTGACCGTGTTTTGAAAAATGAAAACAAATACATACATGCAACAAATTTTTTTCTTATTTAACAGTTAAAATATTTCATCCTTCAAAATGGCTAAGCGTATAGCCGAAAGCTCTCGGAAAAAAACGAACATTCGGACAGTTTTTATATAATTTATCATCTGAAAAGAAAACAAAAATTATCAGATCGCATGAGAAATTGTATAAAATAATTAAATAAAAGCACCTTGGCTGTCGTATTCAATGAAATGTGCATGAAAGAAAGATTGCTGCCTAAATACACACACACACGTGTGTGTGTGTGTGTGTGGCACTGTGTTGCTGACAGATTCAAAGGAAAACTGGATGAACTGTTAGAGAATGTTGTCGAGGAAAGTGAGAAAGATTAATAGTTAATCTTAAGACGGAATGTCGGGTTTTAGGAAATAATTAACAGCCTAATTTAGGAGTTGTGCATAAGGGACGTTAAAATGAAACCATGAATACTCATCAAAATATTTTATATTACTTATAAAAATTCCATATTAATTTTAGGTTAAGACTCACCGTCCCTTTTTGGGGTCGTAGACATTCTATGTGCCTGCCCCTTCCGGACGTCGAGGATTACGGCTCTCCACAATTGCCTATCTTTGTAGCTTTGTAGCTCTTCGCAAATGTAGTCCTTTCGCTAACTTAATCTCCGTTCTGCCAATGCATTTACACAAGCTTGGTAAACAGGTTATGCACTGCTTACTCCTGTCGTTCTTGTCTTAAATATGTCCTATGAGTGTAAATCTTTCTGAACTCACTTTCCTTATGTGTTCCCTACAAATTTCAACTGTCATTCCGATGTTAACTATAAATATCCTTTTTGTTTCCATTTTCTCTAAAACTTCCTCATTGCTCATATTTTCAGTCTATGGTATTCTCAGCATCCTTCTGTGGAAACGCATTTCTGTCTCTTTTTCGTTGCTAGGCATTAATGGTTTTAGAGACAGAAATTTGAAAGCACATATCAATAGCGTGAAGTAGATTTTAGAAATTGATTCAAGTTTTAAGAAATCGAAAAATAAAGTTACAAACATCAGTCCTGACCTGGCATCTCGGCTTCAGTCACTTTCTCCATTCCCATACGATAACTTCGCTGTGCCTTTTCTATAAATACTTTCATGGTGGTAGTTCTGATTCTTTCTTTCTTTTTATGGGCCATGTCCTTTCAGGACGTAGGCATTCATGGCTCTCCACCTCCCTCTATCTATTGCAACTCTCAAAAATTTCCTTCTCTCTGCTTCCTCCCCCAGACCACTTTCTGTCATCCACCTGCTCAAGCTCGCCAGGTATGTCACGCAGTGCTTTCCCTTTTCTCTCTCACCCTCTATCCGACCCGTGAGTATCAGATTCTCTAGTCCCTTCTTCCTCATTATGTGTCCCAGAAACTTCAGCTGCCTCTTTCTGATGTTAAATATCTTCTTGTTTACAACCTTTCTAAGACCTCATCGTTGCACACATGGTCGGTCCATGATATCCTTAGCATCCTTCTGTAGAACCACATCTGTCGCCTCGTGTCTCTTGTTCTGATGGATTTTCCTTATGGTACCTAGACTTTATGAATCAAAGTGCGGTATTAGATTGGCAACAATGTCTCGCCATTTCACAGTTGAATTGGCAAGCTGTAACCGTAAGTTCGTTGTTAAGTCTCTTTTCTCGCACTTCTCGCTTGTGGAACTCTCTTCCGGCTCCATGTTTTCCAGACAAGTTTTATTTTCAAAAGTTTAAATGTAATGTTAATCGTTATCAACTGTCTTCTTGATTCTTCTTATATTGTTCTCTTTCCTTAATGTATTTCATTTCCTTATTCTTTTACACTCAGTAGCCTCTTGTGTCTTAGTAACTTTATTGCCTTGCTTAGAGCGAAATTATTAAAATTAAGAAGATTGTTAAACTGTTATACAATGTCTGTCGCCCTCTGAATGACAAGGAGTACTGGGCAGTTTTCACAAACAACAAAAATCATGCAACAGTGATGTCGTTTTAGCAACAAACGTTATGAACTCCAAGAACAAAGTATATAAAGAAAGAGAATTTTTCTAAGCAAAATAAAATCTAGAAAAAAAAAAAAAAAAAAAAAAAAAAAAAAGAAGAGAGAAAATGTGGAAATTTCTGATACACCCGTGGAAGAAACCTTGGAGAATTTAACACCCCTGGGACAACACTATAAATTTATTTATTTCAGAAACGGTTGAATTATTGTAAACGCTTGAACTGCGCTGTCTTTAGGCTGAACTTCAGTGATCTACACAAGATACGCTCCGAATATTATGACTCCTATTTATTGCCACGAGGCAGATAGGGAGAGCATAAAAATGCCGCTGAATAGAGCATGTTTTTGGCAGCAAAAGAATTATATTCTTGACAGAATCACAATTGTTGGTTATACATTTTCGAATAGCTTTTGTCCGGAACGTGGCTTATCGTCACTGTAAAACGCATTGCCTCATTGTACCTGTTTTTTGCAAGTGAATTTTAATGACACTTCTACTTCGTAAGGCACTGTTATGGCAGACGCAATTTAACAAGACTACTCTTTATGACAGCCACGGGCAAACAGCGGCCCGCGGGAAACATGCGTCTGTTTTGGGTTTCTGAATGGTACGCCTAATATTTCTGAGATGAGGTATTATGTACATTATTTACATTATTCGGACTATTGTCCTCATCTTTGTCGCCATATTTATTATAACGTTTAGGCCGTTGTACGCTCCGGCCTTCTTCAGGTGTTTGGAATGTCGAACTAAACCGTTTATTTCGTTCACTGGAAACCAGCAATAAGGAGTGCCAGAAAAGCGATAATAACAACAAAAAATTGCAATATGAACTCTGGCAAAAACATGCAATGATAACAACAAAAAATTGCAATATGAACTCTGGCAAAAACATGCAATGATAACAACAAAAAAATTGCAATATGCGCACAAAAAACAGTTTGCTGAAGACATTAGGTTTATAATACTCAGAAATTGATACACAGATGTCCTCAAGGACACATGGTACAGTGGATGTTAGTTAGATCCAGTGATAGGATCCAAAGAATGTGAGTTCAATCCCCTTGGAGAACTTTCAGAGGGAAATTAAGAGGAGAAATTTACTGACACCCATTAAAACATGCCACGAGAAACTAGAACAGTCTACCCCAATGAGCGAAATAAATGGTTTAGTTCGACATTTCAACCACCTGAAGAAGGCCGAAACGTTGTAATAAAGATGAGGACAAGAGTCCGAATAATGTAAATAATGTTTATATTTTATACAGTATTTTCAATGGTTGTATCGATCTATGCGTAATTAAAAACGGTTATTGTAAGAAAATTTACGTTAACTGTATACTATTTTTAAAAAATGTTTTTAAAAGGGTCTGACATGTTCCTAAAGTGTTTAGGATGAAAGTTTAAAGCATATGGGGTTTTAACAATCGAAAGATGTACTAATAACACTTTTAGGGGGTTACAAGTATTCGCGGATTCTAACTATTTGCGGCTTGTTCTGGTCTCTAACCCCCATGAATACGGGAGACTCACTGTATACTTTTACAAACATGTTTGTATAATAAAATTAATAAATTAGAAACAAAATCACATGCAGCAGTGTGTAATAATCACTGATCAGTGAAAATAATATACCAAGATTTCATTTCTTGTTTTAAATCGTAGAAGGAACCTTTTATTTTTAAAGAAATAAAAATCGACACTTCCCCATTTTTAAAGCAGATGATAATGCGTACGATCTTTTGTCGAGAAAATGGCTGCGGTCTTTTTAATGAAATTTTCCCTCAATATTATTTTAGTAGTGCGACCGCCTTGTGATGTACTGTGCCTCGGGCGGCCCACTGTTCAGAAATGGTTGCCCATGCCTGATCTATGACAACGCAAAAATAAAGCTATGACTTACTGACGGGGCGGTTTAAGTTCTATTACCATGAAACCAACATCCGGCAATGTAATAAAATGAGACATTACTTCCGCGGTGACCCTCGTATAACTTCTGATTTACAGCTGTTTATATGAAAAAGATAAAGGAAGAAACAGAAGGCGTATACCGAGAGCATTTCCAAGAAACGGAAGTACAGCCATCCCGCACTTAAAGACCGGGTTCCGTTCTAACGATCTGGTCTCTAAGTTGAAGAGTTACTTGGTCGCTATTTCAGACCTGTAACGAGATTGTACCAACCAGCTTCAGATAGCTTTAACACCGGTTTTGCACGATTTTTTTAAGCTTTTCACCCCAAGCATGGCGGGAGTGCTACTAGCACGCAAGGGGCTACAGAGAGTGGGAGCAAGAGTAAAGAGGCGTGAGAGAATAGGCTAAGGCATCTGGAGATGTCGATTGACATTGTATTTGAATAGTTGGGGATTATAGCTACCAGGGAAGCAAGTAAGAGGAAGGGAATAGAAATAGACCTATTGGAGTAGAAGAGACGGCTACATTTAACCGTTGTGACAGTGAAAGGGTGGGACTGAAATGCCGACCTAGTGGCACGTTTAGATTCATGCAGTTTGGGAACTCGCGAAAGTAGCTCGTCGAAGCAGTTACCGTGAAAGTATTGTAACATTTCTAAATGTTTATACAAGCAGTGTATTGAATAGTAAATGTAATAAATTCATTCGAAAATCAGCTCTATACTTTGGTTTGCATATTGTAAATACAGCAAGAGTTAATTTTTATGCATTCTTTTACTTTATTTACCCAATTCATTTATTTGAATTCATTTTGAAGAAAGAAAAACCAATCATGATTAATGTTTTCGTAGAACGTACAATACAAACATTTTTTTAATTCATAGGATTTTATAACTGTTCCGAATTCTATGAGGTTGTTAAACATGCTATTCGTTAAGTGGTTGTATCTGTCAAGATTGATGACATTGTTGATAGATGTATGAATATTAGAGATGTGCTAATGAATTCATTTTTTATCTGAATTAGTTGATCCAGCAAGGCTTTCAAAATCCTAACAGCTGTGAAATTTGCATCATTTCGAAGTATAACAGATATTTGGGGAGTAAATCAAATATGGTTAACGTGTTCATAGGTATTCAAATAACCAGCTCTCCGATTACACTCGGGTACTGAATAAGGGGTGGTTGGTGATGTTTTCCTTTTTCAAAATCAAAGTCCACTCTCTGTATCAAATCAGTTTCGCAATTTTAAAGGATCATTTTCTTAGAATTGAAATTTTACCTAGGAAATTCACAGTAAATTAATAAGCGTGTGGATTTAATCTGTGAGAACAGAAGCTTACTACGAACACTAAAAGAGTAGTCTATAGGTCATGCGTTGTCAGCGTGCTGCACTACGGCAACGTAACAGGAAAGACGCCTCAGCGACATTCATCTCCGCTGAGACGCATCTGGCCCGTCTTGGACACCAATGCCATGGTTCTCACCTGTGCCGTTACACAACCTATGCGCATTTTCCACCAGCTCCATTGTCTTGAACATGGACACCGTATGCCACGGCAAGATGGAACGAGAATAACCTCATATTCGCTTCAAAGACATCTGCAAAAGAAACATGATGGCAATAAGCATGAGCATCGAGAGGTGGGAAATCGTTGCCAACGATCGCTCACGCTGGAGACGCGATTTACACAGAGGGCTTCAGCAAAGAGGGAAGAAACAAGGGCTTTCTGCCGGAGAGAAAGAAAACAACAAGCCGACATCAGGGTAGAGTGTCATCCCATGCTTTCGTTGCTATCAAAACTGTCATTCTTGTGTGGGCCTGTACGGCCATAACAGATGGTGCACCGCTATCAGCAACTGAAGCAAAACTCTTTGGGATCATATCCAAGGTCTCTCGAGACCAACAGATGGAAAAAAAAAAAAAATGAAATGAATTTTTTCAAAACTTAAGAGGAATGTTCAGTTATTACAGTTCCGTTAATAATGGTCTACGAATTATTATATGCATGTAAGTTAATATTTGTCAGTATTCATATCAAGTACAACTTTTTTACTATTTGCCAAATGTTGATCCAATGAGGGTAAGATGGTTAAAGGATTATCGGGAGGACTGCAGACTCTGGGGAAAGTCCTGATTTTTTTCTGTTTGTGCATCTTAGTGAGATGCAGTCTAGAAAGAAGAGATTATTTATCGATTAAAAAAGACAACCCTGTTTAAACGAATTCTACCAGTTTACCATTATCTCCTATAAAGTGATACTCTTTGACATATATTCAACGATCTTAAATAAAAATAGACACTATATTCAATTCTTAAGAGCTGCATGGGTTCTCTGAGCATCTGCAAGTATACAGACTTGTGTTATATAGTCCAAAGTAAAAAAAAAAAAACCCAAAAAACAAAAAAACGAAGTTTTGAATGCTGATTCTAAACCCAGTAAGTAGGCCCTCCAGCCATATTAGAGTTATACAGCACCATTATCTTATCCCTTATTTATCCATATGACCTTGTGCCGATCTAATTTAAATTGCAAACATACACACACACACATATATATATATATATATATATGAGAGAGAGATGTTCATTTTATCTGACGTATATTTCTTATTGCTATAAACGTTTTTTTAGAGGGTAAAGTGATGCCGGTTCACTTACCGTCAAAAAGTACAATTTTCTTTACTAGGACATCTTAACTGAAGGCAGGCGTTATTAATTTTAGAATACAATGAAAATAATCAGGGTTATTAACACAAACACGTTTACCCACTAAAAATAACTTATACTAATAAGAAATAATGTTGGATAAAAAAAGAAGCCATTAATATATATATATATATATATATATATATATATATATATGATTTTGTAAAATTTTCTACTTTGACATGTTTCGCCGTTGAACCGTTGTCATCAGAAAAAGAATTCTATTTCACAAGAATATAATCTGTATTAGCGAGAAAAAACACGATTCACGTCAAGCAGCCGGAATCTTGATTTGTATTTTAACTGCATCGTTATAGACCTTTAGTTTCAATTCAGTTTTTATTATATAAGATTTACATGTCTCACATTTTTTATCAATTTAATCGTTATTTTTGAGTGGATACTCGTATTTTAGTAGACGCCCCGTTTATTTATTAAACAATATATTTATTTATTTATTTTCGTCTACCAGCTTGAAGATTAAAGAAACAGTTACGCTTTCTGTCAGGATTCAGACGTGCGTCCTTCTGGGCAAAAATATATGTGAGATTAAAAAGAAAATAACGCTCTAAAATTCGCTTGTTTTACGTTTGGATATGAAACCGTGAAGATATAAAAAATTTCGGAAGATATGTGACAAGAGAAATTTTGCTTAAAGTCACAATTCAGGCATTGGCTGAGCAATTGGTTCTTTGGAGCACAGTTGATTAAATCGTGCCGGGTCTAACGGTAACCCCTTCTGCCCTGGGGGTAGGAGCGCAGGTTCGTATCCTGTCGGAGAACGCTAATTTTTTCGAACATTCAGGCCGGTAGTCAAAAATAAATAAATATACTGTTTCTTAAATAAACGGAACGTCTACTCAAATACGAGTATCCACTAAAAATAACGTTTATAGTTATAAAAAAAAATCTGTCGGTTTAATAAAAATCCCATTACTTTCTCTAAAATATCCCATATTATATCAGTTCTAATTCAATAAATAAATGAGATACAATGATATACCCTGGCCGTATATTAATCGTATCGCTTCGTCTGAGGAAACTATCTTTATTAATAATATTTATTAAAATGGCTTTTCGAGTTAAGAAAAATGAGATCACATAGGGATTGAATGCGTTAAGTTCACTTTGGATTCGTATATCTTTTTCTTTAAATATGCGAATGTTTCGCTGAGGTATTTTTGGATGTATTGTTTACTTTTTATCTAGTAGACCCCCTGAGCTTATGATTAGCGGTTTTATATGTCACAGCAAGTATATATTATTAATATGAATTCATACATACAATTTACTTTTATTTCTTTTTTGGTCTCTTTATTATTTCAACGTTATTATTATTATTTATTCATCGGCAGCTAATTGTAAACATTTCACCGCGGAAGAAGAAGCATATTTCGAGGCATCCTAAAATAAATCTCGTCTAAGAACGCTGGAGTTACAGATGGCATTAAAATCTTCAGAGATAACAAGAACGACTCTCAGATTACATTACAAGAGAAAAAGAGAGAAACAAACACAGCATGAAAAGGTGGGGGGGGTAAGAGGAAGAGAGAACACCTCTCTACCTCTCTTTTTTGTGTGTCCTACATGTGCCAGACGACCAGCCGTCTTGCCTGTCTTCTTTCTATGGCTTCCAAGGAATGTTTTTTTTTTGTGTGTTAAGTCTTTACCTACCGTCTGCCACTAACTGCTGATGACAAATCATATGCTAACTTCTCCTAAGGGTAATGTCGTGTTATATACAAATAGAGAAATCAAAAGCTGAACATTTTTTGCAAGAAAATTACAATCTACTTTAACTTCGAGACAACTTAAAAAAAAAAAAAAAAAAAAAAAAAATATAAATTTGCCTTTTCCAAAAACAAGTCGGACAAGTCGACCTGCTGGCAGGAACCAATAACTAACCTATTGCATCCTCGTGTAGAGGAATAACACCCAAGGAGAATATATATATATAAGTGTGTGTGTAAAAATTAAGATATAGCTAAAAATACACATCTAAAAAGACACTATAAACAAAGACAAGAGAAAAAAAAATTTCTTAGCCGACGCGTTTCGTCTTCTGATTTGCATTATTAAAGTACAAGATTTACCCTACCCTCCCACACCACCAATGAGTCAGGTTGTGAGGTCGATTTTTCTACCTGTGGACCCGAGTGTTTCCACTTGGGCCGCTGGCATTAGCTCGACTAAACTGGCCAGAGCTTGTCTAAGCGAGTCATAGCCGGTCATACCACCGCTACGGAACAGCTGCTACATAACGGTTGTAAGTGGGAGGAGAGAACACAAGAGAAGAAAGAAGTTTTGTACAGAGTTATCCTCTCTCATTTAATAATTGCACATTTTCTAAGGAAATGCTAATATTTGCAAGTACTTAGAATTTACCATAAATAATTGATCCTGTATTTAGTTTTGAATAATTCTTTTAATCTTTAGAAGATTCCATCTGTTATATTAATAGTTATAAATTTTTCTAAAAATTGATGCAGTCCAAAATTATTCGTCACCCACTTGATCCATAGCTAGAAGAGAAAAAGGTGGATTTGTGATTTTTCAAAAGAGAATTTCTGCGAAATTCAACGCAACAGATTTACTCGGAATTTGAACCCGGGTCGCTGATTCGGTGCCGATATACGTTACTCTACCCGCATATCAGAAAATACTTAACCCGTGCAAGCAAAGGCACCCATCTCATAAAAAGACATATCCATACACATGTACCATTATCAAAGTTCTCCGTAGTGGTTTTTTTCTATGCTTCTGATCTTGTCTCCGATAAAGCACCGTTTTTTATCCATTAAAATCCAGTATTGTTAACTCGATTAATTTGGTATCAAAAGACTCAAAAGTCTTTGAAATAAATTCCTTCTATTCGTAATATTGTGAAGGTGCGTTTTTGTAATCAATCAGGTAGGATTAACGACTTTGAATGGCAGCAAGTCTTCATACAGATTTATCAGTATTTTCGTTTTTTCTTAATCTTGTTTTCAAAGCGTCTATCTTCGGAGTTGTTCCAAGCGTAATCATATGGAAACAATGGCAATATTTGCATTCCATTTTTCAGGTGTCGGGCAATTTTTTTTTTTTTTTTTACTATAATCAAAATAAGATATAAATCTAAAGTAAGATAAGAGAAAATTTGCTAATTTGAATGAAAAATATGTAAAACGTGTGCAAAAATATGCCATTGAAATCAGTTTTAAAAATAAAACAAGTTGGAAGTAATATTTTCTCATGTTTATCTCTTATTTTATTAGTTATTTATTTATATTTAATTTCTATCCCTAAGTGTAAACACTAGTCAAGGATACTAGATGCTCTGTCTTCCTGTCTTATAGTGTATCCCCAAAACACAGAAGCAAGTATATACAATTTTTAATTTTGCATCAATCAACTTCCCATTATTGTTGATATTTTTTTAAATGATTCCTTTTAAATACCTTATGAAGTATTTAGAGTTGGCAGCCATCGGCGCGCCGAGCCCTAATTCTGGCCAATGCTATCGCATTCATGTTAGCAAAACTAACCTTCGGAAAAGTATGGACCAACGCTTCTCGTCAAGCTATTGATTAATTGCATGCAAGATTGGGTATTTTAGTTCTAGATAGTCACCAGTCTAATAGAAGGAAAGCTAAATTTCAAAACCTTAGAGAAGGCAGCAGAAAACCCCTCGACTATCTTGGCAAATCTCAGATAAAAAAAGGCAGCTTTGGAGAGCTATAATCGCCTACGTCCTGAAGCAACATGGTATCTTTTTACTTTATCAAATAATCCAGTACACCAATTTTATGATATTCTGTTGATATAAAAAGAGGATTAAAATGAAGCAAATTATTTTCAAGTATTTAATTACTTTTTTCGCTTGCATGTGATTGGTAATCCTCAGTCGAATGTCTCAGTGACAAGTTATTAAAGTCAAAAATTGTGATACTTTGAAGATTCTTACTTTCTTTGTTATTTTAAGAGAAGAGATTCAAGGATATTGTTTGCTTTTTTTAGCAGAAGAAGCTAAGTTAGAGTGGCGTGGGAAGTAAGATCTCGTGTCAGTTATCATAGCATGAGGTGAGATCAATGGCAGCTTTTAGTAATGTTTGTTTTCCCCCTACGTTTGAGTTTAATCTTGTCATCTGTTCATATATGCTGTTCAGTTTGAAGTTTTGAACTCTCAAACTATTAAGACTTACGTTTATTTTGATTTACGTTTATCCTGTTATTCAACAGACCAAAATTTTCGCATCAAAATATTTATTTTTGTCCATTTATTTTATGTAAATTCTTTTCATACCGTCTGATAAGCTTAATAACATCATCATTAAAAGAAGAACATCACAATATTGATACATATTTTTTAATCCTATCTAAGCTTTCGGCTTACATAAGCCATTATCAAAGATGACATTACAATATATTAAGCAATACACAGACTAAACAATAATGATAGTCTGTTTATGTTTCCATAGAAGATTTTCAAGCAACGACAAACTCGTGCATACAAGACGCTGAAATCAAAAATCGCACCGCAGATAATGACGTCACACATGACTACGCGTGTGTGAAAACGAGAAGTATTAAGTTTGTGAAGTCGTTGGTATAAACCAATGGCTTCTGTTATAAATTATAGGCATTTAAAAATATTTGTAGATATTTCATAGTTTATTTTGTTCAGGTTAGGTTTCAACTGTTTTATGTATATAGCTTCAAAATTTTTTAGTTTTTGTTTATTGTTTTCATGTTTAAGTATAATTGTGTTTTCAACAAGGATTTTACGGAATTGTGTATGCGGCCAATCATGTTGTTTTAAATGCCTAAAAATGTTAGAGTTTTCATTCAAATGTAGTGTCAAGCGTCGTGAAAGCGAGTTTGTGGTGTGATCAGCATAAATATTAGTTAATCCATTGGAGATACTATCTCCCAAAAGTCACTTGCATTTGTAAACTATATTGGGTCTTTGCAAATTGCTAACCGGGGGAGAAGAATCATTGGGAATAATTGAGTTGGATATACTAGATTTAGTGTAGTATATGATTAACTTAATTTTTTTGTTAGGATCTGTTGTAGATATATTAGTATTTACTATTTTTTTTAGTATATTTTCATCTTGTTTATAATTAGTATGCATTTGATTACGATATATTATTTATTTTTCTATATTTCTGAGGTGAGGTATTGTATTGTTCGGCCTGTTGTCCTTATCTTAATTGTCATATTCATGAAGTTTCGGTCGTTGTACGCTTCGGCCTTGATATACGTTAGAATTTCGAACCGAACCCCTTATTCAGTTCACTCGGGTAGAATGTTTTAGTTCTCTGCCCCTTTTCTGGGTATCTCACTTTCAGTTAATTCCCCTTAGTAACTCAACTTTCCAAGTTTTTGTTCACCTCTGCTGTGGATAGGTATTGAACTCACAACTCTTTGGAGCAAGTCACTTTTAGATTACTTCAACAAAGTATCACCTGCCGTGCACATTTTTTCTGGATATCTTAGTTTCAGTTAATTCTCTTTAGTAACTTGACCTAAAGAGTTGTGAGTTCAATAGCTGGCCACAGCTGAGGGAACAAAAATTTGAAGAGTTACTAAAGGGAATTAACTGAAACTGAGACATAAAAAGGCATGGCACGTGGAATTAGAACAATCTACCCCCGTGGACTAGTAACATATCAGTTCACTAGCTGTATCTGATACATATCTATACGGTAACGCATGTTGCGATTAAGCTCAGTGTAGTGACAGATTCGGTGCAAGAAAGCGTCATGCAACAGAGACCCATTCAGGTTTTTTTTTTTTTTTTTTTTAAATAGTCGTTTCCGGGACTATCGGCTTTCAAGAGGCTAGATGGTCATTTCAGGAAATTTCTGCGCATGTCGGATGTGATAGACCGATGATGCTTCCATGTTAGAAACAATGATTAATTACAGTTGGCGATGTAAGTTCATTTTAAGCGGAGTCAATAAGCAGTGTAAAAAAAAAAAAAAAAACTTTTCAAAATTCTTTTTATGAAACGTTTTCACTATTTTATCGCTAGTTTTAATGCGTTTTGTCATTGCTTTTTACAGCACCGTGTCGACTCCCAGAGAAAATAACGCCAAAGGAGATATAATAAAGTAATTAAAGTGAAGCTTGAACCCGCATCTCACACCTCTTAGAGAAACAACAAGATATTGAAGCTTTAAAAATACAAAAAGATGGATTAAAACAAGTAAGAAAATGCCAAGAGTTAAACTGCCTCACCAAACAAATAAAAAAAATGTAGCAAAGTAAAAACAGAGGAGAGGAATCGGTTGAGAGAAAGTCAGCATTTATTTTTTTTGTTTAATAATTGACACTTCTGTGACTGAAGTGGTTAAAGCAACATCCATAAAAGAGACATATGTGTAGTGAGAAGAGAAATCAAGGCACGCCGGAAAGTAGTCGAAGGGATATCGATGCAGTGTTATAAAAAGCAAGAATAACAATAAAATTAACAAAATAATATAAAAAGCCGGCTTTCATTAATAAAGGCTGATTTTCTTTTAAAAGCTTATATCTTCTAAAGTGCCATGCTCCGTCAGTTCGTAAACGATCATAGCGTTTCGTATTACTTTTGATCATCTGAAATATACATTCTAAAACGCCGTTTCTTAACCTCCATACCCTTGCGAAACCCTAGAAATAGTTTTCATGTCTCCTAGAAACCCTGCATAAAAAATATTATATAAAATTATTAATATCTATCTTTGTAATATTTTTATTGTAGTTCACGTGGTAAACGTAATATATAGACACCGTACATGCGTCCTGAACTTGAGTGAGTCACACAATTGTACACGAATCGTCCAATTACAGGTCCTGTCCACTAACCAGTGGAGGCGGTTTCACACTAACGCCATATAGACATCGCTAAATATATTCCCAATGATTATTATAATTTTAAATAAGAGGCTGCAGCTTTTATTATAATAACTAATGATTTTTTCACGTCACGCCGCAAGTGTACTGTAAAATTACGAATATAAAATCAAACAAAAATTACTCAAAAATAACTAATTGATCACTATTTCTCGCAGACCACCAGCAAACACCTCCCGAACCCTGGTGTTCCGGGGAACATCGGTTGGGAGACACTGTCTTAGGGAATGTGTGATTTTATCGTTGACTT
>CAHIKZ030004034.1:2667500-2735000 GCA_903632075.3 Acanthosepion pharaonis | reverse complement strand
AATTTGGCTGGAATGCAAGAAGCCGAAAGATGTTTTCACGGGCGACAAGTGAGAGTAACGAAACTGTTAGCATAGAACTTATGATTACATTTAACCATTTCAACTATAAAATGATGAGACCTTTTTGTCAATCTAGTACTACGCTTAAATTCATCGTCTAAGTACCATAGAGCAAAGTTCATCGGAACCGTGAAATTATTTATAGAAAAGGCAGAAGCATGGCGGTAGGAAAGTGACTGAAATCGAGATGCCAGGTCAGGAATAATAACATTGCAGATTCTTTGGATTTTATCGAGAATCTTTAAATATATATCAGGAGCTGCAAACCATATTTGGCAGCAATAATCGAAGCATGGACGAATTGTAGATTTCTAAATATGTAAGATATATCTCAGAGAGAAAATCTTTCTAGCACGAGACAGTGAACCATTTAGCAGCAAACCTAGCAATTCATTCAATATAATCTTTCCAGCAGAGGACGTCAGCCAGAGAATGTGTTAAACCTGACCACGATAGACCATTTCAAATTTTCAGCTTCCAAAATACCAGGATGTAGACAAAAGAATTCTAACTACTACACAGGCACCACGTCGATTTATGATAATGACTGAGAAAGCCGAAAGTACTTGACCAAATGTAACAAAATGTGAACTTTAGACAGTTTTTCCACAACTTCAAGCAAAATACTCAACATCTTATTCGAAAATTGTAAAATTATAATAAAAATCTTCACTTCTTTTATCAGACTTGAAATGTTTTAAATCTAACAGCAAGAAATGGTGGGGGTGCTTCAGTGACATAATACAAAGGGAATATGCAGTTTTTAATTATTTCTTTAACCAGATTTTTTTTTTATATCTGTTTCTTTAAGTTGTCTTGATCCAGGTGTCGGGCATTCACATTTTTATGGTACTAAATAGATAAAAGTCTGACCAGATCCACTGGCATTAACTCGTACTTTGAGAAGGATTTGTTTCGTTGATTGATTCGTTGTCTACGGCTTATCAACTCATGTGCATTTTATTTAAAGCCAGAAAATATTTTTAGATTGCAAGAATTTTTTTTTTTTTTAGGTAATAATGATTTCGGAATAAAAGCCTTAATAAGTTACTCATAGCTAGGGAAGAAAAGGTGGATTCAAGCCTTTCCCAAGCGAATATAGCGACCCCAACGGGAATTGAAACTCGACTCTCCGATAAACAATTTCGAGCCCTTAGCCATTACGCCATCCGCACACCCAAGCTTATAGCACGTGGTATTTCTAAGCGGTCACTCATTTAGATACCAACCAGGCTCGACGTTGCTTAACTTTGGTGATCGTACGGAAACTGGTGTTTCAACGTGGTGTGATCGTAAGTCTACTTTTAGAAGGAAGTTTTTAAAAGCATAAAACAAAACTTAAATTTTTTTTTTTTTAAAAACAAAAAATGGTTTATTATGCATTTTGAAATCATATCACTTTATTTTCGATAACAGAATTATATTGTGTTCAATAAGGAAAACCCTTTTGAGGTTCAGATCTAACTGATTATGGTTATATTCTAAGCGTAACAGATATGGCACACGGCCAAAAGTATAGAGCGCCTAGCGAGTATCGAATTCACTATTCAGTCGTAATTAATCTAGGGAGACAAGTTTGATAACCATTACATCACGTCGAAGTTCCCAATAATTTTATCAGCGTAGCTTAGGTGTGGCACAAGGCTGAAAGTATGGAGCACCCAGTGAGGATCGAAGTCACTCCTTAGTATTAATTGATCTAGCGAAACAAGATTGATAAGTATTACACTACGTTGAAATGTTTTGTTGGTGAAATAAATACGTCTGAAAGTTATATTCGTTTAATGAAGACAAGCTGAATAATCAATATGTTGCTTTAAAAATAAAGATAAGGATATTAGTCCGAATAAATTCACTTTTTAATCATATTTAATTCTCCTTTAAGTTCCACAAGGACGTAGCCGATTATGACTCTCCACGATATTCCGTCTTTTATTGCTCTAAGTAACTTTCATGTTATTAGTAAGAGGAAAGACCAAAGTATTTTTTGATTATTTTACGAAATTTTTAATCTTTTCAAGCACGATCGAAATTTTGGTTAAAATCAACTTATTCAAATTTTATCGATTGGTTTGCTAAATTGAACGAAACTTAGAGTTGGTAAACCTCGACAAAAATCTTACTGATAACTTCAACAATACTAAATACTGTAAGGATTTCAACACGCGTCAGCGTGTTGCAGTAAAATTCTAGTATTTGGATATTTTTATTATTTAAATTTGGTTACCTCCCCCCTCATTTGGTGTTGTGGAAACTAAGATTCAGTTTTTATCATACTATAAAAGGATCACAGAGTGCACGCAGGCGCACGTAGAGATATCAAAGTTAGATATGTGAAATGCAACTCTAGTTAGTTAAATAAAATTACTATTCTTATTACTAATTTATTTGATACATAAGTATTGTTGCAAAATTAATTAGATAAATAACTAATTGATTGTAATTATAGAATTACAAATAGTCTGCCGTCTGATTTAACGATAATTTGATTTAGCTTTCATAGCATATTTCGATGCATGGTAGGCAGGACCAAATGATATACGGAATAAGATGGAAATAAGTTTGTCTTTTAGAAATATTAGAATGAGGCAGAGCGATCTCGATCTGATATTTATACATGGAAATTATATGAACGGTCAAATTTCTAAAACATACAGAATTAATACCAAAAGTCAAGAACCACATTATCAGTAAACCAAATTCAGACTAAAAACGTCTATATGAACAAATGACTTCAATTATCAATAAACAGAAGAAAAACACGTAATTTTTTATAATACTTAAACAAGACAAAAAGATATGCATCTACATTTGTTAATGCAATAGAAATGACAAGTACCGCGTAAATTAAAAAAAAAAGAAAAATGACGAAACCATTAACTATTAATAATATGTGCTAATTCGTCAAGTTTCTTGAGATGTTTTCAATTAAGTTCAATTTAAAATTAAAAGTTTTAACAGAGTGTGACACTAAAATCTGAAGGCGTATTCGGATAGCCAAAGTTGCATTCTAAAATCTAAGCAGAGTACTAAGACATAGAAAAAAAACTTCGCTAAAAACAAGGAAAAAAGTACTAAACTGTTACGTGATATCTGTCCTCTTGTATGGCAGTGAGTGCTGGCCTCAAAGATGACGATTTGAAGTAACAGAGATGTGGTTCTAAAGAAGGATGCTGAGAATACCATAGATCAAACATGTTAACATCAACGAAGTTTTAGAGAAAATGGAAACAAAAAAAAAATATTCAACACCAGGAAGAGACAGTTAAGGTTTCTAGGGTAATGAAGAAAGACGGCTTGGAAAATTTGATACTCACTGGACAGATTGAAGTCAACAGAGACAGAGGAAAACAACGCATAACATACATAGCTAGAATAAATGGATGGCGGAACAGGATTAGGAGAAATAACAAAGAAACAAAATTTATTAAGAGCTTCAAGGCACAGGAAGTTGTGGAGAGCCATGATCGTCTACGTCCAAAGGGGGACAAAGCACATGAATAAAAATCGGAATACCCGTCCTATGAACAGGGAATAGTTGCCACAGAAACTCTTTAAAATTTCGGTATAAACATTTTCAGCAAAACATCCCACTCATGCGAAAAGACGGATTATGTATAATTGAAAAATAATTTTCATTGCATAGCAAAACAATATAATATACCAGGCGACTGTAAAATCTGTAGATAGCGAAAAAAAATATACATAGGAGTTAATAAAGAAGCAGAGAAACTACACAAACAAAACATTCATTACAAATAAGAAATACGCGAATAGTGCAACCCTTTCTCAGCACACGAGAAATTAAAAAGAAAATACATCAGTAATATGATGCAAAATAAGGAAAATAGCGTCAGCGTCAAAACTGTGGACTCCCATTTTTATTTTAAACTGCGTATATCATATCTCATCAGCCTGCGCGTTCGAGAAATTTATGGTAATTTCCCCCTATGAGGGTGGGGTACAGGTTCGATCCCTGCCGGAGAACACATTTTGTTTATTAACGTTTCTCAAGGCTGATAGACGTAATACGTCGTTTAAAATAAAAAAAATGGGGTGTCTGTTTCAAATACGAGTGTCCAATATAATAACAGTATTTGAAGCAAGAAAAATTTCGGATTTTATATATATATATATATATATATATATATATATATATATATATATATAGAGAGAGAGAGAGAGAACACTTCGACGCTATGTAACGGCAAGTTTGTATCGCTAGAGATTGAGTGCTTCATACTTGCGGTTTCGTGACACATTTAAGCTACGTTTAGGAAAATGGAGTGAGAGAGAGAAAGTTCAAAAGACAAACATCTGCTCGCCTTTAAACGCGTTAGAAACGTAATTTACTGAACTACATGTTTTGTTAAGCATTAAATGTGTTTTTATATATGAGAACTTTTAAGTAACTAACGTCTAGTCAGCGCCTCATTTTGGAACTTAGGCCCACTTCCTTCATGAAAGACAGATCCTCAGCAAAGAACAAGATCGACGCACTCAATCAGAAAGTACTTCACCAAACAGACTCTTCGCATTGTGGCGGCTCCTTCTGTCAGAGTAAAAAAAAAAGGTGTGATTTTTGTATAGCTAATTCCTACAATTGGGACAAAGTGAAGACAGATTCACAAACTCTGCAAATATCAACAAATTAAGGCATTCGCTGATCTATAATACCTCTATCGATGATCTATCGGTGCGAAATTCTGCTACAAGTGAATAATGGAAAAATAGCTCAGTCACAAGGTTATTATCAGATATACACAGACAAGGAATTTTCTTCTCTTCTTCGTACTGGGATTCTTCTATGTGCAATCCCTTCAAGAACGTGGGCGATAATAACACTCCACAACCACATAACCTTTGTAATTCTTAGTATAGTTTGTCTTTTCCCCATACCCTCCACTCTGTTCTGCTATCGACATACAGTAGCTTATTATTAGGTAAGCTACTCCTTGTGTGCTTTAGTCCTCCTTGTTTTCATTATGACCTGTGGGTATCAGATTCTCCAAGCCATTTCTCTTCATTATCTGTCCTAGAAATTTGTTATGGAGTAGTTTCATAGTGGAGGCTTGTATTTCACTAAGTCGGTTCTAAAGTAGGTTCGACGGACAAAACGTTAGGAACTTGATATATAGGTAATGACGCAGAGATCTAATAGTGGTCGCTGATACTTTAATATCCGACTAACGGTCGTCCGACATCGACTGAATCACCAACTCACTGAGGATATTCAGTCACCCCCACCACGAGGGCGTCATGTGGCACAAGGCCGGTTTAACGTGGGATATCCAAGCCCGTGGGCTCGGCCAAAAATATACCCATTGAACCCGTATAAACGGGTTCAGGGTTGGTTTACCTCCCCGAAAGAGAATCCGCCCTTCGCCGTAGCCTCCTCCGGGTTCCTCCCCGCCCGAAGGCAGAGAGTTCAACCGGTCAGCTGGTCGTCCGATTTCAGACTGAACTCGGACCAACTCACTGAGCCACTGGCGACTGCTACTACCCCTACTTATTATAGGTGGGAGAGTCTATTAAGAATAGAATAGGTGTGTTCCAGTATAACAAAATTTCAACTGTCTTTTTCTGATTTTAAGTGTAATTATTTCCATTTTCCTTAAAACTTCCTCATTCATCACATATTCAGTTCCTCAGCATTCTTCTGTAGAACCACATTTCTGTTGTCTCCTTTTCATCTGTGAATAAATTGTTTAGCATTCACTGGCATATATGAGGACCGATATTACATAGTTCTACACGATTTTCTTTGTTTCTAATGAATTTTTTCAGTTTTCTTTTAGTTTTTCGAAGGCATTTTTTGCTAATGCGATTTCAGATTTCTATGTTACATTTTCCGTCATTTTTAAAACCCTTCCCAGGTAGGTAAACATTTTTACTTGTTTGATTTCGATATCTCTTAGCTCTCATCTTAGGCCTTTTCTCTTTGCAAGAACAATATATTCTGTCTCGTTATAATTTATAGTGAGTTTTTTCTTCTCGCTTTCTTTTACTAAGAGTTACTGTATTTCTGTGTCTACCATCAACACGTCGTTATTAACATACATTATATAGTTAAGACTGTGCCTACCGATAATAAAGAATCTGACCTGGCTGTGAAGATTGAATAAATTCGGCGAAAAGGCACATCAATGTTTTACGTCTCTATTTGTGTCTATTTGCACAATTCATCCGGTTTTTTTTTGTTCCCATTTTCTGAATCAACTTTCGGGATTGTTCTAATGCCTTTCCCAAATAAATCAAGCTTCCCTAATAGTTCAAACAGTTCTTTGTGTCGTGCCTTATCAAACGAGTTTTTTTATCGAGAAAACATCGGTCTATTTTCGATTAGTATCAAAAGTCTGTCTTCTTGCTCATTATAAAATACCATCCGACAGTCTAGTGTATGGTTGGACAAACTCTTTTTCATGGAGTCTCAAATGGTTTCCGATATTGTTCCTGTTTTTAATAGATTACGGTTTTGTACAACATGTGACCAAAAAATAACATTTCTTAAATGGACATTTAAAAGGAAGTATTTCGTTTTACATTTGATGGTCGCAGAAAATTATCAGTCTGACCATTTGCGGTGCTCATTTTGCCCAGCCCTGGTTTTTAAAGGGTTAGAACCCAGACAGTAGCCAGTTTAATCCATTGATATGTTAGTGCTTAAACGTCACATTCTGTTTCCGTGAAAGAAGGGAACAAGCGTCACAAAAGTGAACCTTCTATGGGTCGTGTCACTTCAGGACACAGGTGATAATGGCCCTCCACAACTGTTCATCACTTTGTAACGTTTGTCTTATTGTCATTCTCCCAACCTCATTCTGTTATCCATTACCTCCAGATCGTCTGGTGGATGGCCCGCTGCATTCATCTATAACTTGCCTTCGATATATCCCGTGAGTACAAAATTCGCTAAACCTTCCTTCCTCATTTTCAGCTGTCTCTTTCAGATCCTGAATAAAAGAGTCCTGACGAAAATGTACACAACAAACTGACACGAATTATCTCCCCATAAGCATAGAAAGTAGAACGAAAACACCCCCCCAGTGATTTTAAAAAAGGATTTAGTTCAAATCTCCAATAAGGCTACTGAATAGAAAGACAGACACCTAAAGACGGTCAGAGGATATAAAGACTTAAACATTGTGAGTAAAACAACTAAATATGAGTTTGCTGTTCCGAATAGCAAAGCATATACATGTTATATATATGTTGAATCATAATGTGAAATCAAACTCTCCACTTGAATTGAGCCACCTTTTTACTATCTTTACTTATATATACATATATAAATAAGCAAACACGTGAATACTCTCAAACCGATGTTTTTACATATTTAAGCTGTTACGAAACACGCTGAGTTTCCATGATTAAGAATACGTATTACAAATGGGATCCTGTTGAAATGTTATCTCAAGAATCCACATTATCTGATAAAATTATTTTGGAGGTCAGGGAGCAAAATTGCTACGCACACGTACATATGTCATGTTGGATAACATGCCATAACCTATTAGCTTACTAGCTGAATTTTAGTCTGAAAGTTTTCTTGTATAATGCTCGAACTCTGCTCTGAACATTCATCAGTGAATTAAGTGCATTGACAAAAATATTACACTGAGAAAATAAATTGATAATACTTAAATGTTTTTTCGTCATATTTTTGAGTAATGTATCTTCGTATATATGTTTTATTAAAGTGAATGACAAGGCATTTCTGTTAAGTTTTTTTTTTATTCGCTTTTATCACGACGACTGACATTGTATCTTTCGGACCATTTTAACCAACAAGAGCGCTTACCAACTCTGATAAGCAACATGCTCGTCGGAAACAATATAAGCCACACATGTAACTGGAGAAATGTCTAGGAATAAAAGAAACACACCATAAAAACAACCAATAAACATTAAATACAAACATTGCCATAATTTACTTGTTGTGTTCGGGAATTAAGGATATGTCTACTTCAACAAATTACACCGATTTGCAATAACACAACCAGGGTCGATTTTACTGTTTTTAAACTTCAATCTTCCACGAATCTCTCACGTACATTCATATCTGTTCAAAGCGTATCCAAATGTAAACAAATGACGTGGCACATTATAAAGTCGACCTTGCTAATCGAACGATTCTCCGTGGCTGGATCCGTTAATGCATGTCAAGCTAAGTGACGGTTCGTATAGGATACAGATTCGATTCCTGTCGGAGAACGAATATTTTCTATGAAAATTCAGGCCGGTAAATATTATTAATATGTTTATTATAAAACGGAGCATTTACTTAAATATTTGTATCTATGAAAAGAATGTATGAACATAAAAATGTCTTAATATAAATAATTATATATAAATATATATATGAATATACAAGTTGGTTGGATAGATGTGAGTTTGTGACCCTGGGTTTCACGCTTTAGCGATCGTCATAATAAGTACCGCGCATATAATATATAAATAATTATACATATATATATTTATTTATATACACTTCTCACACACACACACATATATATATATATATATATATCCCCAGTGTAGGTATTATGAAGTTTGAATTATTCTGCCATGCGATTACATCTTTGGGTACTCTGAGATTCGAACACGATAGAATGGTCTACAAAATAAGTTTCTTAATAACTGACATGACTGATATAGTATATCAGATTATTAAACACAAATAAAAAAAACATATTTCAGTTTATGTTGAAAGCACCATAATATAATCAATTATTAGATTTCGTCATACTTCATTCCACTGTATAAACCAAGAATTTCGGCGTTTTCGTTAATTTTGAATACTCAAGATTTCTAGTTTACTATTGTCGAGAATTCAACCAGTTTCAGAATCAGTATAACATTGTCTGCATTCTTGAACCACCTTAAATTTTCATAACATATTTTTATGAAGCTAGACAACTTAACTATCGTTAAATGCCTTTGCGAGAACGTATGCATTGGGAAAAGAGAGAAAACATTCATGGGAATTTTATTTCCTCCCATACCGATAATTTCTCCTCTTCTGCCCTTAAACTTCCTCTTCTTCAACACCCCCCCTTTTAATTCGTTATTTGTTTTTGTTTTTTTAATTTTGTATTCTTATTACCCTTTATCTCCATAAAAGTTTTCCTAGCTTGCATTTCACGCATGCATAAACATGCGTCATGATTTTTCAAATATTTTCAAGAAGGATGTCAAAATTTCCTTTTAAGTGCACATTTAGGCAATTTTCTTTCCCAGTGGGGGGGGGCGTTCATTTCATTCTTCTTTGCATAATTAATAGACAGATTTTCAGAAATCGCCGAGTATTAAAAATAGCAAAAAACGAAAGTTGAAATTACAAGAGGTTAATTATATATATATATATATATATATATATACTTAAGGTGTGCTATACTTATGGGATAAAGTGTTCAATATCAGAGGCGTAGGCGACAGGCTTTTTCATGCTAGACGCAATCGTCAGGCCACGATTGCGTCTAGCATGAAACAGCCTGTCGCCCTAAGTGTTGACTTCAATGTCCACTAATATATATATATATATATATATATATATATATATATATATATATATGTTATAGATGAAAGTCTAAATACATGCGTATCATAGTTGTTAGGGGTATATATTATGCACGATGTAATTTTCATAAAAGAAAATCAATTCTTGAGTTTAATACGCACGACTTCTCAGAAATTGTTGCAGCTCAACTGATCATTTGTTCAACTTTTTATAGGATTCGTTTCGACTAAAAATAAGCAGTTATATTGTTTATGTTTTGAAAATCAAAATTTAGTCATTATATTGAGCAAATGCACAAGTCGCCGATTTCAACAGGTTGCATTCGCCAATCAGCGGTTTTTGCTCCATGCAGCACTGAAATCATAGTAGCAAAGTTGTTGTGAGTTGTACTTGTCAGTATATATATATATATATATATATATATATATATATATATATATATAGTGTGTGTGTGATCTTTGCTAGGGGGTTAAAAAGACGTTATCAGCCCCACAACGGAAATATATAAATTATCAACAAATCATATACAACATAATAAACATAAACAAAGACGATAAAATACTTTAGCACGCATTCCAGAGAAATGTTTGTATATTTCAAGAAAATTTACGCAGAGATAAAAATTTGTTCTTATCTGCTAGGGATACACATGGTCTGTCCGAGTGCTGTTCCCGGACATCTGCTTCCTTTCGCCGTCGAAGATTAAGAGAGAAAATTTGATTTCTGTTATATTTGACGGCAAAACGCCTGTTCCGGTGTATGATGGGAGTTTTCTTATTTATTTACTGTTAATTATATCATTCTTAGCTATCTTTTTAAAATAATATATTACTTAATTCATTTTAATATTTAAATATTTTTTTATTTTATTTTTCATACTTCTACATAGTCTAGTAGTAAGGGTTAGAAGGCATTTAGTGATTTGTTTGTTACTATCACTAGAAAGTTTTTAAAACAAAAATGTTGCATTACACACACATTGGACTGAAATGAAGATGTCATCCTTTGAGGAAAAACATCTATGCTAAGATGGACCTGTCATGATGCCTGTCTATGGTACGGACAGCAGAGAGGAAGAGTAAAACCGACTAAATAGCTATATGGAAAAAAAACAAAAACTGACACATACACAAGTGGAGTGATTGGTTATTTAAACTTTTTACTACAGATTGGCTCAGAAATATAATTTTTTGTTATATTGTTACGAATTATGGTGAGCCGTGATCGCAAAAAATGTTAATATTTATTTCTCGTGTATAATACGCACTCATTTCAGGTTTAGAAATTTTAGGAAGATGCGTATTACCCATGAATAATGAAGGTAGCAGGCTACTGGACAAATCAGATTAATTTCTGAGGATGGTACAAAAATAAGTGTGCTTTTTATTATTTTAAACTGTGGCTCATATTTTAGAATAAACTTATTTAAAAGTGTTTATGTATTACGTGATTTTAAGGCGCTGTTTTTGCACTTTTGCATTGATTTATTGTTTATTGTTGTTTATTTTCGGCTGTCAGAGTAAAAAAATAAATACGGACGATTTTAGTGCATGATTTCAAAATGAGACAGCATGTGATTACCCCACCTTGTCAATGGTATTCGCCTAATGTCGTCAAATGGCGTGGCAGACAGTGGTATATCAGAAAAGGGCTTACGCTATATTTCACTTTTTCACTCTAGGACACAATAGCGACAATTGTGATTCGTCTTCGCCGGCGGCTGCGGTGGTCTTCTTCCCAGGTGCAAACCGACTACTTAATTTAATCAAACTATGTACCACCCATTCATTCACAATACCGCCAGGAAAATTGGGAAGGGTGTTAGAATTATCCAGAACTTATACTGAGACGAAACCGCCTGCACATGGATAAGAAAATGAAGTGAACAAGCAGAGAAAAATGGAAGAAACATAAAAACAATGATGCGTCTCCTACCGGGATTTATTTAACTTTTTCAGCAAGGCTATCCTAAAGGAGCTGGAGATCTTACCAGTGAGTGCAATCTTAATATATGATGATTTTACTGTGTTGATAGAAGATACATGAAGAAATATATATGTTCTCCTAGTAAAGCAAAGCAGGAAGAAAGGATTAAACATCAATTGTAAGACAGGATGTATGGCTGTCAGCAACAGAAATTGGAGATGTCAAAATCAAACTAAAGTTTCAAACGAAGTTTCTGGTAAATGTGACACCGAAATTTGAAGCCGTGTCGAAAGGGACAAAAAATACCTTCCAAAAGCTAAACAAGAAAATATTGTTAGAAACAAAGAAAATCGCACTGAACTGTTATGTAATATCAATCTCCATATATAGCAGTAAATACTGGACAATTTCCTAACAGATGAAGAGAAGACTTCAGGCAACGGATATGTAGTTCTACAGAAGGATACTGAGAATGGACAGAATATTTGAGCAATAAAGTAATATTGAAAAAAATAGCATAGTTATACATAAAATCAGAAAGAGTTTAAATTTATAGGTCACATAATGAGGAAAGAGGCCTTGGAGAATTTGACACTCACAGGCTATAGTGAAGGCAAGAATGATAGAAAAACGTAGCGATTAACCAACGTAAGCTTGGATAAATAAATGGATAGCAGAAAATAGGGATAGAAAAAGATATACATTTCTAAGAGCTATGAAGGATAGAAAGTTGTGCAGAGCCATGATTACTCACTTCCTGAAGGGCCACGGCACATAGAAAAACTATAAACACGAGTATAAATTTCCTCACTTCTTGAATTATGCTTTTCTTCAGACATATTAAAATCCCCACGATGAATTCATTTATCGTCTACAACAGCAAATAAAACCGCCAAATAAAGAACTTTTTAGATGAGGAGGGTCTTAGACATCCTTCTGCGATGGGCGACAAACAAGTGTGGGCCATTATCGCAGATGGATCTACGCAAAAGAACTCAAGAGATAATGAGCTAAACGTTTAATGATTGTACACCATGTACAAAAAATTGGGGGAAAATCAGTCTCTTCTCCGCCAGCTATAGGTGAATAGCAGGACAATGCGGGATTTTAAAAATATAAAACATTCGTACAAGCCATCCACTCACTACAAACACACACACACCTTGGGTGGCAACTAGTCTTGGAGAAGTTCAACTCTGAATTTCAAACTTACAACTTTCAGTTGGTTAAGCATGGTGAGTATGGCTACACCCCTGAAGACATTGTCAATCAGGGAGTGGTTCCTCCGACAGAAATGAGGCGGTCCTGGATTTGCATAAAAATGAAAAAAATCTTGAAAATGGTTGTTGCAGAAGCTGAAAGGGCACAAAATGTTGCAGTTACGAAGCCATTTCTGGGTTTCTTATGTGAAACAAAAACAACCCCTTTCTTGATCGCATTGCAAGCTTACTGTTACATCACGTTGAAACACCGGTCCTCGTATGATCATCGAAGTTAAGCAACGTCGAGCATAGTCAGTACCCAAGATGGGTGATCGCTTAGGAATACCAATACAATAAGCTTGGATGAGCGGGTGACGTAATGGATAATGGTTCGGAATTGTTAATCAGAGAGCAGAGTTGTAAATCCCGTTGTGTTCTTTATTTTCACTTATGCGGAAGTATTTTTGGGAAAGGTATGAATACATCTCATCTCCTCCCCAACTATGGGTTAATTAGTAAAACAAACCACTAAATAATTATTATTTTAAAAAAAGGGGGATTAAAATCTAAAAATATTTTCTGGCTTTAAATAAACTGTAAAACCGTAAAATAACGTGTCAATCACTCAATTTATCGCTTTATGAAGAATGACGAAAAACGGGCTCAGTTAACGGCTTTACGCGCAACGGCTGGGCCGAGGTGAAGTATTACAAACCTCAGAAGGCGGCAGGGCCGATATATCGTTATTTATTCGTACAAAAGTACAAAATGTGGCACAAGGCCTAAGAGAGGGTTGGGGAAGGACGGTCTTCTTCTGTCTTAATTCTAAACTTAGCTAGACACGGACCCAAACATACCGACAATAGTCCTATCACTAAAACAGCACATTCACTCCTACCTTTCTTACTGCGTCCACCATAATACCTCAAATTCTCTATGAAATCCTAACTAGTCCCCATATGTACATTTCAAAGTCTGTGGGGGGAGGGGAGGCAGGGCCGAAATATAGGCCCGATAATACAAGACCCGAGATTAACTGACTGTCTTCGTATTAGCCAATCAGATTGCTTCTTGCATTTCTTGCACATCTGGACCTTTATATGGCGGTTTCTATGATAGTTTTGCTATGTTCTGTGATTTTCTATCGATGTGTGTGTGTTCCAAATGCGGGCTTATGAAAAGGGCTCTGTCTTCTTGGCATTCAAACTCCAAATGAGGCTCCGTCTTCAAATGGTTTTAAAGTATCCTTTGGATCAACGCTGCATTAAGAGGTTATGGCGACTGCCTAATAGACGCACTTGGTAATTTTCTTCAAATTAACAATGTAAATATCTTTGAAGTTTTATTTTAAAATATAGACAAACTTTAATCAGGAAAAACAACGTTCATAAAAATATCATTTGAAGAAACATTGATACTTTAATTGCAATTAACTTGATTATAAAAGTATTATTTTCGCTTAAAATACAGTGAAAATACATCTGTTAACAGCGGTGGGGGATCTGTTTGCTTTTTATACACAGACCAAAGGTCAGATTGCAATTACTTTGCTCCCCTGTCTGCAAATGATAAGAAAGCGCCAAAATTTACCTACAGGCGCCGGCGTCTGTTCAATTATGTGAGGCGAAAAAAAATCTTCGTGCTTAAAAGCTAGACGAAGTTCATTTATTCGGAAAAAAGCTTTCAACAGCGAGAAGCGAATAACGAGTTTAAAACTATCAAAAATTAACTAATTATCGGAAGTCAATGATATTTTCTGTTCTTGTTTATCCATGAATTTACTTATGTAAAATCGTATATTTGAGGAAAGGCTGGTGGGAATTTTTAGTCAACCGCCAACCCTATGTAGAGAAGTAAGTATCTAGATTTTGGAATATTCTAGCAACTGCAGGTTTCTTTTAGATTTAAAGTGATATTTATAAAGTAACTATGTTTTGGTGATATTTTTTCACCTACAAATGTCTTAAAGTTTTTCATAGCATACAATAGCATGTTTTATTATTTTAAAATAAATCTAGAATTAGCGAATCGTTCAAAATTCTGCACATTGATAGACAAAGAATGAGCGTATTTAAGAGATAATCATCAAGAATAATAGATTATTTCTTAACTTTCCTTCTATGTATATTGTTTGCCGAACGTCCATATGATATAAAAAAGAAAAATTAATTTTCAACTTTCTATTATTGAAACATTGAAAATCAGAACACTAAGGATTTTTAAATAGTATTTATATATTCAAATGACGAAGGCGATGGTGAACCCCCACAGATTCCTTTACTATATTATCCGTGAATTGTCATAATTTCTTTGGAAGTACAGTGGAGTGAATTACCGCTGTCGTTATCACGTTTTTAAATTCAGAGTTTTCCCGTGAAGACTGAATAGCCAAGTATACGTTACTATTTAACACACAGTTGGTTGTAGGAAGAAAATATGTATTCATATCTTTCCCAAAGGCATTATTGTGAGAGGGAATGACTCAAACTAGCTTGGGATTTGAACCTGAATCGTCGATTCCATATCCCATACAGATACCCGTTACACTACCCGTACACCTTCAGGATAAATAACTAAGAAAAAAAAAAAAAAAAAAAAGAGTTATTTAATTGAATAAATCTATATATAAAATTCTGTGACTTCCGTTAGTCCGTCCTTCACACCATCTAAAATAGCCATACATTGAGCGAACGAAACCAAATTTGGGGGAGAGGGGTAAACAGATAAGGGGGCACAATGTAAAATTGCTTTTACTAGGGTGCATATGCACAATAAATTTAATATTTTTTAAATTAAGTTTATGATTTAACATAGAAAGTACTCCCACAACTTTAAAAACAATATTATAATTAAAATAGCAAATACTTATAGCTAATGTAACCGTAAGTTACAATAGTTTTTTTGTTTTTTTTTTTTCGTACTTCTCCCTGGGGAAGTCTTCCGATTTCTTGCTTGTTTGCCCCTCCCTACGACCTACAAAATATTTAAGTGCAATGTTAATCGCTATCTTCTGTCTTCCTGAATATTTTATTGTCTTTTCTCATTCTCTCTTCACGTCTTAGTAACATCATCGACTTGCTTAGGGTGAAATGATTAAAAAAAAAAAAAAAAAAATCACCATCGCCGACCTGTTATGAAGATGACTTAACATCGACCTGTGAAAATGAAATCAGCGGGTGACTCCGTTAGGAAGTGCCTGAAAACCCATACTACAGGTTGACCCCAGCCCTTGTGAGTGAAACTGAGTAGGCGAAACGGCACAAGAGACGTCAATAGTTGCGCAAGCACAAAATGAAATGCCCTCCTGACAAAGGAATTGTGTGTATTAATTACGCTTCATGACGCGCTCTCTCCCCGAAATTGTAACTAAGTTCCGCTTATGTCCTAATCAGACGTCTGCAACAGAGACTAGTTAGTTATCCTAAGCTGATTGACATACTCGACAACGAGCAACAAGCTATTATTCACGTATAATAAACTATTTCATCTTAGTGTATTCAGTAAGGAAAACAATATTCTTACGTCTATATCTAAGACGAATCTTTGTTAATCTGAGCTGCGAGAGGTTACAATCGTAGCAAGGAAACTAAATGTAAACTAAATAAGTGATATATAAGTTTTTGTGATTAACGAATAAATGCCAGATCTAAGAAAGTCTGAAGAACGCTCTGGCCAGCACTTAGCGATCGAAAAAAAATTAGGATACGTGATCGAGTAATTAATCGAACAAGCCTATTTCACTTCTTTTCTAATCGCATTAAATTTCCTCTCCTTCTTTAATTACCTGTTTAAACAAATCTCTTAAAAGCTAACCAATAATATTAAAGACTGCTTTGACAAAGGGTAAGTTTAGCTAATCAATACTTTTGCTAAAACTTTACACCAAGGCATACCAAAATATTTGGAGCTTGTTAAACAAATGCCTAGTAGGTTGCTCTTGGCTGTTTATATTTTTTTATTTATTCATCAGTTTTTTCTTAAGTTAGACTTGTTATGTCATTATTTTGATAAGAAACAGCGGATGTGAGTTTTATATATGTTCAAACAAGATTGATTATATTCAACTGACGAGGTCACTGATTTTTTTTGCGGGGGTGCTTTTCCAATTTTCGAATAACGTCGTATATTGGGATCAAAATTGTGGATAAACAGTCCGAAATTCATGTTTGTTCCGTTTTTGTTTTCAAGTAAATCCAGCCATCTCAGTCATTTTAAAAAATACATGTGCTCTTCGTGAAATAAGCAAAATTTCGTTGGAAACTTCCTGCCTACTGCACGAACAGTACATAGTCTTTGTCAAGAACTACGACGGTCGAAAATACTTTGAAAAAACATAAACGTGAACAGTTTATTTACAATTTCGATCCCAATAGCGAATTCAAAAAAATGGAAAAATAAAATTAAAAACAGACAGACCTTGACGGTTGAATTTAATACAAATTTGTTAAATGAATAAGAGGTGTGTGTGTGTGTGTGTGTGTGTGTGTATGAAGACTACATATAAAGTTCATTTTCTTCAGAAAGTCAGTCATTCTTGTAGTTTACTGCTACTAGGAAGCAGATTTTTTGTCTCCTGATGATGGCCATGCTGACCGAAACTATTCAAGGAATCTAATTGAAATAAAACAAAAATATATTAATATACAACCCAGTGTCTGAGAATTTAAATATTTTAATTTCTCAATATGCATATATATATATATATATATATATATATATAGTGGGATGGATAAAGTGTCGTCTAAACTCAAAAATGAAGATAACACTGACGTCTAATTTTAACAATATATTTACCAAAATTACACAAAAATATCTTGAACTAGTAAAAAGTAGATTTCTTCAATAAAATCGCCATAATTTCCTCAGAATCTCCTGTAACTCTTCTTGATGGTCTCCTTGTTTAATGTGGGGAATGCTACTATAATCCTTCTCGTCAGATAATCTTTAATGTTACGAGAAGTTTTGTTGGCCTCTCGCTCAGATGCGCCTAACATATAATAAAAAAAGGGGATTGCAGTCTTGGGGGTCAAGTGGCCAGATATAAGGGGTGACGTGATCAAAGAAATTGTCTGACGGGAATAATTGGTTTCTCCTGCTTGTATGGCATGGTGCAGAGTTCTGTTGCCAGACATAGATTATTCCAGCAGGCACCTCTTGGCCCAGGGCAGCACAAACTCCCTCAAGGTACATGATGTAGGTCTAAGTGTGTGTCTGAGATCCTCACCAACAGATTTAGGAGTTCTTTTCTTATCAGAACGATCAGAGTGAGTTTTTCCGAGCTGCCGTTACATTCGTAATCACCATTAGACTCATCCAACTCTTTCCGAATCCTCTGCACTGTACTCACCCAAACACTCTGAAATGTTCGTATTGGAGTTTCTGGCGCGAATGCCAAGCAGTACAGCATGCCGTTTCCAAATTTCTGTCGGAATGAATTGCGTCATGATACTCTTTTTCTCACAGACGGTGCCCAACTGACCCTTCTATCCTGTGCAGCCGACAAAATCACAAGCAAACAAGACGTATGTGCATAATTAAAAATGTATAATGGCGACAATTTACCCATCGCACATTTCAGTTTTGTAAAGATGTTGTGCATAAGACGCAGCTTATATAAGGAAGCTACGATAATCACTGAGCAAAAAACATTGATTTATTTTTTTTAGGGCTTAGGCTTTTTGAGGTTATTTAAAGCCCAAACATTCTTGGATTCTAAGAATTTGGGTGGAGAGATAATACTGATTTTCTGATACAAGACTTACTATTTAATCCATGGCTAGGAGAAGAGGTATTTCCACGTAAGTGAATATAACGAACATGACTGGATTTAGAATTCGACTCTCCGATTTTTACTTCCATGCTTGCAGCACCTGGTGTTTCCCATCGGTTACCCATCTAGTACTGACCAGACTCATCATTGCTTAACTTCGGTTGAAACTTATAAAATTTTCTTAAAATAGTTATATATATATATCTCACTTAATAATATTGATGTAAGTTTCCTTCATAACCTTTGGTTTTTGATAGTGTTGATGTTAACGCTATGATTATATCATTGTTTTCTCTTGCATTTAAATGGTCTTACTTGATTTTTAAGTGTTTAAATGTGGTGGTATTTGTTGAAGCGCTTTGTGATTTTATCGAGCTAGTCTGTCGGGACAGATGAAGGATATTCTAAAATTTAAGGGATTTACTCGTTCAAAGCCTTTTTTTTTTTTTTTTTTTTAATCACTGTTCTGAGAAAATGGTTCTATATAGATGATAGTTTAAACGCTGCTGCACGAGTTGGACACCATACATGACAGCCATATACAAATCTTGATCAGCCTATTTAAGATGTTTAATTTTTAGGTAAATATTTTCTTTTTGTAGCATTTACATACATTGTATATTACATGATATATTACGTACAGTGGCGTCCAATTATTTTGGGATACAGGACACATTGCGTACAGTGGCGTCCAATTATTTTGGGATACAGGACACATTGCGTACAGTGGCGTCCAATTATTTTGGGATACAGGACACATTGCGTACAGTGGCGTCCAATTATTTTGGGATACAGGACACATTGCGTACAGTGGCGTCCAATTATTTTGGGATACAGGACACATTGCGTACAGTGGCGTCCAATTATTTTGGGATACAGGACACATTGCGTACAGTGGCGTCCAATTATTTTGGGATACAGGACACATTGCGTACAGTGGCGTCCAATTATTTTGGGATACAGGACACATTGCGTACAGTGGCGTCCAATTATTTTGGGATACAGGACACATTGCGTACAGTGGCGTCCAATTATTTTGGGATACAGGACACATTGCGTACAGTGGCGTCCAATTATTTTGGGATACAGGACACATTGCGTACAGTGGCGTCCAATTATTTTGGGATACAGGACACATTGCGTACAGTGGCGTCCAATTATTTTAGGATACAGGACACATTGCGTACAGTGGCGTCCAATTATTTTAGGATACAGGACACATTAAGTACATTGTATATTTAGGTAAATAGAAATTTTATAAATTCGTATATATTTATTTTAGGTAAACATTAAGGTAAATATTTTATAATACATATTACAAAACGTAAGTAAATATTTATTTTTGTAGCATTTATGATGTAAGAAAAATGTCCTATTAGCACAACTATCTTCTGTTCCATTCTAGAACTAAGTTCTATCTAATATTTATTTCCTTTTTCTTTTCCTCAACAGGTGTAGATAAATTTACCTATAGTCTGATTTACACTCCACCCCGGTATTTTGAACAGGAGTAGAGGTTTAGCCCTTGTTTCCTGTTTAGGCTCGGTTTTCCGGTTCCTTTTGATGTCTACTTCTAACGTCTCCGCCTAAAACTTATCTATTTAATTCTTCTTTTTTTTTTCTCAGTGGGGGTAGATAAGTTCAGCATTTCCTTTTCTTTTGGGCCTTGTACAGAGTGAACATCATTGTAAAAAAAAAAAAAGCTAATCAATAATATTAAAGGCAGCTTTAATAAAAGGATAAGATTACCTAATAAATGCTTTTTCTAACGCTACTCCGAAATATACTTGGAGCTTATTAAACGAATGTCCAGTGGATCGCACTCGGCTAATCGCCCTTTTTATTTATTCATCTGTTTCGTCTTTAGTCTTGTTATATCATTATTTTCATAAGCAACGAGGGATACGAGTTTATTATTTTGAAGCAGATAAAGCAATGGCGAAAGGAAAGATTCAAGTTCACAAGGGGAACGAACATCTGGATCTCATTTTGCTTAACTGTTTTTATATATTTTATGCGGTAGTAACTAGAGCCAACAAAAAGCATTACTTCGCCATGTAGGCCAGGTCTACTTTAATCAGTTCCTTAACCTCAAATCTAAACCGACACTTCTTCACTATATTGTACAGTTGTCGTCTGCTTCAAAATAGGAGGCCGGAAATTAAAACGTAAAAAGGCTTTCGCCTTATCTGATTCTGTCGTTAAATCTTTACGAGAAGATACACACATTATATGTGTGTGTATATATATATATATATATATATATATATATATATATATATATATATATATATATATATATATAATCTCAACAGATCTGTACTTACACATTTCCCATAAATACAAGCACATATACAGTACATATACAAGATTAATGTAAAAGTGTCTAGCATGTTTTGACTATCGTTTATTCATATGAAGTCATATAATCATTATTTAGTCTTTTAATGACCTTTGATGTTTACTTTCCGTTAAATTATGTATTCCATTATAAAAGATTCTAGCTTTTGCTCTAGAGTTTCAACGATTTTTTTTTAAATACTAAAGTTCAACCACTACATATGATCACCAAATTTAAGCAACGACGAGCCTGGTCATTACCTAGATGAGTGGCCGCATGAGAATACTAGGTGCTGTAAGTTTGGATGTGTGGGTGGTGTAATGGATAATAGCTTGTTAATCGGAGAGCCGAGTTCCAATTTCCGTTCGGTTCGTTATATTCCTTTACGCGCAGATACACTGGAGAAAGGTATGAATTTACCCCTTCTTCCCCCAGCTATGGGTTAATCATAGAGACTTGTATAACTAAACCATTATTATTTAAAAAAATCAACCAATAGAAACAAACAAGCAATACAAGCCCCGAGGATCACTAAAATTATGGCAAGTAGAAGTTTCTCGACGATCGAGCACTTGATATAATCAGCCTGTGCTTCGACAGGACCGATCGTCAGACGCTTAAAATAAAGTCCCATTACCCCGCTAGTATTTGTCCGTGGAATTTCTGGAGGGTGCCAGCCCGTGCGAGTTGGTGGGCATTTACTTACTAGCCGAATTAAGCAAAATTGTAACTTGAAAGGACGTAGGTCTTTACAGTGACGATGAACGATTTCTGTTGAGAAAGAAAAGAGAAAAAAAAAAAAGGTGGGTTATGTCTGTCGACACCATAAGGAAAAGGGTATTCTTTAACGAATCAGTTTTTTTTTTTTTTTTTTTTTTTTGTTTTTTTGCTTGAAATAATAACCGATATAAAGGAAGTTAACTTCCTGGCTGTCACCTTCAACCGACTGAAATGAAAAGTATCTCCAAATGGAATTCAAGTAAGCATCTTGTTACATCAATACAACCTCCAAACTTCTCTCGACTGTATTCAGGCTGTCGTCCAAATCACTGTGAAAACGATTATCAGTGAACTCTCGCAATCATTCAAAACATTATGAAACTAGCCGATACCATTCCAAGCCATACTTTATAGAGAAAAACAACTGAAATTGGCGGTTTTGAAATATAACCTGATCCAATCCATCCTTTAATAATTCTATGATCAATCCCTGGATGTAGAGTATGGCACAAGACTAGATCCAATAGGTCTCTACTCTCTTCTTGATGGTCCACATAATCTAAGAGTGGTTTACCGAATATCTATAATTTCAAGTCACCTGCTGTATGCGGTATCAAAGTTATCCAGATTTTAATGTATATCCTCTTGGCATCAGTTTAAATTGACATCTTTTTTCAATACAGTGTAACCCGGATATAAGAGAGATTTTATCTGGTCCCAAATTAGAGCCTGTGTTAATGTATATAAAATAGACCAAACCCGGATATAAGAGAAACCCGGATGTAAGAGACTTCTTCTCCGGTCCCGACAACTCTCTTACATCCGGGTTACACTGTATATAAGTTCTACTGAATTCTTTTTTTTTTTTTTTTTATTTCAGATGAAAACTTAGAAAATTTTCCAACATATTTCAGTGAAACTTTCACTTTCAAAAATTTAGTCCATAATTATGTAGAAAAAAAGTACCAATTTAAACTGGCGCCAAGAAATTTCTGATTAATTGAACTGAACTGCTATGTCTGGGGGAAAGAACAACATAAGATTGACGCGATCCGGACATTTCCAGAGTCAAAAAACTGTAGCACATTTATTTTTTGTTGGTTTGAACACGTACATTTAAAATTATATATACACTGAGTATTTTAATATCAGTTTTATTTGTTGCAATGTCCCGATTACCTAGAGCATTATGAATGTTATAATTTAGAAACGTGTTTATGCACTAACATACTGTTTTCTTGCACTCAGAAAACCAAATCTAGATTATTTAATTTCTTTTCAGAGGCACCAGATTTGACTCGATAGGGTTATTTTAAAAATGCCACATATACAAGCCTCTCTTTCAGACTTTCCTTTTTCTAATGATGTTATCTTGAACTTTATTTTTTTTATACTTTGTTAAAAAACGCACAAAAAACAACTAATTGAAATATACTCTTTTCTGGCCCCTATTTGGATGCGGAGCTTGAAGTAGATAATCTGATAAACGTTTTAGAAATTTCTTAGGTTTTCTATGTACATATCTACTCAGTTTTATCTGGCATACTGCCACATCCGCGAGGTATGCCTGTGAAAGTGAAGCTCCTCACACAAAAAGGGATTTGCAAGATTATTTTGAAAATTTTGGCCCTGCGGCAAGCTTCTTATATATTTTTTTTTTTTTTTAATAAATGCTTCAAATATGCTTAAGATCTACACTTCATGACTGGAATTACGAAAATATGCCAGGAAACAACAAAAACAATAATATTTTTTCATCATGCCTGCTTCAAGTCAACTGAAAATTTGCTGGGTAGATGAGTGTTCTAATTTCGCAAGACATTAACAACCAGTTGCAGGCGCCCTGGCGCTCTCAAAATATACAGCCATCAGGGAAAACATGCCAAGATTTCCTTTTTCCATAAGAAACTCAAGATGTGATTTGAAATCCAAGAACTCTTGAGATAATTTAAAGATGTACAAAGTATTGTTGATTGTTTTGTATGTTGCCCTGTTAAATTCAAAGTTTCATTGCATATCCAACTATGTTTATATTTTAATTTCAAACAAATTATGCAATTAAATAAAAGCCGGGATAAAAAAAAATGAAAGGGATTTAAATTTTTTTTTTTAAGTTTAAAAAGTTAAAAATCTGTTGAGCTCACAAAATGATCAAAATTTTCATTTTATGTTCATGAAGTTTAAGGAATAAAAACAGAGTTCCGCTGCCTTATCTGGGCTGGAGTTGCCCAGTCTTCACTTTCGAATCTTGACAGCGTTCAAAAACATCTACGCGGCCTTGTGGGCGATTAATTATTTTCGACAGTACAACACCTTTTCCCACAGACGAAATATCGCAAACCTACCGCTATGATATCGCTATTTCCATGCCAAATGTTAAGACGAGCTATAGTCCACTACTTCAGACATTCCCAGCTAAGAACAGCGTAAGGTCGAATATTTGTTAATCTCTTCGTATGACATTGGTCATAAGGAATTCCTACTCCGGCAGCTTCTTTTCCAAAACTGTTACTCTGTGAAAAACTCCCAAGGGTATGTAACCCTGATTACTACAATCTCGAACACTTCAAGACAACCGTTACCTATCTTCATAATCTGCAGTTGGGTTTACGACACCATCACGTTGAAACATTGGTTCCCGTACGATTATCGAAATTATGCAACGTCGAGCCTGGTTAGTACATAGATGGGTGACCACCTCGAAATACCAGGTATACTAAGCTTGGGTTTGCGGTTGGTGTAATGGATAATGGCTCAGAATTGTTAACCGGAGAGCGGAGTTCTAATTCTCGTTGGGTTCGTTATATTCATTTACACCCAAATGCCACGGAGAAAGATATAAATCTATCTCATCTCCACCAGTCAATTAGTAAGACTTGTATTGCTAAAACATTATTATCTCAAAAATATCTTAGAATCTAAAAATATTTTCCGGCTTTAAATAACTTGCAAAAGGTTGATAAACCGTAGAAAACGATTATCAATCATCTGCACTTACTTTTATTCCCTTACGTTCACATAACCTTATTCAGTAGCCTTGAGTGGCTCTTAGGTTTTTGTATTTCGTGAACATTTTGTAAAATAATTCCAATGTATTGTCACCTAATACTTTACTACGATAAAATATCAGAGAGAAAATCCTAGACATTAATGTAAGCAGTTAAGTGTGACTAATGAAATAAAAAAAAAAAAAACAAACAAAAGGTGGCTATGTAAAGAGACAGAATTTAAAAAAAAAAAAAAAAAAAAAGTTATGTAACGAAGTAGTGAACATACAGAGGCATAGCAAGGTTGTAGTGGGAGTGGCAACCGGCTTCGGTCGCAGATGTGAAGAGACGCAAATTTTCAACTGGTATGAAATCTACACTATTTATATTGTTCGGAATGTTGTCATCATCTTTATTGTCATGTTCAGAACATTTCAGTCGTTGTACACTCCGGCCTTCTTCAGGTAATGGGAATTTCGAACTGAACCCTTTATTTCTTCCACTGGGGTAGGTTGTTCTAGTTTTACGTGTCATGCTTCTTCCGGGTGTCTCAGTTATCTCCCTACTAGCAGCATGGCCCGGCGTTACCCGTGCTTGATTCAAAAATCATATGACTCATACAGCAATCGCTATCACTTGACTTAAAATATTTTTGCCCTTCATTGCCTTTAAAGGACTACCCTTTGCCGTGCTGATGTTGCTACATGCCTTACTCCTTGCTTATCTCACACTGCGAATTTTTTCTAAACTCTATACGAAACATTAAATCTGTTACGAAAAAAGAACTAAACAAAATGAACACAAAACGATCAGCTTTAAAAAAGGACGCGTAACTGAAAAAACCGAATGAAAAAAGAATGTTAACAAATACTTCTTCACATTCAACCCAATTCTGCGGAATCGGAATCAACGTTGAGTTTAAGCAAGCGAATGAGCCAATGCAGATTTAAATTTTTCCCCACTTGTGATGAATACAGCTATCGATTTTTTTTGCATGCTAGTTAACATTCGTGTCAGTCAGCTGTTGGCTCTCACGCTGGCTGCAAACTACATGAAAAGTGCCGTATAAGCATGAAAAAATCGATTATTTCCACTACTGATGGGAGTTGGGAAATGCAAAGTTGGTCTTGGCCTTCCCGCTAACTTGGAGCATGTGCATGTAAATGTTGGTGCAAATCCGTCGAAAATTGCGGCCGTGCATTCGTTACACACACAGAGCCTTTTATAGATAGATTAATGAAGCATTCAATACAAGTTTTGAAAACTAATAATATTTATTTTAATGTAAACCTAAATACGTCTATAGGATCAGTACTTTTTTTCGTCTGTTTCATAAACAATGGACAACACAAGAAAGAATCTTTTTTTTTTCAAGTGTGTTCTATAACTCAGAACTAAATTGTTCTATATCCCTTCAAAACGTGGACGATTATGCTTTTTCCTATACTTTGTAGCTCTTGTATCTTCTCTATCAGCTCATTTACAAAAGGTATGTTACTCCCCATTCCCCTCTGCCTCCTTGACATCAATATGACCTGGGAGTGTCAAATTCTCCAAGCCCTCTTCCCTGATTAGGTGTTCTAGAAATTTCAGCTGTCTCTTTCTTTCTCATTCTAAGTATAAACGCCCCGTTTTCCTTAAACTTTTTCGTTACTGACATAGATAATCCACGAGATTCTCAGCATCCTTCTGTAGATCCACATTTTTGTTGCCTCATGTCTTCTTCATCTGCTAGATTATCCAGTAATCTTTGTTGTATAAAGGGACCGATAATAAATAGCAGTTCAACACTGTTTCTAACGAAATTTTCCTGTTTCTTAATATTGCTTAGCTTTTGGAAAGTAGAGTTAGCCATTCTAATCTGCCTTCGGATTTCGGTGTCATATGTTATGCTCTCCGTTAAAACACTACCTAGATATTTAAATTTTTGTACTTGCTTAATTTTGGCAGCTATTAATTTACTCTAGCTTTTACGTTGAAAAATAATATTACTGGATGACATTAATTACAAAATGATTTGCAAATTACGTAGGTATATCTAGTATTGAGGTCTAATTCAGTTAGTCCCAGTTTTAAAATCGTGATATGGAGGCTTTATTTTGGGTCTGGGTACTGGTAATTGATTCTTTCTTATTGCCATTCAGGGGGCAATAAGCCACAAAACATATTGTAAACTATTTCAGGGGTAAGCAAGATTAGGTGTGTCAAAATTGTATTCGCTCTCAGGCACTGAGAACTCTTGCTCCGCCATTGAGATGAACTATAGAATACCGGGGAAAGACTCAGTTAAATACATACAGATTCGTTTACCAAAAAAATGCGGTTAAATATGAAAAGATCTATTTGCGAAAGGACACGAAATCAGTCCCAGGGCAAAAATGTTCTGGCTGTGCGTAAAGCCAGATGAGAAGGGAGACGATCTGTATGATATTTATATATCAATTATAACATGGCCAGTGGTCAGTAATGTAATCATATCTCTGACATTTGAAAGAGAAACCAAATTGGAAAATTGAACAAGCTGAACATGATTTGTAATTTGCTTGTGCTACTTAGTCGAAGAACCAAATAACCACCAAAGCTACCTTTCTTTTAGTAATGGAATATTCTATCTGCTGTGGTCCTTCAGAACGTGGGCAATCACAGCTCTCTACAACATCCTATCTCTTGTAGCCTTTAGCAGTAATTATCCCTTTGCCAAGACTCTCGTTTCCGCCATCCATTCAGGTAGGTGACCCGCTGCCATCTCCTGTCTCTCTTGCCCTCAATAGCCTCTGAGAGAGTCAAGTTGTTCAAGTTCTGCTTCCTCATTATGCCTCCAAGAAATATCAACTGTCTGTGTATGAGTTATTTGTTTCCATTTTTCTAAGACTTCTGTGTTGCATACTCCCATGGCATTCTCAGCAGCATTTCTTTACTTTTTAACTAAAGTTCATGCAACATAAGGCTGAAGAGCTCCTCAAGGTACAACTTACTGTGTTAATGATGATAATGATGGCTGACCGCTCGTATTCGAGGATACCAGTCTACTAGGACGGCTCGCAGGCGCTTGCCCGGGTGCATTTTGTGTTTGTTCAACAACCACAGATCGCACCTGTGATTTATACAACAATGCTGAGCACAACTTAGCTACAGTTTCTGGGAGAGAAGCATGTTATCTGACATGAACAACAATCTAAACAAAGCCAGCACTCTCAAAACATCGGGCATCGGCATAGCCATCGACGACTCCAAGGGTTCCTTGGAGTCTACACAATTTCCCTTACAAGGATCGAGTCAAACCGTGGTATAGTTTTCAGGTACTTTCCAAACGTGCCGCATGCTGGGATTGCCTCCTCCAGATCGATAATATCAAGTCATCACCTTCCTGACAAACCGATCATGGGTCTCATGGCCAGAAACGAACGTTCTAACCACTCGGTCACGTAGTGTTGCATGAACGTAAGAAAAGTCAAGAAGTGCAGTTCTTGGGCTATGCAGGAAAGATAACGGCTAACTCTACACTTGAAAAGATTTAATTAGTGAATAACATTTCAGGGTTTTCTGTAGACGCACATTTCTTTTATGTTCAGCTTTTTCTTCACCCACCGCCAAGAAAGAGGATTTATATCGCATACACTATCTTAAAGCTCAAATGTTTCTTTACGGTAAGAGGTATTGCAAATCTACAAGTGATCTCCCTGTTCAACTTTCTTACAAATAAAAAAAAAAATGCAATTCAAAATATCGGACATATGTATTTATTATTAGGAGGTGTGGATTTGGCCTAACGGTGAATACATATCATTTAAAATGCCAGGTCTTTTCAGAACGTAAGTGAGGATATCTCTAAACGTTTTATTTTTTTTAATTTACTTTATCTGTAAATTGACGTAATTTCTTGCGAAAACTGGTGATATCTTGTTGTTCATCTATGGTTTTAAAACTAGAGATATCTTTCTCCTAGACTAGCTGCCACTTAAGCCTATCCTGATTTTTAAACCAAAGCTGGGGTTGGAGAAAAGAAGTGGATTTTTGTGTTTCCCCGGGGGCACATGCGAAAGTGAACACCAGAGAGAACGCGGCGAATTTGAACTGGGCTCGCCTGTTTCACTTTCTGCGCCTATAACCGTTACGCTTCATGTAGAGATAACCAAGTTCGAATTCTATCTTCGATAGTTTTCTCGCACTTACGCTTTGCAAAATGCATAAATGCTTCTTCCTATAGTTTAGGTTAAGAATTATTACATGTTGATGATAATGTGAAGCCCATTATAACCTGTCACGTGTGGTTGGCTATCAACACTGTTGAGTTAGCAGGATTGAGCAACGTCCAGTCAAAATCCTGTCGTCGTTTTCTGTGATATCGGAAAGTATCGAGTCTTTGAAAATCGATTTATAGAGAAACGAGTAGAATATTGGGCGGGATATATCGTGAAAGCGGAAATATCAAATATTGTACTACTGCTGAAATAAAAAGGCAAACAATGTATAGACAAAGAGAGAAACCGCTTATTTAAAAAAAAAAAAATGAAAAAAAAAAAACTATTCTGAAAGGAACTATATATAAAAAAAAACCAGCAAAGGTTGGATGTTAACGCAAATGACATAGAACGTCCTTGCAACGTTCCATATAAGTTGTATTTTGGCTGGGGTATATGTAACGTTGAATCAACTATTTTTCTGAACACAAAGTGACCGCTCAACCACAATTTTGTGGTAACGTTGCGAGGATCTCTAGCTGAAAAAAATTAGATCCGAGTACTTTTTTCTCCTTAACAATATGCATAGAATGATTGATTGTGTGTGTGAGTGTTTTTAACAGCTTATCAACCTGTGTGAGTTATTTAGAGCCGAAACATATTTTCGGTTCTAGGAGAAGGTATAAAATTTATTTTCGCACATCACTAATTTAAATTAAGAATCACTAATTCAGATGATGAATTCAAGTTATTATAACCGTCCCTTAAATTAATGTCCATTTACTGCGGAGTACGTGGCACGTTATAAGGCAATATATTTGCAACGTTACCATGTATCCTTGAGAGCTCGTTATGGTAGGATGGTTACAAGAACCGTTTTTTTTTTTTGCAACTTCTTTGTTACGTTGCGAAAACGTTATGGCAACGCTATTCTGTTAGCTTTTTTGTTTTCAGTTTTTAATCGGACAATCTACTGCTAGAAATGGAGTAGCTTTAGAAAACTTACTAGAAAACAGAAGATAGATAAGTAGCGTAGAGTTAAAAGCAGGGAAACAGTGAAGAGAAAGCGGCTGAGCTAAAGATTGCTAAACTGTAACAAATAGAACGACATCTATGGTTCACGGATGGGAGTCATTTATTAACTTGTTTCTTCTCTAGAATTATTTTTTTTTAAATCATCGACTTACAGCGTTTTTGATTACACCATTTGCATCGCACTAGGGGCATTTTTAGGGCATTTGTATTGCACTAGACTTATTTTATAGTACAGAATTTTCATCACACTAGATGTATTTTAGAATGCTGCATTTTCATTGCAATCGATAAATTTTTGAGTATTTTCAGTTTTCTAAAACTACCCCATTTCGAGAGCGGACTTACAGTCTGGGTACATATACAGGTTGCTACGGATAAATTGTCGTCTAAATTATGCGAAAAGAAAAATAATGATGACATTTCATTTTACACAAAAAATCTTGAATTCAATAAAATCGCCATTGGCTTCAAGCACAGCCTCCAGCCTTCGTAATCTCCTGCAACTCTTCTGGGCGTTCTCCTTGTTTAAGATGGGGAATACTGTAATAATCCTTGCCTTCAGTTTTTCTTTGATGTTACAAGGAATTTTGCTGGTGCCTCGATCAACTGCGCCCCTGCACATAATAATCACAGGGGTTGCAGTCTGGGGAGTTAGGTATCTTGATAGAAGGGTCGCAGAAATTGTCTGACAGCCATGATTGGGTTCTGCTTGTGCGGCATGGTGCAGAGTCCTGTTGCCAGACAGTGTCTTCTAGCAGCGACCCTCTTGATCCAAGGCACTACAACCTCCTCGTGATGAATCTGAGGCCTTATGGGAACGTCGCTATCGGTTGTGATCAACCTAGTCACGATGATGTTGACTAGATATTTGTTTTTCATCATTCTCGGTACATCTTTTGGAGACGCAACACCCTCTGCACGGTCCTCAGATTGACACAGACTCTGAAATTTTTGTACTAGAGCTTCCGGTGCGAATGCCAAGCAGTACAGCATGCCGTTTCCAAATTTCTGGCAGTGAATTGCGTCGTGGTGCGCTTTTTCTTAAGGAAGGTGCCCAACTGACCCTATTATACTTTGCAATCAACAAAATCAAAAACAAACAACGCGCATGCGCAAAATTTAAAATATAAATTCGTGACGTAATTACCCATAGCACCCTGCTAATCTTTGTAAAGGATATGGATATTGTGCTAAAAGTGTTTCTAGATCACTTTGTTATAACGAAGAAAACAGCTGTGATAATGATTAACAGATGGGGTCATATGGTTGTAGTAACAAGCTGCCCAATTAACCAATTTTACAATAGGGATATTATAACCTGATTTGATTGCAGAGAGTTACCTAAATGGCCAGGTTTTGTAGGAGTTGATTGTGAACATGCAAAGTGATTTTGTCAAGAGTTTCTTTGTGCATTATTGAATACACGAGGACTGAACAAAACTATGAAATTATAACTATACACGAGAAAGAAAGTTCACGGACACGTTCGAGAGGTAAAAAGACGATCTTTAGAGCGTGTTTATAACCAATCATTTATATACTTGTATATTTTTTCTAGGATTTTTCTTTAGGATTCTTTGTTATTCAAGTTGTTTGTTTATACTGCCAAATAGGTACCTCCATGAGATCGCTAAAAAAAGAGCATAGCATGATGAAAAAGACGCCAAACTTGACTAAAACAAAATTTTATCGTCTAAATATTTGTTATTTTTAAGAGGAAAGATCAAAGTTTATTTTAATTATTTTTTAAAATTTTTCCTTCTTTTTAGAACATTCTGAATTTTGATTTAAAAATTCTCGTTTCTCTTTGTATCACCGGAACTAGTAAAAAAAAAAAAAACATACAATTTTTAGCCCTTTTTTTTTTTTTTTTGCATGACATACATTAATTTGGAAAATCTTGCAAAAATAAAAAATAATTGTCGGATGTTAATGAAACTTTCAGAAACTATTTAAGTTTGGCGTCTTTTTCATCATCTTTTTAGCGATCTCATGGAGGTACGTAAGCCAAAACATTTCCTCTCTTAATGCACTGATTTCATTGCGACGAGATTGCGAAAAACTCATTTAAATCAAACCATATCTATAAAAAGAAAAAAAAAAAGATCGTGTAGACGAATTAAAACTAGAATATCACAGATATGGGATCCTGATCTTATACACTGAAAATGCATGACAAGACTAACCGACAAAAATTTCCTTTCTAAATAATAATCAAACATTTTTTTCTCAATATTGCAATCGACAGTGGAATAAGAGCACGGTGTGCTTACGAGATAAATGGATATTAAAAATGACCGAAAATCCACCTAATTCGATTGTCGTCTTCACCTCAAACTTTCTTCCTTCTCTATGCCAAGGAGAGAAGTTTTCGATCCGGCTCCAAGAAATAAAAACTTACAGAATATAAAAAATGAAGGTTAGCATTCGACTCGGGTAAATATGTATTATTTATATATACTTATCCGATTTAGTTTGCCTTGAATGAAAATGGATTTTATTTCTTTGGAAAAAAAAAACTTTCATTTTCAAGAAAATTTATACTATTTAGATTATTCGAACTATTGTCCTCATCTTTGTCGCCATATTTATTGAGGTACATGGCACAGTGGATAAAGTCGTTGGTTAGATCTGGTGACAGGACCCAATTCAATACCTGGTTAAAGCAGTGGAGAATTTGCAGAGGGGAATTAACAGAAGATAACTGATAACTGACTTCCATTAAACATGGCACGTGGAACTAGAGCAGTGAGCGAAATAAAGGGTTCAGTTTGACATTCCAACCACCTGAAGAAGGTCAGAGCGTACAACGGCCGAAACGTTGTAATAATAAATATGGCGACAAAGATGAGGACAACAGTCCGAATAATGTAAATAGTGTACATAATACCTCATCTCAGAAATATAGGCAGATAAGAAAATTTATATTTTAAACTGGAAACGAACAAAGTGGCTCCAAAGTAAACGATCAATTTATAGTCTATATTTAATGCCAGACAGAATCCTAATCGTGATAATGATATTGAATGTTCAATTTACAATCTAAACGTACTGTTAAACTCTACCCAATGCCCGCTTTGTGTTTGACTGCTGACAAAGAGTAGCAGTCAATGTGGAAAAGTTACAATTCATTCCACAGGTATGACAGTGCATGCCAGCAGCCATTGAATGCCGTTTTCTTCTCTTTTTTAATCTATTCTCACCACACAAGGCGATAAAGCCCTTAAAATGCAAGGGGCGACTGGGAGTGAAACAAAATGAAAAAAAACAAACTTTGGAAGAAACCGGAAACCCAAATATAAACAAGGGATAAACCTAAACTCTTGTTCAAAAAACCCGGGGAGTTGTGTGAACCGGGCGATAGACGAACCTATCTACTCCTATTTAAAGCAAATATGTTTTGGGGTCGTCTTTATGGGACAATTTGATAATATCGAAGAAGTTGAAGAGAACATATTGGATCTATGATAAGGGAAGTAAAAGAATTTTGGGTGGGAGGGCAAAAAATTGCTATATAAATAAATATTAGTTTATCAAATTTTGTTTTACTATTTCAAGAAATTCCTTCCTAGCCATTCAGATAATTCATTAAAAATCAGGAAATAAAACTCATGTATGCATAAAAGCGAACACAAAGTTAGGGAACAGATTAGTAGAATGTTTACATTCAAAACTGAACATTAAAAGTTATATGAGGCATGAAGTCAGGGTTCAGTTTCATATTATACGAAAATTGTAAATCAATTTCCAATTTTAGAGCCATTTTGTTTCTTTTTATTTTAAGCCTTACATTTGCTCAAAAATGAAATTTCCCAGCAAAATAAGTTATTTTATAAGTAAACCGAATCTTAACCTAAATAAAATACATAACTTTTTTGCTAAATCTGTACGTAATACGTAAAAAAGAAAATTCTGGGGAACGACAAAAATGAGGGGAAAAAAAAAAAAACAACTAAGTTTTGTTTTCTTTTTCGCATACACTTTGCAAGAATGCAACTTAGAAAGTGGACAGAGATCAACTTTCGAAATTTCCTATTCTATAATGTATCGATATAAAATTCGAATTTGTTTGCAAGTATTTTAGTAAGGGGAAAAACTAAAAAGGAAAAAAAAAGTAGTCTTGTAAAAAATGTAAAATAAACTATAAGAAACTTGAGAAAAAAAAAAAGACAAAAGGATCATTTTTTATGCACTTGGAAATTGCTATATTTTCGATGGATCCACAGAATGTTTGCGATTGAAGGCGGATAAATTAACACTCACTTGAAGATTGGGTCAGGGTTAGGATTTATAGAAAGTCTAGAAGTTATTGTTATAGGCTGTCATACGTCTCTAGCTAGAAATATTTATCCTCGATAAGATAACTATTTATAAACAGCGCAGATAAGATAAATATTTATAAATAGTAACCCCCATGAATAATATGCCGCATATCTGTGAAACATCGTTATATTTTTTAAATCCCAAAAGAAAAAAAATATATATCAAGAGTAATTTAAATAATAACAAATATTTTATTTATTCTTTTAACTGAATACCGGTTTGTAATATTCTCTTTGGATAGACATGTGTTACGGTGTGGATCTCCTCCAGAAGATTGTTACGTACGATGCTATTCAAGACATAACCAACTTTTGCAAAACGAAAGCAGCTGTTATTTTTTTTTGTTGTTGTTGTTGTTTTATGAGACTAAAAAAAAATGTCAGTATCTTATTTTCAGAATTTTTTTGAACGGTGGTAACAAAGAAAATATTTACTAAGAAATCAAACTTAAAGCAGATAAAATTACAACTTAAACGAAAACGTTCTTTTTTAAATTAAAAAAAAAAAAAAAAAAGAGAGTCGAAATAGAATATTTACTTAGCTTCGTGTGGGAGCAAAACGCATATTTGTGACATAAACGATATTCCAGATGAGAAACACACAGTAGGAATTCTATCTCTCAGGCAATTGTCGAACTTTTTTTTTTTTTTTAATTTATTTATTTTAAACCCGCTCCGGTTAATTAGAAAAAAAAAAAAAGAAATAAAATGCAAAAATAATTCTTACCTTGTTTATCGTTGATAACACACTGAAGTAGGACTTTTTTTTTTATTCTTCCACCACACAATTGCAGTTCGTTATTTTATTTAATTTTGAATTCAATAAAAAAATTTTATATATCTTTCTAAAATTCTTCCTTATTTTCTCCGTTCTTCAGTACTTTCCTCCTGGAGTTGTAATTCTGCAAGCGACCGGCGCAGAGACAGAATTCAAGACATTCGCCTCTGTCCAGAAAAGAAGTTAAACATTGGATACAAGCGGTAACGTAATATTAGTGCTATAGACAAGCCTCACCGTTTTTCTGTAAGTGATGAGGGTTATCAACATCTCCGTCGACAAGTGACGTATCCATCCATGCATCTATCTATCCACCATCCCCATCGTGAACAAACAAAACACTACTGTCCAACAAATAGAGTACATAATGCCACTATACATATGAGCGTACCATTACCGTAGTTTTGCGTTTGACGAGTAAAAAATTAGTGTGCTTGTGCATTTGTCTTCTCTATGTATGTGTACACAACTTTAACTTATTTTGTAAAGATTTACACGCAAATTCTTCAAATCGTATGGTTCCGACACGCTAAAACACACACAGAGATAAATGACAATTTTTTTTTAAATGTTAGTAATGTCGGAAGGGGAGATTAAAACGATAAAAAATTAAGTACTTTTTGACGGGGACAATATCAAAAATGGTTCATTCCACTGACGCATATCCTTTAAGACAACCAGTTGTTTGCTGTCGAGATGAAGTAAGAGTTTAAAGAAAACCTACTAAGAACGACTTAAACAAAAATTACTAATGTTACGACTGCTACTAGTTTTGGGGGTTGGGGGAAAACCAGCAATTTTTGACAGTCTGTATTCGTAGGAATTTTTCTTTTTCTATTTCCTCTCTCTATCAACACGTTTTCTCTCTGTACCTCGCTTCGAGCTCAGAAGCAGCGACAGAGGTGTAAGTAGGAAGGGGAGATAAATGAAAGGAAGTAGGAAGAGGAGAAAACGGGTGATTAGCTCTAGTTACTACTTTTCGGATGCTAAAAAGTTTAGCCACTAACATCACTTGTATCTATTTAGGGGATAAGAAGACGAGAGACAGATTTGTACACAGCGCAAAGTGACTGATGGTCGAAAAGGAGACATATAATACAGACAAAAGGAAGCATATGATAAAGTGGGCGGAAGTATAAAGCTTTAAAAACGAACATCGTTGCCTAACATTATTTTACAAGTACATTTGACATAAACACTACGGTTAATTAATTAATTAATATTCAAGTATTGGTTCAAAATTAGCAACACGCATGTTTATGGGCATTACGAAATTCGCTTGCCATACGAGATATGACTTCATTTATCAGTTAGGTCCTTTCAAGACATGTGCGATCACGGCCATCGACATCTTTCTATCCTTTGAAGCTCCAAGCAATCTTTGTCCGCTTATTATCCCTCCCACACCCTATTTTGACGTACAATTTCACAAGCTTGTTAGATATGGTTAACCGCTGTTTCTTTCGGTTTCTCTTGTTTTTACCATGTCCTGTGAGTGTCAAATTCTCCAAGTCCCCTTTCCTCATTAAGTGCCGGAGAAATTTCAACTGTTTCTTTCTGATTCTAAGTACAAATGTCCTTTTTGCTTCCATTTCCCTTCCGTGTTATTTGTCCTTAGAATCAGGAATATCTAGCCTTGAGTGGCAGCCAGTCTAGGAAAAGAACTACATTGAATTCAAACAGTGAAGAAGATAACGGGAAGAAAACAACTAGTCAACTATTTTGGCTCCAAAAGTCAAGCAATTCACTGATAATAAAGAAAAGAACTCAGTGGAGAGCTATCGTCGTTTACGTCCCGAAGACACATGGTATTAAAAATATCACATTTGTAGCAAATCTGCGCACCCTGTCTGGATCACGTCGAAATAGTTTATATACGCATTTGTTTATTTTTTTTGACTCTATATATTTCTTACATTTTTAGACGTAGACTGATCTTAAATATTGATATGCAAATATCATATTTCTAAGGAATAAAAACACTTGAAGGAAAAGTCCGGTAATTTCCAGAGTTCGCTGCAGAGACTGCAACTTAACTATTTTCGCAGCCGTAGATTTCAAATGGCATTAACTCTGTTCCCTTTTCCGGTGTAATTTTAAGATAAAGATCACCAGCTCGCGTCAAATATTCGGTTAGAGTATAAATGTACAAAAGCCGTTATATTAAGATCCCTATTACCGACACCTTGCTACATGTTTAACTATAAAGGAAGAACGCTTGTACTGCCTGTTATACTTGTAAAATCAGTGATAATTATTATGCATACAAAGGATCTCTTATAAGTAGATTTGAAGAAAAATAACCGAAAATCTGATTGTGCCAACAAATTTTGCGACGTCTGAAAAGTTAATTACAGGTATATCGCAATAAAAATAAAGTGCAATACATTTTTTTAAGAGTCATTTCAATCCAAGCAAGGCGGGAATATCACGTGCGTAGAAGGTTACAGAGAGTGAAAGTGAAAGAGAAGACTTAGAATAGGAGAAATAAGGAAAAGAGAAAAGATGAACTGGATTCAAGAAGATCGACGATGGTGACTGAGGGTGCATTTAAATATTTAAAGGTTGTTGTTATCAGGGAAGCAAGTTCCACAGGTGGGGAGTGCGAGAAAAGAAATTGTTGGAATAGAACTGGCGTTTGCATTTAGCTATTTCAATTGTAAAAGGGTGAGACCTAATTGCCAATCTAGTAGCAAGTTTACATGCATGTATTCGGGGCACCAGGGAATAAAGCACATCAGATCAGTTGCCCTGAAAATATTTGCAGAAAAGACAAAGGGAAGCCACATCATGTCGGTGAGAAAGTGACTGCAGTCGAGATGCCTGCTCAGGATCGTTTATATTATAAACGCTTCTTTGGATTTTGTCAAGAATCTCGAGATGTACAGCAGGAGCACTAGACTTGCTGCAGCGGAATGGCAACAGATTGGATTGAACTAAAACGATGGACATGGCGATGTACAGTTTTGCTTCCATAAACACTAAAAGCGAACGTAATTATTGCCACTGTGGCCCCAAGATGATAAGCTTATGTTTTCCCTTTGGAAATTGTCGCTTCCGATGTCAACGTGACACACTTAACCGCGTATCACTTCAATGAAGGCAGAACCTTTTTTTTTTTTATCAGTGAAGAAAACAGAACTTTCTTCGATCCACCAGATGACTTTCTCGCGACATTACTGGAGACGTGCATATCTTTGCGTAGGTGGAAGTCTGACTAGGGGCCTTGTTTGTCCGTCTTCCTGACGCAAATAAACAATTTCTTTGTTGACATTTCTGGACACATGAAGATGATGGATTGAAACGATCGGGAGAAAATAAACTCGTAAATCAATCGGAAAATCAACATTTTATCAACTAGCCTGAAGATTCAAACCAGCTTTTATTTGCGTCATCTTATATTTGAGAAATTCACACTGTATAATGATCCTAATAAATATTGAGGGCTCCGTCTGTCTAATTAGACAATAGATACACCCATTGAGAACACAGTTAGATGTAGAGCAATGTCAACTGTGACTGAAAAAAGCGTTTTTTTGTTTTGTTTTGTTTTTTTAAGCAGCATTCAGTATTAATTATATCCATTTGGACAAAATATTCATACAAGTGGGTGCTGAAAAATCTCTTCTCCAACCTACGTCCCAAAATCTGACGAAATGAGTTAACATTAGATTTTGAAGGATAGAATGTGGTGGAGAAATTATTCTTGGTCGAGTCAAGAACTTTTCGGCACAACCTTCATATATAATGTAATTTAAAAGTTAAAATCAAATATATCATTTTATGGTAATGAATAAAATGCAACATTTTCAAGGTAAGATTCATTTACACATACACACACAGAGAGACATATATATATATAAATATATATATATATGGGGCACTATATACATACATATATATACATGTACATACATAAATATATATATATATATATATATATATATATATGTGTGTGTGTGTGTGTGTGTGTATATATGTATATATGTATGAATAAAGGTAAAAGACAGTAGGAAAACTGTATTATTACCCGACGCGTTTCGTGAAATGTCGACTTTTTCAAGAATGAAAAAAGAAAAGAAAAACTGCGCTTAGAGTCATTGAAAAAGGAATGGAATTTTACGCATTTGAAAAAGCTGTGATTAAATGTGAAAATATATAACCACTTGAACTATTATCATATTCGTCGCATCCAAATGCCAAATGTACTATGGAAATTCTGGTAGCTGTTTCTTTCCTTTATGTATTCTTTTTGTATTTGTTCTGCAAATGTAAACTGGTGCGTATATGCCTAATAAATCATTCCCGTAGTGGGGACTTCATTATATATATATATATATATATATATATATATATATATATATATATATATATGTGTGTGTGTGTGTGTGTATTTGTGGGTTTGTAAATACATAGAGCCAATGAATAGTCAGTCAATATGTATGTGTGTACGTACACATACACACAGTTGATTTATTTTTTACGTTCTTCCACAAGTTCTTCGGTGGTACAAATTTACAAAAACTGATTTTTAATATTTAACTAGCATAGTGCCTGTCAAAAAAAAAAAAAATTAGAGCTGTTTCTTTACTGAACGGATCTTCTGTTTCGGGTCAAATTATCTGTTCACTCAGCCTTAAATCAACGTCACTCCAATTATTTCTGTGTATGATCAATGTAATATCTGCGTAATTAATGAAAAGTGTCACATAGTATATATATATATATATATATATATATATATATATATATATATATATATATAAACGGCTGTCTACATGGTTTAGAAGTAATATCTACTTAAATAAACCGTTGCTTGGCACTTTTATATGGGTACAGTTGGCCGTAGAATGATTCTACCGTAGGAACTAAGATTACTTTCAAAACAATGTATGCATTGACATTCAGTATACTCAAGGAGTATGTTAGGTTTAGCTGCTGTTTAATTTCAAGTAATCTCACATCTATTTTGGGTATGCCTAACAAGATCTGTTCTGGAGAAGACTACCCAAATACATACATTACAGATGTCTTGGATCTACACACACACACACACACACATACATATATATATATATATATATATATATATATAGTTTAAAATTTACTAGTTTTATAGGGGGAGTGCACAGTATTGGAGAGCGTTTGTAGATATAGACAATGTAGACATGGGAATCAATATGGTATGATATATGTCAGTTTCACGCCCCAATGTGAGGTTCAGGTTATATAGGTCGCTGGTCGGATAAAAAATAATTAACTAAATATATGAATAAAATAAGCAAAAGTTCATGATAATGATTAAGCTTACGCATAGGAACGCCCAATTTCAAGCTTTTTTCGCTTCTCCTAATTTGACTTATATATTGAACCAATTAAAGGAGTTATGTCACTTGGTCTGAAGATTGGATTAAGACGTGAAACTCTCACCGTGCAGTGTTAATTCGTGTGTCCGCACTCTCTAATATACACACACACACACACACACACACATATATATATATATATATAGATAGATAGATAGATATTAGATATTATTAGTGGTAAATATACACATACATATGCTAATAGTAAGGAGCAATATATTGATAATATTAGTGGTAAATACACACACACACACACACACACATATATATATATATATATATATATATATATATATATATTGATGCATGTTTCATTAAATAAAATAGACAAGTTTTGTCTATTTATTTTATGTAAATTCTTTTCATATCGTCTGATAAGCTTAACATAATAACATTATCATTAAAAGAAAAAAATCACAATATTGATACATATTTTTAAATCCTATCTAAGCTTTCGGCTTACATAAGCCATTATCAAAGATGACGATTACATTAGAATATATTAACCAATACACGGACAAAACAATAATGACAGTCTGTTTATGTTTACATGGAAGATTTGCTGTTAAACAGGACATCTACGATAAACTGTTGTTGCTTGGAAATCCTCCATCAATGAAAAAATGCTGCCTAAATACACACACAATATATATATATATATATATATATATATATATATATATATATATATATGAATGGAGAGTCTAATGATTATCGGCGCGTAAATGAAATCGGCGAGCAGGATTCAAATTTTGACCTAGTCTGTTTCGTTAACTTCACGCTCACACCTTTTGAATCTCTCTCCCTCCTGTAATCGGTTAAATAGCAATCTCTCTTGCCTTGGGCGATACAAAGTCTAGAAGAAGAAAACCTCAGAACTCTCACTTTCGTAAATAATAGAGCTGTTTGAAGTCAACATCCTTCATAAGACAAGGTTGATAGAAGATCAAATCTGAAATCAAAACCATCAAATTCTGACGGTTTAAGTGACCTTCATAGCAGGGTAGACGGGATTATCTTGCCTTGAATAGCAGCCAGTCTAAGAGAGGAAGTGAGTTGTCTCCAGACTTTCTCTGTTATTATTTCTTCAGAACGGAGAAGCTGGTTCTACACAAACCTTCGCCGCTATATGTTTCAATTCTAAACAGAACTGTTAACGGGAGAGAGCATACAACAGAGAGAGAGAGAGAGAGAAAGAGAGAGAGAGAGTTGTTCTTTTCATTTTCAAACCTAGAGAGAATTAGAAAAGGAAGGGAGAGAAAGAAAAACTGAAGAATGTATGATATCGGGTAAGTAAAAAAACTTAAGTAAAGTAAATCAGAAGGAAGGAAATAATGGAGACTGGGTTAGAAGCAAAAGGAAGACGCAGGTTGGTTGGCTTACCCTTTTTATTTTTTAAAGTGGGTGAATTTCTATTTAACAGTTTTGTTTTTTGAGAGCACCGCAAAAAACTTAAGGTAGATTCTGCAGTCTTCATCTATAGATACGTTTTACATCTATCTCTGTGGCTTCGTTAGTCCATTTGTCGCACCTATTTTAAAAATAATTCAATGATTACAATAACAAATACTTATTTAATAAAAAGGTAATATTGTTTTTTTTTTTTTTTTTTTTTTTGCATATCTAATCTTTAATATTTTACATCCACGAATCTAGTTTCCAGTTCGCCCTGCGTTTGCAAGAACTATAAACAAATCACAAGACACAAATGCTTCAAAAAGTTGGAATTTCGCTCCAGAAATATTTGCACATGGCCTGTTGTATGTAGCATGTTCAAGAGTAAGAAATCCTAAGAATATATTCTTCGCTGTTAAAAAGGAAAGAAAATACATTTTCTTAAATATATTGTTTACCATGAAGTCTTATTAAACCGTGAATTATAGTTTTGTGATTTTTTTCCCCAAACAAATCAGCATATTTAAATTTCATCGATTGGTTTGCGAAATTAAAGGAAACGTAGAGTTTGTAAATCTCGACAAAAATGTTCGGCAATACTAAATAGTGTGAAGATTTCAACACACCGACGCGTGTTGCAACAATTTCTAACAATTTAAAAAAAATGTATCATATAGAAAGTAAATAGTTACTTTTTTAATAGGCAACTTTTGATCATCACTGTAGCCCATTTTAATTCATCAATGCAAAAATGTACATATTAATATCTCCAAACAACTACGCGATTTTTATAAGCAGTTTAGAATTTTGACTTGATCTCCGGTTGTTTAATGTTTGTACATGAATTAGTCGTAATTTTGCTTACATGGTTACTTAAATTTTGGTATGTTTGAGACTAATAATGACATTTCAATATAACTAAAACTATAACGAGTAGAATTAGTAGAATTTTTTAATGCAATATAAAATAACATATTTAGCGAATCTCTTTTTTTTTTAATTTTCTTTTTTTTTAATTGGTTTGTTCCAGTAATAGAAGCGCTTGAAAATTGGAATTTCTCAGGACATATGGAAGGCAAGAGAGACGGGAAAACAGCGCATAGCCTCCTGTTGCTAGGAAAGTTAGTTCACTATGTCGTGATACACATTTTTTCTCGCCAAAATCTATATTACATATTTTTAAGTCTATCATTCGCACTTGCTTTGAATATCGCTGCCACATCTGGTCTGGTATTGCTGCTATATAATTAGACATTCTTGTTAAAATCTAAAGAAGAATCTGCAATGTTATCGGTCCTGATCTGGCATCTCGATTTCAGTTAATTTCTCACCACGGTAATGTGCCTTTTCTCTAAATGCTTTCATGGTAATTGTTCTGATGAACTTTCCTTTATGGTACCTAGACATTATGAATTTAACTGCAGTACTAGATTGGCGGCAAGGTCTCATAATTTTACAGTTGAAATAGAACCGTAATTTCTATGCTAATAGTTTCTTTTATCACACTTCTTGCTTCCGGCTTCTTGCTTCCCAATCAGCTTATCTTCTGTCGTCTTAAATCCAGTTCTTTTATTGCTATCTCTCCTTACTAGTGTTTTTTCCCCATATTGTCAAATACTCAGTAAATCCTCCTTGCATCTCAGTGGATTTATTGCCGTGCTTGGAGTGAAATGATTGAAAAAAACTACTTCCCGAGCTTTTGTAAATGGCTGGCACTACAAGGTTTAGAAGATATAACAAAAATATAAAATTTATTAAGAGCTACAAAGGACAGGAAATTGGAGAGAGCTATGATCGTCAACGACCTGAAGGGACATGACACATAGAAGAAGGGGAGGTTCTTAATATATACTTAAATTTTAGTTGAGTTGCTTAAACGTATTGCTTATTAAAAACTAGCAAATGTTGCTACTTCTTAACTGACTTTACACAAAATGTTACAGTATCGTTGTTCCTGTGTTATAAATAAATACACAATCTATTCAAAATTAGTCTTTTCAAATAAAATAATTTTGATACACATTTTCCTCTTAGGCATTCTGTCTTTACTTTTCCTTAGTTAATCTGTGCTCTAACGACGGCAACAGTCTATTTTGTCGAAATGCAAACTTTTAGATGGGAGGCACGTTTAAGGCCTATCATTGTCTGGCCTTTTTGTGCGTCGTTTTCAAAATCGCACACACACACAAAGGGTCACCTCGGTCAGCTAAAGAAAACCACTGAACACTATTATCACAGTCAATATTGTTTAACTCCTCTATCATCATTGCTTCTTAACGACCCACGGTCAGCACCGCAATCCGTCCGACTTCTTAATCAACTATGTCATCACCACTCTTTCTAACCACTACTGTCACATTAGCCATACTATTACCCCATGCCAAAATACCATCACCACTATCATCGTAAAATGACCGTAGCGACTAACAAATTTAAAATAAGGTCAAGGCTCCTTTAAGATATTTAAACTGTTAGTCTTTTTCTTTTTTTTTCTTCCTCGATCCGCTTGATTTTTTCTTTCTTTCTTTCTCACTTTCTTTTACAGTTTATCACGTTTTATTTCTCTATCGTTTTATTTCTCTGCTTTTTTTTTTCAACTCAATGAAAAAAAAAAGGCTATCATTGCTCTCCACAGATCACTTTTTTTTATTATCTGCGAATTGCCATGATTTCTTGGGAAAGATAGTGTGGTGATTTCCTACTGCATTTTCCCACGGTTTGAATTTTAACAAGTCAATCTGATCTATTGGCTACCTTGTCTACCCTGCTATTTAACCTAAAGTTTCATGCCTTTCCCAAAGAGTTAGGACGGAACGTGAACTCAACTCGTTGACTCCATTATTTGTGTTGGTAACTGTTACGGTCCTAGCTACAGTTTAAATAGTAGGGTAGACTGAGCTCTTTAGCCTTGGATAGCAACAAGTCTAAGAGAAAGAAAACTGAAATGCAAGAAAAAAAAAAAAGGAATCCGCTATCTTTCCCAAGAAGTCATGTCAACTCCATTATCTCCCCAATAAGTGATGGTAGTTCACATACCATAAAGAAAAGGAATCTATGGCGCAACATGATCACCTACATCCTTTATGATATCCTTAAATTTCTTTCTTACATGTGTGTAATGTTTTTTCTCTATTTCCTTCTTTCTTTCTTTACTTTCTACATTGATATCGCATATCGCTCGGTTCACACTCCTTCCTCCTCTTTTGAACAGGAGTAGGGGTTTATCTCTTGTTTCCTGTTTAGGATAGGGTTTCCGGTTTCTCCTTCTAAATTATGTTCATTTTCTTTCAGCCTCTCCCCCTGTAATCCCTTGCGTCTTAGTGGCATTATCGCCTTGCTTAGGGCGTAGTGAATTTTTTAAAAAAATTCTTAATACGATGTAAAATCTAACCAAGTGAAGGACAGTAAAAAGTTGTTAAATATAAACTTCATCAGTTTCATGACCGAGTATGATCGTTAGGTCAGAGCCAGTTTCCTCCACATATCTGGGTTGAAACTCTGAGAGACTGATGCATAGAGCATCTTGGGCCAGTAGACCTGGCGAAGCTTATCCCTCTTCAGGCCAAACCACGGCTGATGTCTTCCAACTTGAAGGGTCGCCTTGATTACGGTCACATGACCGTTGATTCCATTGGGTGGGTACCTTCAACTCTAGTCATTGTCTTCAGTCTGATACCCTCCGCCCAGTGCTTCCTTGTCATCACCGCACTGGCTGCAGACATAGCTATGGAGCCCAGTCTCCTCTGTAGATGGCCGTTGGTCATTCGCCCTTTGGTAGCTCTTGCTTTTGGCCTGCTGGTTGACTAGCCATCTTACAAGCCCTGTGGGATAACCGGTTTAAGCGTCGATTAACCGACCATGCGGTCGATAGTACTGGATTACATGGTACCAGTTACACTGATATAAAATAAATAACGATCTGTTTAAAATTCAGGATTCAAATCCTTGGTTTTTATATGAGTTGAAACAATTCATTTTGGCTTTGTAAGGAGATGTCAAACTATTTCAGCCACGAGATATGCAATTTTCTTAAAAAAACAAAATATCTGCACACTTGTCTAAAGATGTGTTATGGCGAAAGTACAAATAATTCCTGACTTATACTCGTATTTATTAAATTTCAGTTTAATACGGCACACGACTAAACGGATTAGGGGAAATGTCTACGCTTTCAAGATGTCCATATGGAGAGTGTCAGTCAGTCTCGAAAATGAGTATTCATTAAGTTTTAACTGAACTCGAACACCGACATCTGGTACTGTTGCAAAACGCAACTACAAGGGCAGTTCCTTTGTTCATCCGTCCGTTCGTATGCTTCTTTCTTTCTTTCTTTCTTTCTTCTCTTTCTTTCTTTTCTTTCTTCTCTTTCTTTCTTTTCTTTCTTCTCTTTCTTTCTTTTCTTTATTTTCTTTCTAATTTTGTAACATTTTGTCTTCTTTATGAATCTCTATATTTCTGGTGTCAACGAATACTCGCTGTCACTTTCGTAATGCTGGTTGTAGTAGAGATTTTGTAATCGCAGATACAACTATAGTACGCCGTTGAACAATGCTGCTGTCATACGCTTTCAAATAATCTCGCACTAATACTACTTGCTCGATAATATTCGCCCGAAAAGTAACCACTGAATAATAATCCGTATAGTGATCCGAATAGAGTAATAGTATAGTGAATAGAGTAGAGAATAATGGTCCTTATTATAATAGAGGATAGAACAGAAATATTAGAAACGTTTGCACACAGTATATTCCTTATTTTGTTGACTTCTTTTAAGCATACGTTTTTGTTCCCATATTGTTCGCTGTCGCGATTCGGTTCATTTTCAGCAGAAATACAGAATTTGCTGAATCGCCATTTTCTGTCTTCTTAAAACCTTTTCTTTTCTTTTTTTTTTTTTTTTTTTTTTTTTTGCGTTTCACCCCAAGCAAGGCGGGAAGCCACTAGCACGCAAGGAGTTACAGAGAGTTGGAGCTAGAGAAAATAGGAGTGATAGAGGAAAGGATGAATAGAAGGATAGGGGATAGATCAGGTCATCTGGAGACGTCGATTGACATTACATTTGAATAGTTGGAGATTATAGCTATCAGGGAAACAGGAAGAGGGAAGGAAGTTCCACAGGCGAGAGGTGCGAGACAGAAAGCTATTGGAGTAGAAGAGACGGCTACATTTAACAGTTTCGACAGTGAAAGGGTGTGAGTGAGATGCTAGCCTAGTAGAACGCTTAAATTAAGTCTGGGAACCAGCGAAAGCAGCTCCTCGGAGCAGTTACCATGAAAGTATTTGTAAAAAAGACAGTCTTCTCATTGCCTTTCACTCTCAGTAAGCCATTGCATCTTTGTGGAATTATTCCCTTTCTTGGGTTGAAATGATTTAAAAAATATTTTTAATGTTCTGCTAAGAAGGACTATTACCTGAAAAATAGCAGATGTTTCTCAATAAAGTTAATAGTAAAAAAAATGTCTTCTCTTTTTGAGTAAGTCAATAGTTACTTACCGGAACTTTCTTTGAGCCTTCATTATTAATCACATATGTTATAGTTCGTGTTCCTTATCGTTTATATTTATATCCAAGATTTTATTGTGTATGTTATTCATTTTGGTTTGCTTTGTTTCTCTTTTTTCATGAATATATTTTAATTTATAAACTAATGTTATACGGATGATGGCAATAGAGTACCAGTTAAGCAAATCTTAACTATGATCAGATTGTACTGTGTCTTCTCTTCACTTCTTTTCTTTGTTTCCCAAATATATACACGAGGTAGGCTTATACAGGGTGTCCAAAAAGTTACCTAGGGATTTAAAAATATGATAATTTCCACATCTTTTTTAGTATTCAAAAATAGTTTTATACCGAATGAAAATTCAAAAGAATCGACGTATCCTGAAATCCAATGGTGGTTTTCTGGCATTAAATTGTCGGCTGAATTCTCTTTGAATGTGAATGATGGAATGATCAAATCTAAAAAAAAATATTCCACGAGTTTGGTTCTTTGTTCAGGTGTGAATGTTCCCATGGGTAATTTCTTCACGTTAATCCAAGTTCTGAAAAAATAAAAATAAAATAATATGTAAGAAAACTCTGACATGTTATGACATTTTTAAATCCTTCTGTGGGATACCTATATTTTATATTAATTCAGTTATTTTCTGTTATTAGTTTCCTTAAATATAAATGGATTGCATGCGAGATGACGCTGATCTCAAGCAAACTATTATTTTAAAGATCTTCTATGTCTCGTGTCTTTAGAATATCGTATTGAACTACAATGGATTAATGTAAATGATGCTTCATGCAAGACAATAGACGAAACCTAATTATTACGAGTTAGATTGAAACTGTAGATCCACGTAGCTAGGCGCATTGTGATTCCTAATCTATGCGTAATCGAAACCCCCTATTATAACAAATGGGGAAATCCCGACAAAGGACATAGCTTGTAATGTACTTTTTTGTTTTTCTTTGGAATCTGATTTATTCTACCCATTTTGATTTCGCATTTTCTCATAGAACGTTTATCCGTTTTTCCTATTCTCACAATGAATGTCTTCTGACATTTCCGTATATAGTACCTTCAGTACAGTCAGTGTCTGTTAGAAGAAAAATACAGATAAAATACAGCTTGTCCCAAAATTCACGCAGGGTTTTGGACATATGATAATTTCCACATAGGTTTAATATTCAAATATAGTTTTATACAGGACAATAATTCAAAACAAGCGAAATGTATTCTCATTTAATAATGAAAAATTATATGACGTAATGTCCTCTATTTTTGACTTCACATAGACGCGCTTTTTCGATATCATTCTCCATAACAGCGGTTAATAATTCTGATTATTGCCCTCGAATTACTGTACAGATCTTATCCTTGTCTTGTTGAATTGTTTGGGATTAATTACACGTTGTTTTCCACATCGTGGCAAGTCACTTACTGAACTATATTGTCTAAAACGCTGAATCAACCGACGAATCCCGAAATCTGATGGTGATTTTCTGGCATGAAATTGTCGACATTATTCTATTTGAACATGAATGATGGAATGGTTCGATCTAAAATAGAATTCCATGATTTTGGTTCTTTGCTCAGTTGTGAATTTTTTTCCATCGATAATTTCCTCATGTTCTGAAAATAAAAAAAATAAAAATACGAAAAATTTCACATGTTATGAAATTTTAAATCCGCAGATGACTTTGGTCCACTCTGTATAATGAAGGCTAAAGTTGATAACATTTTCAAAATATCCTTATATTTATATGAACAAGGTATCGTGTAAGTTTCTGTTTATAACTTATTAAAAATACTGATAATAATTTGTTTTCATGGTTTTATTGTGCAAACTAAATGTGACATTATCATAGAACACTTCCTCCGCCTACAGCAGAATGTATACTCACGTGACCCAGCTCTCTCCAGAGTTCATTTGGCATTGTCATGTAGTTTGGCAAACCTTTCTTGTTCGTGCTGGCTCAGGGCGTCTTGAAAGAGTTGGAAAGAACTCGTGCCTGTAACAATGTTCGGTGCAGAAGTGTGTTTCTGAATTTCTCTACGAGGAAAACTTGATATTCATCGTCGTTTACGGAGGTCAACCATTGGATATGGCACAATTAGGCGGTGGTAATGTATTTTAGGAATGGAGACAACGTGACAAGCCCAATTTCGAGCGACATTTTCACAGCTGTCGATAAGGAACAGCTCTTTTTTCATTGATGGCAACAGTGTCTAAGCAATTGCTTTGACTGAGGAAAAAGGACTTTATAGCTGAAAACGTGCACTATGACAATAGTACTATTATGTTTCTTACGTCTTTTGCACTTTCCATGAAATTAAATAAGAGGTATTACTTTCGGAGCATCTGCGGAACCTGGTGAAGTCGACGAACTGTTTAATGTTCCGATTTGTAATGATTTTATGATCATTCGGAAGATTAAGAATCGGAATATACAAATTTTTCGAAAAAGTTATCTTGATAACCATCGACATTTCTAACAGATCTTTGAATGTTGAATCACAGAAAAAAAAGAAGGAAATTTAAAAAGAAAAAAAAATGGCCTTCGGGCCAATTACAGTTTGTTGATTGGGGTGATTTACTGATGGCTAATTACTCTCCCACTAATGAGCAGTTTGTGGTCGGCGGACAACGAAAAACGATAATTGAGAAACGGAAAACAAAAACACAAATCTTCTTCATTTTCCGCCTGACTCGCTTCGCCTAAGAACCCAAGTGATACTTCCAAGTTGGTAACGAATAAGTAGATCTGATATATCCAAAGGTATCTTTCTCTTATCAACAGGCAAAGGTCGTTAGTAAGTATTTTAAATAGTGTAAAATTAATATTCGCGGATATTGATACCTTGCAACATCTCGAGCTAATGTTTTCCGCGTACATGAAGTGAAAAGATTATACTAAGTCTGCTGTTAGGTCTGCAGCCAAGAAACTTGGTTCATGATAGACAATCTTTGTCGCTATAAACTATCTTACACATTTATAACCGTTCATCCATGCATGGAATATTACTATCATATCTGGTCTGGTGCTTCTGTTATGTAGTTAAAGATTTTTGATAAAATACAAAGAATAATCTGCAATGTTATTGGTCCTGACCTGGCACTTCGGTCACTCTCCCACTGCCGTAATGTAGCTTCCCTCTGCCTTTTCACTAAATATTCCCATAGTAATTGTTCTGATGAGCTTTCATCTTTGTTACCAAGACTTGGTGGTAATTGATTTTATAGTTGAAATCTCTAGATGTAAACATAAGTTCTATGATAACATTTTTTCTTGCACTTCTCGCTTGTGGAACTCTCTTCCGTCCTCTTGTTTTACACTCAAATTTTATCTTCAAAAATTTAAATGCAAGGTCAATCGTTATCTTTGTTTTCTTAATTCCGTTCTTTTATTGTTTAATAATGTTTTCTTTCTCTAATATTCTCTCGCACTCAGTAAAGCCCCCAGGGTCTAAGTGGCTTTATTGTCTTACTTGGGATGAAATAATTATTAGAATTGCAGTGTGAAATGTTATTAGTCTATAAGGTGGAATCAAAAAGAAATATTTTGTACGTGAACATTGCTTAAGATCAGAAGTATGCAAACGTGTAACGGAATCAGTGGAAACGAGTTCGAATTTCGCTTAAGCCAATTTGCATTCACTCAAATCCACTTATTACGCTTTTTTAATCTTATTTTCTAGGTTAGTTTATGTTATATAATAACTCTTGTTGGGTTATCTTATGTCGAATATAACTTATAGTATAAAAAATCATTATGAATCATTAGATACGTAGAGATAGGTTCAATTTCCACTGGAGTCAATACGACATGAAACATGACACAGAAATCCAAAGGTGACTTGGAATAACGAACGGCGTCTTCCAAAAACTAAATAAAGAAACGGAAATTTTTCGCAAGAAACAAAGAAAAGGGTGTTAAACTTCTATGTCATGTCATTCCTCTTATATTGCAGCGAATGGTGGAAAATATATCCACGCATTAAGAGACATGAGGCAGAAGAAATGTGGCTCTACAGAAGGATTCTGAGAATAACAAGGCCTGAACATGAGAGCTATGATCAAGCTTTAGGGAAAATGGAAACAAAAAGTACACTCATACTTAGAATCAGAAAAAGACAGTTGAAAATTTTAGAGCTCATGGTGAGGAAAGAGGGTTTAGAAAATTTGACACTCACGGGATATACTAGAAACAAGAGGTATAGAGGAAATCAGCATGTAACCTACATAACAACCTTGTGTACGTGATTGAGAGAACAGGAGTTAAGAGAGCAACAAGAAAAGATTTATGAAGAGTTGCAAAGGACAGGATTTGTGGAAGGCCGTGATCTCTCACGTCCTGAAGAGACACTTCACATAGTAGAACACTCGCAAGACATACTGAAAGCATGAGGTAAAGAGAAAAGAATCGTGTAGTCTACATTCAAGCTTGTGTAAATGATAGTCAGATAAGCAGCTAAGAGAGCAACAAAAACAGCTTTACTAAGATTTGCATCGGACAGAAACTTGTGGAAGGCCGTGATCACTTACGCCCTGAAAGAACACTTCATATAGAAGGACACTCACAGGATATATTGATGGCAAGAGGTAAAGCAGCATGTAGCCTACATAACAAACTCAAGTGTAGAAGGCTGTTATCACTCAAGTGTAGAAGGCTGTTATCACTCAAGTGTAGAAGGCTGTTATCACTCAAGTGTAGAAGGCTGTTATCAGGCTGTTATCACTCAAGTGTAGAAGGCTGTTATCACTCAAGTGTAGAAGGCTGTTATCACTCAAGTGTAGAAGGCTGTTATCACTCAAGTGTAGAAGGCTGTTATCACTCAAGTGTAGAAGGCTGTTATCACTCAGTTCCTAAAGGGATGCGTCACATAGAAGAAGAGAGGTTTTCGAGTGATACGTGCATTTAAAAACCAGTCTGGTGCCGCTTTAAATACTGAGGTTTACCTATCAGCAATCATACCACAAGAATATGTAAAAAAAAAAATCCTGAAATCATTCATGAGAACTGTTGATTTTAAATTATATATTTATTTTTACTGAAATAATGGTTTAACTTTTTTTTTAAAGCCTATTCCCGAAGCTTTCTGTTGCTACCTCGTATTTTTCTGTATTTTTTACCGACTAAAACTTCCTTGTTTCTCTCTCAGATTCGGAAAGTATACACCAAAATCTATGCATAAATAATGTGTTTGCTTGCCTGCTTAGATATATTGACATAAAAGAATTCGCATTGACAAAATATCACTTTAGGCCAAACCCAGGAAGTTTGATCTAAGAGAAGAATCTGTCTTTAAAATCGCATTTAAAAAAAGAGAAATAAAAAGATAGAGAGGGAGGGAGGGAGAGAGAGAGATACTATGTTATAAGTAAACGTGTTCTTTTTCGGCAAACGCTCACCAACCAGTATTTTTTTAATGTCTTATATAAATATTGTGTTTGTTTCAGTGATGACCTGATATTTTAGTCTTATACCATGAAGTTAAGGAATGTAGGATACTTCACTTAGTCTGGTGAATATTGACTACAAACGTGGAACACCTCGTGAAAATCGAATACGTTAACATTGTTTTGTTTGACTAATCTGTCGGCATCTTTGTAAGCGTATATACGAGATTTGGTCAGTAAAGTACCAGCCTGATTTGTAATTTCTAGCTGAATTTTAATCTGAAATATCTACTCTGTAATATTCAAGCTCTGTGATTAATATTCACCAGTGAATTATGTGCATTAACAAGGAAGGAGATTATACTGAAAATAAAACAGTTTTTATAAGTTTTTCATTATTATACAAACTTATTGATGTAACTGCGTACCGAGATCACAATTGTTTAAGCTGATAACGGGTATTTCATATGACATTATTTTAACATGGTTGTGTGAATATATATATATATATATATATATATATATATATATCATCGTGGAAAAATGTATGACAAAGTGGAAAAAGTTTTTTGGGAGGGTTTCGTCCTTTAGGTCTTCATCGACAGGACGGAACGCGTCATTTTACCGATATTGTTCTTATATATATATATATATATATATATATATATATATATATATATATATATATCAAATTGTTGTAACCTAGGGAAGGTTACTGAATAGAATAGTCACACGAAGGTGGCTAATGAACGATAATACTTAGGACAAGAACAACACATATAAGATTCGTCAGCGGTACGTAGATGTAGTAGTCAACTGTTAGAAGTGAGTCATGTGAATTCCACAATGAATCTCCAACTACAGGATATCTACCAACCGCACCAGCATACAGTATTTACTACCGTATACTGTATTGTGAATGGAGACATACCTATTATCGTCCTTACATATGCACAACACATATATAATTAAAAAATAAAACTTTTGACAGTAGGCAACATTTGTCAAGAAACGGTTAAATTACTGAAAAAGCACTTAATACAATTTAAAAAAAAAAAAGAAAATGTAGAACATTTTAAGAAAACATTTATAGAAAACCAACCATCCTGCTACTGTGGTTTTAACCAATTTTGGTATCGCCAGACAATAAACTACTTCTCCCTCCCTACCTACCTCCCTCTCTATCTCTCTCTCTCTCTCACACACACACACGTACACACACACACACCATGTATGTATGCATGCATGTATGTAAATGGGGTGCGTGGCTGAGTATATGGGCGCGTGACCCAGTGGCTAGAACGTTCGATTTCTGACCATGAGACCAGAGTTCGATTTTTCAGGAAGGAGATGTTATTGGACTAGATCGAGGTCGATCTCAGCGTTCGGCACCTTTGAAATGTGCCTGAAAACCATACCATGGTGAGTGAAATTGGGTAGACGGAACACTTAGAGTCCGCCGATAGCTGTGCTAGCAGGAAGTCACAAGTCATCGTGACCGAGAGCTTGAGCGTGCTGGCCTTGTTCAAATTGGTGATCACGCTAGATAACACGCTCTCTCTCCCAGAAACTGTAACTATGGTCTGCTCAGCAGTATAAACCACAGGTGGGATCTCTGGGCGTTGAGCAAACACAAATGTGCCTGAGCTAACATCTGCAGCAGAGATTGGCTTGCCGCCTCAGTTGACGGGTATCCTCGAATACGAGTGGTTAGCTATTATTATTATGTAAAGAAAGGAATGGATTTTTCTTTAATACATCCAACATATTTTCTTATTACTTTAACGTTATTTTTAGTGGACACTCGACTCGTATTTGCGTAGATGCTCCGTTTATTTATTAAACAGTATATTTCTTTGTTTTCGACTACCGGCCTGAATATTCGAGAAATCTTATTAGAGAAAAATATGTGCACTCCGGTAGGAATCGACCATGTGCTCCCCTAGTAAAAACCATTATTAGATCTGGCGTGCTTTGGCCGCTCGGCTACAGAGTGCGTCGATGAGAAGCAAAGCTAAATAGTGCTTTTAAACGTAAATTTTCGCTGACTTTTGAAATATACATATTTGCTCAATCTTGTATCCTAACGTAAACAAAGCAGTTTGAACACACACACACACACACACACACACACACACACACACATATATATATATATATATATATATATATACAAATGAGAGAAAGAACAGATGGAGTAAAAATCATAAGAGATTATAATGAAAACATGTTGAAATCGCTACACAAAAGTTTTCATGTTTCAATACTATGATGGTACTTCTTCAGGCGATGGTAAGTCACTGGTGATTCTAATATATGTTGGTACCACCTAGTTTTGCAGGAATTCTTGTTGCTCCCGATATAATTTTTTTTAACTGTTGTATTTTCTATAGTAGAAATAGTGATTAGGTAAAAAGAGAGTCTGTTTAATATCTGTTTTGCAATGGACATTCGTTAGAATTTCTACAAATACACTTGTTGGTAATATCAGCGTTTGTTGCTTTAGAATGGAAATTATTAATCAGGTTTTTGCATTGATTTAACTGGATCACCAGTTACTTACCATCGCTTAAATAAGTACAATCATAGTATTGAAACTTTAAAGCTTTTTTATGTAGCGATTTCAGCATGTTTTTTATAATAATCTAATAATAATAATAATAATAATAATATATATATATATATATATATATATATATATATATATATATATATATATATTCACTGATCACTTCATTATGGCGACTCGCTGAATTTCTTTTCGTGTATTAGTATAGAAAGGGGGGGTAATTTATGAGATTTTGAACGAGGCACGTTCCAGACGGGTGGTTCTGTGTAGCTCAAAAACTGCTCATCTACTATGATTTCCTAGCACAACCATCTCTAAAGATTAAAGAGAATGATCAGAAAAATGCAATCTGTGACGAAATTCCTTATTGTTAAGAGAAGTTGGAGAAGAATGGGCAAATTGGTTCAAGGCAGCAGTAGCTAATAACCACTCTTTTCAACGGAGCTACACAGAACAGCATCACTAAACGCACAACACGTTGAACCTTGAAGCTGTTGGGCTACGGCAGCAGAAACCAACGCCTGCTTACATTATTGTTATATAACTAGAGAATGAGGATACAATGCGCTAAGTATCACAAAAGATTGAGTGGCGATTGCGTCTGAGCATAAAACACACTGAAGTCATTCAGTGTTGATACACATTACTTATATTTATATACGTTAGTTCTTAATATTTGAGGATCGACTGAAAAGTTCATAGACTGACCAAGATACAAATGTAAGTAGACACATGAGTTGGTAGACAAAAACATGCAATTATACCAGAATACAACAGTCTTTTAGTCTACCAGCTGGTGCGTCTACTTGCATTTATATCTTGGTCAGCCTGTGAATTTTCCAGACGAAACCTCGTAGTAAATAACACAAAAATAAGAAATCACCTAAAATATAAAAAAATACGACTATAAATGCTTAAGAATAAAAACAAACAACCCATAAAATCTTATCAAATTAACTAACAAATATACTAAATATTTTTTCAATAAAACACAAAACAACAACACAAACTATCACGTGAAGATGCGATACTTAAAAAAATTTAAATATAACCGGTGAAGACGCAATATTTGAAAAACAACGAAAACGAGATAGCACAAAAAATAAAAACTCTTTAGTAATGCTTTATCAAATTAAAATTAATCCGAAATTGCGCAAGTCATATTTAAACATTCAACGGAAACCAAGAAAATGATCTGAAATATAGAAAAATAAATAAAAAAATTCTTTAACAGTTGGTATTTATCTAAACATATACATATATATATATTTATATGTGGACGTGCGTGTGGGGGGGTGGCGGGTCGTGTGTGCATGTTTGTCACTGCAAACCTTCGGGTAAATGTCGACACTGCCGGAGTGGTGAAAAAAAAAAAGCAATATACTCTGTTCGATGGTATCATTTATAAGAGGCGTTTTTGTCCACTACTGTTGACCTTTCTTATGTGGAGATGCAGCAATCCCGTAATGACAACAGTAAAGTAAGCGCGATCATTTGGCAAACTCAACTTACTTTCATTCGAGATGCTTTCAGGTTGAGTTCATGTGGCAAGGGAATTGAATAATGGTTGCGAAATCTGATCATTCCAACTAACGCATTGGTGACAAAAACGCGTACCTCCATGGTAACATTTGAGCCAGGTCCAGACTACATGGCATTATTATTATTATTATTATTATTATTATTAGTAGTAGTAGTAGTAGTAGTAGTAGTAGTTCTAGGTTTTATGATTTACAGATTTGCTGTTTGATACAATTCTTTATCAAGTCTTTTAATTGGCACTTGAGGTACAAGAAGGCTTTTCAAAATTTATTGAGCATATTGCATTGTGAGATTTTTTTTGTATCTCCTTGAGGCATGGACTTCCAGGAATCCCTTCAATTAGTCTACTGCAATCTTTTCCAACCAGTCCTAGGGCTCCAACTACAACAGGGATTGTTGATGTTCCCATATGCCACATTTTCGAGATTTCTATTTTAAGGTCCTTGTACTTTGACAACTTTTTGACAACTATTATTATTATTATTATTCTGTAAGAGAATGGCACGCCCAGGGTAGGAATATACGAAGCCAAATATACCCATCATAACACCCAGTCTGATATGGGTATACCAGGCACATGAACCACAGACAAATGTGTGCGATGTGGTGAAAGGTTTTAATGAAAGCAGTCAATAACTTTGCATGCGTAGCCCGGTTATAAAAAAACCTTCAGGACGAATAACCGAATCTGCTCAGAGTGTCTCCGATTAAGAGTGTTTCAATGTATCTTGATCTGATCCCCAAGTCGCGTTGGATGGCTCATCCTTCAGAATGAACAAAAAACAACAAACAAACAAACCATGTGCGTTTAGTGCGATGTCTCATGGTTCGGAGTTGTTAACTTACAATTCCAGTTGAGTTCATTATATTCCCTTAAGCGCACGTACCCTTTGGGATGGTATAAATTCTTCCTCCTCTCAGCTATGGGCTAATTAGTAACATTTGTATCATTAAATCATTTTCATCACCCTCACTAAAAAAAAAAAATCTTACAGTCTAAAAACAGTATCTGGCTTTACATAAATTGTAATGGGTTGACAACCCGTAAAAACGAATGAATCAATCAACATTGAAAATCATTGAGCATTTTGACATTTAAAGATTTTTTTCTGAGCAAAATTTTTCAGATAGGTTGGAGTTCCTTTGATTTCCTGATGCATACAGGGTGCAAAAATACTTTTACAAACTTTAGGGACGGGTTCCTCACAACAAAACAAGGGCAAAAGTCCATATATATATACATGTCCGCAAATCCTTCGTTTTTTGTGTTATTAAGTTTGAAGTTTACGGTAGAAGCAATTAAATGTACAACCAAAGATACAATTCAAAAATGCTTTTATAAACATTGGGGCGGCCTCCTCACGCCAAAACAAGGACAAAACTCCATATAAACATATGTCCAAAAATCCTTCGTTTTTTGAGCAATTAAGTTTAAATTTTACAGTAGACGCAATTAAATATACAATCCAAGATACAATCCCAAAATACTTTTATAAACTTTGGGGCTGGTTCTTGACACCAAAAGAAGCTAAAATGTCCATATAAAGATATATCCAAAAGGCCATCGTTGTACCTCAAACAGCAACTCATAACAAATGTTCAAAATGTCCTCCACTTGCTTCTGCACACCAATGCACCCGTCGGATCATTGACTGGCGGATCCTTTCAAATACTCTCACAGTGTCGAATAGTTTCGCAAGCCACCATGACACGTTGATAAAGTGCATCTGCATTATTAATATCAGCTGCATAAACCTATTGTTTTAGGTGGGCCCACAGATAAAAATTCAAAATATTGTGGTGCAAGCCATGGAACCGGTCCTCCCCTACCTTTCAAGATAGATGTCAGCCAGTGCATCGCGAACAATGTAACTAAAATGTGCTGGATCCCCATCATGCATGAACCACGTACGTCTTCGTATTAGCAGGGGTACATAATCAAGCAGGTTTGGAAGTGTGTTCGAAATAAAGTCCCTGTAGACAGATCCTGTAAGACGTGCTGACAGAACATATCAGACAGTGATTGTGTAAAGTTGTTATTCCATCTCTTCCAGATGTTGCCTCATCCGTAAATAAGATTGAAGACACAAACAACATATCGGCAATTTGTGCAATAAACTATCGGCAAAAGTTCTCCCGTGGTGAATGATCAGAGGGTGAAAAACCTTGCACACGTTGCAAATGATACGGATACAGGATTTACTCTTGAAGTACCCTCCATGCAGTACTATGGGATGTACGACATGATAGGGCTACTTGACGCGTGCTGATCGTCTCCGACAGCCTGTGGTTTTTTTTTTTTTTTTTTAGTTTTTTTTTTTTTTTTGGTTAGGGTCAGGCGTACGAGCGGATCTCAGTCTTGCTTTATCCATAGTTTGTGGTGTCACGAATCTTGTCTCAGCAATGTGACGATAAACACCAGCAAATGGTGGATGACCTGGACGCCTTCGGTCTGGAAAAAAAATCTGATACAGTCGTGCAGCCTCGCGTCCATTACCATTCGAACGACCATCTGTAAAAATTATATGTCTGCTCACGATATGAATATTCTGCCATTGTTAAACGGAACACCCCTCAGTTAACTCAGTACTACACACGTTAAATGTTGAAGACAGACCAGCCACAAATGTACACGAATGACAAATGTAACCTAGTCCACATGGCAACAGAGCGGCATCAACCGCATACTTTATTTAGACTTAACTCAAAAACGAAGGATTTGCAGACGTATGATTATATGGACTTTTTTCTTTGTTTTTGTATGAGGATACCGCTCCTCCAAAGTTTGTAAATTTATTTTTGATACCCCCTGTATACCTGAACTTTTTTTCCATTATTTCTTGTTTCCCGATTATTATTGGAACAGTAATTGTGTTTAAATACTGCATTCATGTAATTTCTGTTATTATTCCATTTGAATTTCTGAGATTATTTACACTATTTATAATCGGACTATTGTTTGCATCTTTGTTGTTTTTATCACAATGTTGAAGCCGCTGTGCACTCCGGCCTTGAATATCGATCTGTGTATAACTGAACCCTTTATTTAATCCAAGACAGTAGACTCTTCTCGTTCCATTGCTCATGTCTCGAAATATCTTGTCATCTTGTCTCGTTCTTAGTACAATGGCATAGTGGCCATATTATTATTAGGAGCCAGTGGAAAATTATAGTGATTTTGTGTTTTGTTTTGTAATCTTATGTTATAGGTTATTTTTAGTAGATACCCGTATTGGAGTAGACGCACCGTTTATTTTAAACAGTATAAATTCCGCCAATTTCCTGTACTCAAGAAAACTTAGTAAAGAAAATATACTCTTCGGTAGGATTCGAACCTGATCCCTCTTTTGCAGGGGGAACGATTGTGTGATCCGGCGTGCTTTTACCACTCGGCTGCGAAATGCGTCATGTTAAAGCAAGATTCTGTTTAACCTTTGAAACAAACCAATTCGCTCAGATTTTCCTGTGACACATATCTGCTCATTTTCGTATAAAGAAGTAAACACATCAATTTCTAAAAAACTTACATATACAACTCGAATTAATACACATATTTCAATTATAGTAAGTGTTGCAACCTATGGAGGGTTAATGAATAGAATAATCACACGAAGGTTGCTAATGAACGATAATACGTAGGACAAGAACAACACATATAAGATGTGGCACAAGGCTGAATTTAATGTAGAGTATCCGAGCCCGTAGGCTCGGCCAAAAATTCTCCGTAGACCCCGTATAAAACGGGGCCGGGTAACTGTTTCCCGAGACGAGACTCTGCCCTTCGACATAGCCTCATCTGGGGATCTTCTATGCCCAGAGGCAGAGAGTTTGACCAGCACAGCTGGAAACGAATCTAACATACAGTATTTACTATTGTATTTATACCCATTAACGTCTGTAGGTATGCTACAACAGTAAGTACCATCCTTGTGACTATAAATGCTTTAAATGAGCATGAGAATAGTTTCAGGGAAACAGGAGTTCATACCTTTTTATTTTTGATAATGCCAGCCGTTCTGGGTATGACCATAATCTATAATCGGCAGCAAGGTCTCTGATCCGTGTTTTTTTTAGGTGCATCGAACGATCTCTTAACTGCTATTATTCTCTGGTCCACCCTGCCCCAGCTTGGTAACACCTGTTACGTTCCAGCATTGTAAATAGTGAACCACCCAAACTGGGATGTAAAAACTATGAAAGCATAAAAATACATTTTATAGTAAAAAATATCAGCAATTGATTTTAATAGTAAAACAAAAATTACCAAATCTCCCAAGAAAATTAAATTTTGTCATTAAATGACCCATAAGGAGTTGATATGCCGTTAAACAAATCAACCCAATAACGTGCTTCAACTCCAAGCAATATACCATCCGCGGTCAGTTCTGTGATTTTAGAGATCTTAAATGGCTATGAAATATCAGTTCTTTTAAGTCAGTGTCGTTTCCTTTGCTGCGCAATTTTTTGATTATCTGGCATTTTATTTATTTTCTCAATCTCATGTGAAGTTTTCTTAAACGAAAACAAAAAAAAAACAAAACAGCAACAACAAAAACATGCAAACGAAATAAAACAAAGAAGTCGCTAAGTTGGTTCATGCCAGGTCTTATCTAAACAGTCTAAGAGTAAAAGGTGTTCTGTCACAAACTAGGTCTCTATTGACGTAAATCTGGAATTGTTTCTCTAGTCAGAGAAAAAAAAAATGAAACAGGTCGTTTGCTTTCTCCCACTGCTACATTTTCAGTTCGTGCGTGCGTGCATATGAGTGGGCGAAGGTATTCAGTGTATGTACGTAAAAGAAAAAAAAAACAAGTGCCAATCTGAATCACGATTTCGTTTTCATATAGGACACAGAGGGTCGTTGGTGCATCCGTCATCAGTGTGGCGTTTTTATGTGCTTATTTATTTGTCCCTTTCTGATTGTTATCAACTTTCTTTATATTTTCTATTCTCCTTAAAACTTCTCAATTGGTTACATGTTCTGCCCATGGTATACTCGGCGCTCGTAGAACTGCATTCATGTTTTCTCTTCATTTGTGACAAAGGCGTCCAAGCAAACACTGCCATATCAGAGGGTAAACAATGTATACCAAAGAAATTTGAAATTTTGGGGACACTTAAAGAGGAAAGAAGGCTTGGATAATTTCACGCATGTTTGACGAAAGCAACGAGTAACAAAATTACTACTCTGAACAAACTGGTGTCCAATAGAATAGTCATGAAGAAGAAGAAGGGATTGCTGAGAACAATAAAAGACAGGAAGATGTGGAGAGTCATGATCAGCTACCGTATGAAGTGGCATGCTGCGTAAAAAAGAGAGGGAACGATTGTTCATATTTTATATACTAGTTCATATTTTTTTGACCTTATTAACTGGTGACATTAATATTTTTTCAAGTTAGCCTAATATTCTTTGTATGATCCAAACTTTGATAACGAGGTTTACTTATCTGGGTTTGAGTGTAAGCGTGTGTATGTGAATGTGTATGCATTAGTGTGTGTGTGTGCGCGCGCGTGTGTTGTGTGTTTGTGTCTGTGAAATAAAAGAAGTTTTGATTTTTTTTCTTAGAAAGTTATGGGCGTATTAGGAATTTATTTTATGAGCACAATTATCTCAATCTCAAATAGTGTGGGGCTTCTTTCTTAATGTACAGGGTGGTCGAAAGTCTAGTCATCCTTACATAATATAATTTTCTATTTCAGATGGCTGACACGAAAAGGATGGTGTCCATACAGACCTTCTCGATGTGTGACAGCATCAATGAAGGTGAATGAACTGAATCCAATACATGTGCTTTGTATTACTGTATCACTTGTCCTTCTGTTGTCTTCATTATTTTTTGGTAGGGGTCGACAAGACTTTCGGACCACCCTGTACATGTTGCAATTGTAATTAAGGAGTACTGCTTAATTTTTTATTAATTTAAGAAATATTTGCCCACAACTAGCTGCATTCATATATCGTATCTATAATCTGGCTGTTTGTACGGTGGAAAAAAATTCATCACCCATAAGTCTGCGAAGACAGATGAGGACTGGGTAATCTCAGTACAGGTATGTTAACAATGCTCAATTTTTGCTCCGATCTGGCTCTTGTAATGAGTATAGCAAGATGACACTGATCCTTACTGAACGGACCATATTTTCAGCATCTTTAGCAATGGATCGTATATATGAGTTCCTCTTGTGGTTTTGGGTGAGCTAGAAACCCAATAGCCGTCCAAAGCAAGGCGTCTTCTTAAGAGAAAACTCATCATGATTGGTGAAATTTCTGGGTTTGCACGTACTGTATATATATATATATATATATATATATATATATATATATATATATCAGCTGCAAAGTAACGGTTCTTGAGAAGAAGCTGTCCGAGTGGAATACGAAGGTAATGAGAATGATTCATCCTTGTGTATGACGTACGGTGGATCCCACTTGCGATGGTCACGGCTGGTGGGAACAAGAAATGCAGCAGTCGGAACACTTACCATAGAAATGAATGCTGTGACAAGATTAAGTCAATTTTCCACTTGTTTGTTTAAGGTAATAGGAGTTATCGTGACTTATACTAAGTTAAAAATTCATAGAGTAAAGGAAGCTGCGCTGATATATACTGAAACAACACGAAGATAAGGAAAACTTTTAGTATTTGCTAAATCTAGAAATTTAGAGGTTAGAGAGAGAAAAAGAGCCCACCAAACACAGAGCGCTAAAAGGGTGAACAGTTCGAGTTGAATAGTCTTTTAAGTTTATCAATATTTAATAGTACAGAGTGGTCCGAAAGTTTAGTCACCCCGACATAATATAATTTTCTATTTCAGATGGCTGACGCGAGCTCCTACATAAAAATGATGGCGTTCATACAGACCTTCTCAATGTGTGACCACATCAATGAAAGTGAATAAACTGAATCCAGTACGTGCGCTTTGTATTACTGTATTACTTGTTCTTCTATTGTTCTCATTAATTTTTTTCTTTTTTTTTTTCTTTTTTTTTTTTGGTGTATGTAGGGGGTACAAAACTTTCGGACCACTGTCATGTATCAATATTCTTGCTTTAGCATACTTACTGCCCGTATTATTGGGTGTGTTTCTCCGTGCCTCTCTGGGTGTCCGTGTCTGTTTTTGCATGTGTGCGTGAGTATATGTGTGTGTGTGTCTGTATCTTGATGGTGGTTTTCAATGCGTAGTTTAGGTGTAGCACAAGGCCGAAAGTATAGGGCACCCAGTGAGGATCTAACTCACTACTCAGTCGTAATTGATTTAGCGATATAAACTTGCTGACCATTACAGTGCGTCGAATTGCCCATGTTTGTATCTTCATGTGTCTGTGCGAGTGTGTGTCTGTGCCTCTGTGCCTTTGTCTCTGTGCATGTATGTACATGAGTGTGTGTGTGTGTGTGTGTGTCTGTGCATATATCTTTGTATGTGCCCGTGTGTGTCTGTGTGTGTGCGAGTGTGTTGTGTCGGAAGACGACCGACTTTCTCTACAATAATTATTGAACATAGACTCATTCATTAACTATGAGTAGGACGTCTGCTCATAGGAACAGTGGTCGGAAAGTAAGGTGTAGCGTTGTGTTGTACGCATTGCTGCACTGAACTGCAGTATTTGTTATTATTTTATTATTAATCCATGTCCCTGATGTTACTAAACCATGTTACCATGTCCCTTTTCGTTACTAAACTTTTGTTCCAGTTTTTTCCTTACAACATTATTAACAAGAAACTATGAGCTTATACAAGCATTATAACAGCGTGTGTGTCTGTATCATTGTGTGTGCATGTATTCGTGTGTGGGTGTATGTCTGTGTGTGTGTATACTCGTGTGTGTGCTTTCGGGCGTGGGTGTGTCTGCGTGTACGCATGTGTATGTGCGTTTGCATGTGTGTGTTTGCGTGGTGTGTCTGTGTGTGTATGTGTGTATGTGTTCACGCGCGTGTGTGTGTGTGTGCGTTTGTGTGCGTGTGTCTTTCTGCGCATATACAAAGATATCAGGTTCATGATCTTTACAATACAAACACCATAAATATTCGTCAAACTAATCTGAAAACATTTCGTCACGTTTACTTTTCTTTTGTTATCAATTCAACTTTTCTTTTCTTTTGCAATAATGAGTAACGCTTCCTTCGGCATGAAAGTGTTACGCGATTCTTATGTGTTTTTTTGAGGTTTTTTGCTGTTTTTGCTTTGTTTTTTGTTTTGTTTATTTTTTTCATTGTTACCCGGACTGATTAATTTTTTTGCACAAGAATTAGTACTCAAGTTGCTTAAATTAACTTAATTTTTTAAAAACCTTTTGTCTAATAAATAAAAAAGAAAGACATTTCAATGTAATTAAACTAGTAGCATTGGTAGATTTTTTTTTTAATACAGCATAAAATAACGTATTTAGTATTTCTTTTTATTATAATGACATTTTTTTATTTTATTTTCTTAATTGCTTAAGTTAAACTGACGTCATCGGGGAAACATGCTCTTGGGAGTCGGTTCCATAGAGCAGCGGTTCCCGGGAAGAAGCTGTTCGAGTGGAACTTGATTCATACCAATGGATTACAGGGGGGAATGAGGGTGGTTTATTACAATGTGAGTGGTAAGGCGGGTCCAAGCCGTGAAAGAACTGGTGGAACGAAGGTACGCAGTTCGTCCGAACACATTCCATGGAAGTAGCGATACAGTACTAAGAAGCTTGCCACGCCCCATCTCAAGTAAAAGTTTTGTTTTTGTTTCAAATAGGGTATCTGTTTATAAAGTTATCTCCAATTATTCGTTGAAGAAAGAGCACGCCATAATGAAAAAAGGCACCAAATTTGATAAAAACAAAGTTTTATTATCAAAATGTTTTTATTAAGAAGAAAGACAAAAGTATTTTTGGATTATTTTATTATTATTTTTAATCATTTTAGCACGTTCGAAATTTTGGTTAGCAAGGAGCAATATAGGAAATTTTAGTGTCATTTTTTTTGTGATAAAAAACACATTGATTTGAAAATTCTTGCAAAAATTAAATAATTGTCGGATTTTAATGAAACATTCAGGAATGAATGAAATTATTTTAGAATTTAAAAAAAAATCTTAGAATATTTTTACCTCTGTCACCCCTACCCTTTATTAATTATTGAAATTTAAAGAAATTAAAATTCTATCCTCTTCATATTTGTATTAGTTAATATCAGGACTCCTCGGATAATGTAAATCTCATTTTTTTTTCAAACAGTTACTCAGTTACTAAAAATCTGCTCTGAAATGTAAAATAAAAAATGAAATGAAACTAAGACATTCTTTAATTACAAAAATATATAAATTTATAAATAATATATATTAAAGAACTATTGTCTTAAGAAAAAAAAATCGATTAATAATGAATTTTTACAAGATCCCTTATCATTTTTTTACATCTTATAACTTATTGAGTCTTAAATATGTTTTAATCTTTTAAAATCCTGTCTTAATTTGTCCCTTTCAGACTATATTATTATTAAGTGAAAACTATATTTACTCATCATATGCTTAGTCATTTATTGAAAAGCTTAGTACAAATCATCACATACCAATATTTTTTAAAAGAATTTTGAATATTTTTTATGTGTTAAACGTGCCCATTTTCTATATAGAGTTGGCCAGACACAACATTATCAGAAAATAAGAACGATAATTATAATAGATTTACAGTTCAAAATATTTGAAATTCAATAAAAAATTAGATTAGGGGTATATTTTCTTAATCTTTTAAAATTATTGAGTACTTAAAAAATTATACATAAAAGACGCTCACGTTAATTCAATTACATTTTTAATATCTGACGTCCCCATAGAACAACATTAGGTAAATATTAAGGTGAGATCAATCTGTCAAGGTGAATATTAAGGTGAGATCAATCTGTCAAACCCGTTAATGCCTTAAATAGATATCTATGTCCGGTTAAAAAATTAATTTCTGCGATATTTTACATTCTGCGATATCTTTTAAAATATAAGTTTACTTCTAGTAATCTTTTTTTTAATTAAATTCATGAACAAAATTCAAATGGATAGAGATGTCAACTTAATAATCAATATTTTTTTTTAAGAGTTTTAAAAAAGATTACTAAAAGTAAACTTATATTTTAAAATAAAATTTTGTATTTTCTATGAATATTTTTCTAATCGACTATTTCATAGAAAATCCCCAAAATTTTAAAAATTTAAATCACTAACAAACATCAAATTAAATTATTTGTAGACTGTCTAGAGACATTCAAATTTATATCAAACATTATAATCTTTATGAACCCCGAAAATAACACTTTCAAAGTAAAGCAAAATAACAGCGTCTGTTTCTAGCCTTTTTTTTACAAAGAAAATTAGTGACATCTTCTCTTCTCTTCTCTCTTAACTTCCTTCTCTCCTTTTCTCTCTATGAGTTTTTTCTTCTCTACCCCTTCGATTTCAATATATAACTTCCGTTAAGTTAACCGTTTAAATGTATCAATATCTGCTAACTCACTCATGTCTTCTCTCTCCCACCTCACATCCTCACTTCGTTAATTTACATATGTTTAATACGGCCCATCAAAAATGTGTAAATTTTCTTTTCATTTTTTGTTTGGAAGTAAAGTCTGATGGTCCGCAGTCCTTTAAAATGGCTGTGGTGAAATAATTTATTACATGGAACCTTAAAGTGGTCTGTTTTTATTTAAATATATATATATATATATATATATATATATATATATACAACTAAAAACTCCTTTCAGTCAATTTAAGTTTTGTTTTAAATTAGTTTTTGAAATCCAGCAAAGTATTTTGCTTATTGGAAAGATTTACTATATTAGATTGAACTTAAAATAAAAGTTTCAAGATTCTAAAATTTTGGTAACTGTTTGCATTGATTTTCTAAGTGTAGCTTAGATAT
>CAHIKZ030004034.1:2577500-2662500 GCA_903632075.3 Acanthosepion pharaonis | reverse complement strand
GCGGTTCTTGAGAAGAAGCTGTCCGAGTGGAATACGAAGGTAATGAGAATGATTCATCCCTGTGTATGAGGTACGGTGGATCTAACTTGCGATGGTCATGGCTGGTGGGACCAAGGAATGTAGCAGTCGGAACACATATGATAGAAATAGCGACAGAATAGCGAGAAGCTCGTGTTGTTTCCTCTGTTGAAAAAAGAGTTGTACGGTAGAAAAAAAATTCATCACCCATAAGTCTGCGAAGACACTTTTGAATATCAAGGCAGGTGAGGACTGGGTAATCTCAGTACAGATATGGTAGCAATGCTCAATTTTTGGTCCGATCTGGCTCTTGTAATGATACAGTATAGCAAGATGACACTGATCCTTACTGAACGGACTATATTTTCGGCATCTTTAGCAATAGATCGTATATATGAGTACCCCTTGTGGTTTGGGGTGAGCTAAAAACCCAATAGCCGTCCAAAGCAAGGCGTCTTCTTAAGAGAAAACTCATCATGATTGGTGAAATTTCAGGGTTTTCACGTACTGTATATCTATATCCACTGCATTAAATTAAAAAATTACCAAAATACAATTTTATAAAAACAGAATAACCAGCAATACATTTTTGCAAAAATTAAAAATTACCAGCAATACACTTTTGTAAAAATATACCAGCAATACATTTTTGTAAAAACAAAAATTACCACAAATACACTTTTCAAAAAAAAAATACCAAAAATACATTTTTGCAAAAAAAAAAAATATTAGATATTAACAGCAATACAATTTTGTATAAAAAAATAAAATAAAATTACCAGCAATACACTTTTATAAAAAATACCAGCAATACATTTTGTAAAAAAAAAATTACCACAAATACACTTTTCAAAAAAAAAAAAATACCAAAAATATACTTTTGCAAAAAGAAAAAAACTAGATATTAACAGCAATACAATTTTGTATAAAAAAATAAAATAAAATTACCAGCAATACACTTTTGTAAAAAATATCAGGAATACATTTTTGTATTCACTTGTGAAAGCAGAGTAACATATATTATTAGTTCAAATCTCCCCAGACAAACACAATTAACTACATAAAATATCATAATGAAGACACTAAAGCAAAAGTTTCTTAAAATGTTAATTAAAACAGGTGATCTGATAAGCAGGAAATACCTGACTTTGTTACCTATAATGCTCCATTGACTAGAATATATAAATTATTGAGACACCACACAAACACACATGGCCAGGAGATTGTGTTCAAGCATGAAACAGACTGTCGCCACTTGATGATGACCTCAATGTCCATTTTCATATTTACATACGCTCTATTCTTGATATTGTGCACTTTTACGTATAAACATAGCATACCTTAAAACTATATTTTTCAATATATACATATATATGAATGCATATATACATATGTATGAATATATAAATAAATATATTGACATACACGCACACACACACGCACACTCACACACACAAACACCACACACATATATACATATATTCCTGGCAGAACGTTTATTATCACAATGTGGGATAACTATTAAAAAAGTGATGGAAAGAAAAAGAAAAAGAATCTAAATTAAATCGGCTAGATTAAAAAGAAAAAAATAAATTCCCAGCATCCCTCGTTCGTGCGCATGTGCAGTCGCACCAACGTAACAAATTTAGTCCGATGAATTCCTAAAGAACGAAACGCGTCCCAAGAAAACTTTTTCCACATTGTCATGTATTTTTCCCCAATATTGTTCCCGATATATAAAAAGTATATATCATTATCTCATATATATATATATATATATATATATATATATATGTAAAACAGATTGTTGGTCAGAGTTGAGTCAGACCAGGAAACAGTTGTATTAAAATGTGCTTTGTACACAATATCAAAAATTGAAGATGCAGAGCTTTAAATATTAAATGCTAGCATTTACCACTTGACATGGTTGAAGATGTGTAAATCATTCCTAGTTTTTTAAATAAACACACACACACACACACACACACACTCATATGTGGACGTTAAAGTCGACACCCAGAGGCGATTGTGTTTTCATGGAACAGACGGTTGCGTTTAGCATGGAGCAGACTATCGCGTCTGAGTGTTGAATTCAATGTCCACGTTTATATTTACACATGCTATATCCCTGCACTTTAACCCATAAATATAACATAACTTATATATATATATATATATATATATATATATATATATATATATATAAAGTGAACATAGAAGTTCAGACAGGTTAGTTTCTGAGACGCAATCTTCAGGCTACGAGTGTTGGTTTGTTTATTTCGGCTCTTTTCTTGCCGAGAAAAAACCAACACTCGTGGCCTGACGATTGCGTCTCGCATGAAACAGCCTGTCGCCTCTAAGTGTTGACTTCTATGTTCACTTTATTATTTACATACGTTCTATCTCTGATACTGAGCACTTTATCCCATAAATATAGCACACCTTAAGATTATATTTCTTCACACACACACACACACACACACACACATATATATATATATATATATATATATATATATATATATATATTATTTACCCATTAACAGCCTGCTTCACGCTTAGAGGTTTTTAGAAATAGAGTTTATTTTGAACACTTGCGATATTTATTGTTCTTTTCCACGTCTTTTCAAAAGAAATGCTTCCTTTTAAAGTAAAAAAAAGAATGTAGATGAAATTCAAAATATGTGTTTCAGATTGTAGATCTGGATTGGGTTTGAAATTTGAATATTTGCATTTGAGAATGTCTGCTTCAGAATCACACGTGATTTTCTTAATTGTTCAATGTTTTGAATTAATGGCTTCTAACGTTTGTAATTATTTGTTTACAATTTGTTTCGTGGGTATTAATGTGTTATTCACAAAGTGCTGCGGTCTTTTGTTTTGATTTTCAGTTTTCCTATCATCTGCTGTTGTATATGTTTGCAGATGCGTATGCATGTGTGTGTCTAGCACTTTGTGTAAATCCAAGCGTTTGCATTTGATTATCTATATGTGTATTTGTGCACGTAATTCCATGTATCTGCCGGCGTGTTTCTATGTGCGTGTGTTTGGTGGGTGGTTGTGCGTGCGTCTATGTCCGCATATGCGAGTGCATTGGTGGTCTTTGCTGATAAGTGTTGCCTTTTGCTCATATAAAATAAATACGGTCAGACAGCAAATTGCAGTCCCTGTAACTGAAATGTCTGAGGCAGACAGAACGGCAAATAACATGCCAGATTACGGGAAATTAATGACAACACCTACAATCCAATAAATAAATAAAAATAAACAAACTATTAATGCAGTGTAATACTATGCTGTTCAAATATAGTTTATATATAATTAGTTAGGTGCCTGTCGCTTGGCTGGCGGTAAAATGATTAAATTTCATATATAAAATGTCCATTTAAAATACTAAATTTATTTAAAGATATATTGCTTAAATACAGGGGTCATAAAAATGAATTCAGAGGGCTGCAAATTTCAGCTTATACTATTTTCCTGTTACCCAGTGGTTGTTGCCAGACAAAAAAAAAATGTATATTTAGCTCTCATAACACAGATTTTCATTTCAGTTTCATTCAAAATGTGCATGTATGTTTACCTGTTTGGATGTATATCTTAATTCAATCACAGGCTTAAATGTATTTCTCCAAAATCTTCAAATAAAAAATAATTCAATCACTGAATAATTTCTGAAAAATTCAATAAAATCTTATAATTATCTGATTTTTGTAGGGTATAATTTTTTTTCACCAATTTCATTATTTTATTGCTCAGTCCATGGTAAGGGTTGCCCAGACTACGCTAGACAAGAAAGTATCCCAATGTCTTATTTGTAACTTATTAAAATTGTGTATGTGTGTATATATTTGTATGTATATTAAATGTCACAAATATATGTAAGTCACTCACAAACAACACAGATATACACACAGACAATGTGTGACAGACAAAGAATCTGCAATTCTTTTTTTTTTAATAAAGGCCAGTGTATCCGTACGTCAAAAATGGCGGCAATTGTTAGAAAGTTTTAATATTGTGATACGATGAAACAAATCTTGAAACAATGTATTGAGATTCAATAAAGTGGGGATAAAGAATTCACAAGTAAAATAGAGGTCAACGAATCGGTTAATTAATCTGTCCCAATTAATTTTTTTAGACGTTTAATGGCATCTATGATTCATTCATTACTTCCGGTATTATATAAATCGTTGCTTGCTCAAGATTTTTCATGCTAAAAATCGTATGTGTCAATGAAATGGAATTATCTCTCGGGAAGAAAAGATTATGAACGGAAGGGCACAGACGTCGATGACAAAGTTTATTTCAAGACCAAATTGAAGCAAGACGATCACTTAATGGACAAATGTATCTGAGTGCCTCACATGAAAGGCTTGAGCAAATAAGATTGCAATCTAAGAAACGTATAAGTAAAGGAATTGATTAATTAAACGGTTCATTTAGCTCAAGAATTAATTTTGTCTAATTTCGGTTAAATGTTTTATTTGTATTGATTATTAAAATAACCAAGGCAAGTAATCACTCATAAATTTAATAACCTAAGTTGATTTACCTCCCTTGCCACTATATATGGGGCAGGAAATATATAAGTATATTCACAGGACATTTTCTATATATATATATATATAAAACTGACTATATGTGTGTGTGTTTGTGTGTGTGTTTGTGTGTGTGTATTCGCGAATTACTCGAGAACGATAAGGCATATTTCCACCAAATGTCTGGGCAAAAAAATTAATCATTTTTCAAAAATCAATAACCAATAATCGATAAATATGTTTAAATGGGAATTTCCATTAGTTTGGTTGTTTTTAAACTTTCAGACTTGAAGTCTAAACCCTAAGGCTGATTTTAATGAAACTTGATAAGTGTATGCAACTCTTACTGTCATGCTTATTATACGCTATATTGATTTTCATTTCTTTCGACACTGGGACACCCAGGGTGCCCCAAAGGGACCCAAAAAAATTCAAATTGCTTCGATTTTGATGAAATTTTGCATGTTTGTTACGCTCTTACAATGAGATAGAAATCGGTTGTCAGATTTTTAAAAATGCATGAGGGGGGGCCAGGATGACCCTATAAACCTCTTGATGCCTCAATTGCTTTTCAAGTGTATTTTGTAGCAGTATTCCTCAATTTCAACGAAAATTTCAGTACATATTGAGATTATATCGAGTAACTTGGAATTCACTGAAAATCAACATTGGGACCCCCACGAGTTAGGGGATTAGAAGGAAACCCCGAAAGTTTCAATTAAGTCTACAGCCTTGGCCATAAAATCGATTAAATAGAAAACTTAAAAATGATGTGCTTTATTATTTCAATTACTATTAGTCTGTCCTTTGGCTTGAAATTTGGGACCTCTGGAGTGAACCAAAGGGACCCCCAAATTTTCAAATTGCTTCGATTTCGACGGAAATTTACATGTATGTTACAATCTTAAAATGAATCAAAAACGATTATCAGAACTCCTGCTACTCGAGCTGTCGAAACTGAGGGGCAAAGAACAATTTTATACAGTCTTTGTGAACGTTGGTTTTCAACCTTGGCACGGCTGCTAGGAGAAATCTATGTTGAATTTCTTTTCCTTCCAATGCATGTTGTTCATTCGATGTAGTTTGAGCAAAAGTTGTCAACAAAGCATTTCTCCTCACTTTTCAAAGATCGATTGCAATTAATGTACTCTTCATTTGCTGACAATCTTTTTTTGCATCTTCTGTGCTTCTGTAAAAAACAACTTTCTCCTGTTATAAATGTTTTCACACTTCATGTCATTATAATTTTTCGCCATATAGATAAGAGGCACTAAAGAAAAATCTTTATTTTAACTTTACAGATTGGATGAGGTTCGTGATCTTTTTTTTTTTTTTTTTTAATAAACCCAGGCAACGCTGGGTAATGCTGCTAGTATATGAATAAAAACACATTAAAAATTATTTATTGTTTGATTTATATATCCATCCACGATTCTGTTTATTTATATATGCTTGTGTACGGAGATGTATGTGTGTGCATAATATGAGAGAGAGAGAGAGAGAGATAGAGAGAGAGATAGAGAGAGAGAGAGAGAGAGAGAGTGTGTGTGTGTGTGTGTGTGTGTGGAGAAGTGGAAATGGGATTGACTTTGTTTCTGGCGTCAGTACACTGTGGTCGGGTCAAAGTTCAAGTTTTCGAAGGTGTATTTTCACAAGTAAACTCAACTCACCGAGCATGACGCTGTCTCTCTGTTTGCGATTAGTTAATACAGCATACTTATAAAATCTACGATAACCGGATGCATGACTGTCTGTCTGTCTCTGTCTCTCCCTCTCTCTGTTAGCCTGTCTCTCTCTCAATCTAGCTAATTATCCAAACAAACGCACGCACGCACATCACATACGCACACGTATACACTCACAAGGCGTTAAAATTACAGTTACCATACATTGTTGATTTCTTTGTTCACATTGTTTACATCCATCGATGTTTTATCTGTCTATTTTTTTTCTGTTAAAACCTATGTGTTGCTGCTGAAAAGTTATCGACCCTACCCATTTTCAGAAATATGACCAAATGGTCTATTCGAATTTTTAAAAAATCCTTTCTTGGTTAGACCAAGAACTTTTCAGCAAAAAGAGTAAGACGTATTTACAAGAATAACTTCAATGCTGGCTCATATTGGAGAACCGTACTGCTACCTGAGATTTATGCAACTTGAATCGAAACATGATAATGTGAATGGTAAACATTCGACATTCATTGACCGAGCAGTAAATGCAAATTTCGGTTGAAAATCTATCTCTTGAAAAAGCATTTTTTTTTTTTTAGAAAAATGGATTTCTCAAGTCAATTAGCTTTTATCGCAATTTCCAGTAGTGATATGGTTTTCCTTCCAAACCTTTTGTTTGAAATCATGTGGAACGTTAACGTCTTGACTATGCCAACATTTTCCCTTCGACTTACATATTTCTGGATGTGTTCGGTGCCATTTTAGTTGTTGCCGCTATTGAAACTCTTCAAGTGGTGTTTCTGTTTTTTGGTAGAGTTCTTTGTGATTTTGGACCGTCAGTCCTCTGGGTTCGAATTATAATGGTCCTCAGTAAGATCTACAGGCTTCATTCACTCGAAGCCATTTTTAACCTTTGGTCTGAGAAAGCGGTTATATACAGTTGTTAGTTAAGTTATTTCTGAATGTGTTCGGCGCCATGTATGAAATTCCTATGAAAATTTCGATCTGGTGAGGCTATTTAAGAACATGGCTAGTGTTTGTAAGTTTATGTTTTGGTTTGGGACTAGTTTGCGATATTGTGCGTTTCGGCGTAGCCCATTGGGCAACGTTGATTCGGCGTAGTTGATTCGACGTCAGAAAAGTAATTGGTCTATTCAGTACAGCCGTTTAGGCCCCAGACTATTCCGACGTCACTGTCTTTGACCGGAGGCAACCCCTATCCACCAAAAAGAATAAAAGCATTGAAACACCCAACTTTTAATATGACTTTTTATTCATTTACGATAATTAAGGATCCTATTAAAGCACTAATAATAGATTAAAACTTCATATGTAATTTCACTTTACATAGATCTTTCTGCTCACATTACACAAACTTTAATTCCGGATCCCTCTTGTTCATTGCGTCAACAATAAAAAAAGTTATCAATCGTATACCACTTTGTCTCTTTCGCGTTTCGATAAAATATTTGCTTCCATTTTGGAATAAAAGGGCTTAGACGACTCTAGTCCTTTCGAAAATATTTTACCCAAACAATGAACATATTTCCGTTATATTGATGATGCTCTACTTATATATCGTCGTGATTTACATGACCTAGTAGATCAACTGAACAAAGTCGAATACACAATGGAACTTACATACAAAATGGAAGAACACAATTCCTTACCCTTTCTAGCATCAAGCAATCATTCAGCAAAAACGACCTAATAAATTTCTATTCTCATCATAACAACAAAATAAAATCCGGCATAATCATCGGATTCTACTTAAGAGCATTAAGAACATACAGCCCGGGTTATTTACACGAAGAGGAGAAATACATTAAAAACATTTTCAAATTTCTCCAGTATACTAATAATTTTATATTAATCGTGAAACAAAGGCCTATAAAATATTCCTAAACAAAAAGAACGGTCCCTCCTGAAAAACTCAATGAATAAAAAAAACAAAAAACAACTAACTCTATCGCATCGAAAACTCATCATAAAATTTGTTACTAGTACATCCAATACAAATAAAGACTTAGTCAATACTGAACAAATCATAAGCTAAAACCTGAAGGATGAATTTACTCCATTGTCTGTAATAATTGAGAAAGAATCCAAATAAAAGATCCTGTGAACACAAACCGGATACTTTAAAAACAACACTTCAAATGCATTAGTTGCCCACCGTAACGAGACTGACCACAATTTTAACATAAAATTATTACTCTGATCAAAGAAATAAACAATTCACTACGACGTAAATGTCTAGAGAGTGCCTTTGTCTACTGGGTCATCTACAGTAAATTTGCGCCTTGACTCTTACGATATTTCGCCATTCCTAGAAAATTTATTATCACAGCGCGGGATACATACTGACAAAAGTGATCCAACGAAAAAGAAAAAGATTCTAAATGAATTCGGTTTTATATATATATGTATGTGTGTGTGTGTGTGTGTGTATGTATGTATAAATTTTTTTAAAATCGTTCAACGTACTTCGATTGTGCGCATATGTGGTCGTACTAACATAACCTGATAAATCCACTTTGTCATAAAATTTCCACAAATATTTTCTGTTTATACGTTATTTTTATAGATATAATTTATTGAACTAAATTCTCTGTTTTTTAATTAAACATTTACCAGTCTGAATGTTCGAGAAATTTCGTAGAAAATCTGCGCTCTTCGACAGGAATCGAACCTGTAACCCTTGTAGGAACCTTCACTTGATCTGACGTGCCACAGAGAAGCGTCGAAAGTGTGTATTTATAAACAGTAATTTATGTCTACAAACATAACCTATAAACAGAAAATATATTACATAATTGTCGGACTTAATTTATTATCTGGTTTGAAAAATCCTTGAAAGTTTTTTTTCAATTTACAAGGTAAAATTGATCATTATGCTAATGTAATCTTAATTATTATTGTATAAAATATCTTGTTTTCTTTAATTAAAACACTGGAGCAGTTTTAATATTTAATATTTTATATTGTATCAACAGGATTCATTATTGTCTTTATCTTTGTCGCCATATTTATTGCAACGTTTCGGCCGTTGTACACTCCGGCCTTCTTCAGGTTGTTGGAATATTTCGCTCACTGTGGTAGACTGTTCAAGTTTGAATACACAAAGGAAGTTATCTCCCTTTAATTTCCCTCTGAAAGTTCTCCACTGCCTTAACTGGGTATTGAACTTTGGGCCCTGTCACTGGATCTAACTAAGGTCTTTTCACTGTGCCATGTGTCCATGAGGACATCTGTGTATGAATTTCTGGGTATTATAAACCTAATGTCTTCGGCCGAAACTTTGTATTAAATACGGCGACAAAGATGAGGACGATAATCCGAATAATGTAAATAATGTACATAATACCTCATCTCAGAAATATAAACAGATACAAATAGGATTCACTTGGATTACATACCAACGGATTATTATTATATATATATATATATATATATATATATATATATATATATATATATATATATATATATATATATATATATATATATATATTTAAAGTATGCAATATTTATGGGTAAAAGTGCTCAATAACATAGAGATAGAGCGTATGTAATAACGTGAAATTGTTTCGATTTTTTAAAAATTCCATGTTGTTTGCTTTCCTAGGGAACATGTCACGTATTCATTTTATGGTGTTAGTATGTGTGTATGTATTAGATGCTCTGTGGTGTAAAGGATAGCGCCTCGGAATGAGAAATCAAAGAGCCGAGTTCGAATTCCAGTCGAGTTAGTAACATTCATTTACGGGAAAATATCCTCTATAAAGTTCTGAATCTATTTCTTCTCACCTTTATGGGTAAATAGAGGAACAGACTGGATCCTATAGCCTTGGTTGGAAACTAGTCTAGTAGAAGTAAAACTCTGAATTTAAACCGTCCTGTAGTGGGTTCATTCCCGTCAGGCTACCTTGCCAAAGACACATAACTGATGCTACAACCTCAGTACATGTAGTGCCCTACGACCTGTCGTGGGAGTCGTGATGTGTATGTATGCATTAATTTCTGTAGTCGTCATGTGTTTGTCTCAAGGGCTCCCTATGTGTGTTTGAATTTTTAATCTCTTTTATTCAAATTATATCTATGTACATATGTCCATGTTCTCCGTATGTAAATACGTGCGTGTGTAAGTGTGTATATGTATTTATGTTTCCCTCACACGAGAGTAGAAATAATAGAACCTGTGTTTTGTGTGTCTGTGTAACCGGTATAAAGTAAAGGCTGTCTAGCGATAAGTGGTCGCTGCCATTAATGTATCAAGCAGTTACCATAATTAGGCCAAAATTAAAGAAATTCTTTTATTTTTGTCCTCTGCTTTGGCATTTCCAGGGAGAGGTTGAACACGGTGCATCGTTACAGACTTTTGTGCCCTGTGCCACAGTCATTATCATGCTTAATGGCACCGTCCTATTGTTTGCTTCGTTTGTTGTTAGGCTTTCCAATTATTTCTTTCTTTTATACGATTTTGTTGTATTTGTTCGCCTAGTTTTGCTTTCTCTCTATTTTTTCGCTTTCTCTTTTTCTTTTTCCTTTTCTCCCATGTCTCTTGTTTTCTTTCTTTTGTGTGTTTTCTCTTTTTTGTTTTCTTTTATTTTTTCTTTCCTTTACATTTAATTCTGTCCTTTTTTTTCTCTTTTCACCATTACTCCATTTTTCCTTAATCGTAGCCTTACTTAGTTCTTTCTTTCTTTCTTTCTTTCTTTCTTTCTTTCTTTCCACCATTTGATGCAGGCCAGTGAATCTTAGGTTCTGACGACTTACAAATAAACGCCAGAAGTGAAGCACCTACTGTAGATTGGACTCATTACACAAGCGAAATGGTGTGCAAGACGAACTTGTTAAGCACTGTGATACGGCAGGCACCCTTCCTGGTGTTCTACGCTCTAAACACACACACACACACATATATATATATGTGCGCGCGCGCATTTGTCTGTATGTGTGCGTACAGTTTCGAACATCAAGTAGGGTGCCTTCTGTAACACAATACATAACAAGTTCGTCTTTCAAATACACAAACACACCCACAGACATACAAACACAAACACACACAAGTGTGTGTCTGAGTGTGTGTAAACAATGTATATTTAATCAGCAAGAATTAGATTAAACGCGATTCAAATTTAAACAACAAGATATATCTCTTATAGACTTTTGCGCATTCGGAATACATTGAATAACTATCAAAAATTGATATTCTTCAGGTCCTCTTGCTCATTATCAGGAACATTATACACACGCACACATACATAAACACACACACACACACACACTCATATATATATATATATATATATATATATATATATATATATATAAACAATCAAGGGATTTATTTTGAATCTAATATTTTATTATTCTAGACGATATTATAGTGGACAGTTCTGATTTGAAATAGACGCCCTGTTTTTATTTATCAAATAGTTTGTATTTTGTTTAGTTATATTTTCGAATGCACAGACCAATAGATTTAATACCCGCTGTTTAATAAATAAAAATGGGACGTTTATTTCAAATAAGCTGTGTCCACTATAATATATATTTGATTCATTAATTGTGACGTATCAGAAAACATTTATAAGTTTTTTTTTTTTTTTTATTCAGTTTCCTTATTCTGCCAGGTTTCTATTACGAAGACAAATAGAGCTTAGAAACTGGCCATTGTGGTTATTATCCCAAGCGTCTTCGAACCATTTATTAGCCATTTTCAAAGCTTTCGTTTCTTAGCATATATACCTGTGTTTATGTTCTAGATCAGTTGTATAGAAGTAGTACTAATACTAAGTCGTGTTGGATAGGAATTCTATATCGGTTGGGGGTACCTTTAAAAGACCACTAACACGTTCCGATTTTTTACAAAGCAAGCAGTATTTGGTTGGCTTGTTCTGCATTATTTAAATTGATTCTCTTATCTTTAAACGTATTTTACAATAATATGTCTTTAGAATGACAGTATTAGCTATAAGGATTTTTCTTATGGGAGTGCTTTTGATAATAATCATTACAATTTCTACATTGTCTTTGTTCCTATAAAAGAAAAACTGTAAAAAAAACACTAGACAAAAAGGAATTTAAAAAATTATAAGATTTTACAGGTACCACACATTCAATGAAACATATAAAAGAAGCATTTCTTCAGAAATACATATATTTCACTAATGCTAGCCTAATTAAAAAAGAACATAACACTTTAAAGAGAAAATATTTTGAAAATATATTTCTAGCATTACTAACATCTAGAAACAATCGGTTAAAATATTACATCACACCACCATCATTCTACAGATTCATTATTCATGCATTTAAATTATGTCTATTACATAAAATAATGACATTTCACAAATCCTTTTAAAAAATGTGCATGAGAAATGCATTAATGATAAATCCAACCAAAACAAGATTATTACAAAATCTTACTTCGTTTCGCCAACCCACACAGAGTTAACCAACACAGACATTCACCACACACACTTACACATACACGAGAATATAAAAATACAAACAAATACAAAATTATCGCAACATATCGCTACATTTCACTGACATATACGATGGTGACATGTATAGACATTCCTCACAGATACACTTATACACTTACATGAATTAACGTTAACGTCCAACATATACCTAGACACACAAGCGTTTTCTTTACATATACACTCACACACTATTACAGATTTTAATGTCCAAAATGTTCCCCGTACATATTTATATATTATCTATTTTGTTTATATATGTGACGCTTGTCTGACCAATGGGAACTAAACAAAAATCATAATATACCAGTACCCCAGTCTCTTTGCTTTTTTCATTTCTATTCTCGATCTCTGACAACCGCCTTAATAAACGTGAAACATGTTAGATTGAGACACGTTTTCTACCTGTTCTTTATATTATCAAATTCAGAAGTAGCCGGAAGCTAATCCTAAACAGGTACTCTTGATCAAAATATCATAGGGAGTGTGAATCGGACCACACACACACACACACACACACACACACACACACACACACACACACACACACACACACACACACACATATATATATATATATATATATATATATATATATATATATTGATAATATTAGTGGTCAGTATATATATATATATATATATATATATATATAAAATTCCAAGAGGATAGAATCCAGGTAGAACTCAATGATATTAAACAAGACGGAGCAAGAATATAATATAAAAGGCACAAACACTAATATTACATTGTTATAATTTATTTCATTGAATCGTAATCACGATAGAATTCATCAGACCTACAAATTCAAAAGGTAATCGGAAAATATAATTCCAGGTATTAAATATATATATATATATATATATATATATATATATATATATATATATATATATATTAGAACAGATTCTTAATGGTAAAGAATTTTATCACAGCAAGGAATACGTAAGTTTTTGATGGTTTTTTAACTAAAAACTAGAATGACCGGTTTCGACCCAGATCTTATCAAGTTTATTTTCTGGGTATATCTTAGAGGACTAAAAGAATGAAATGAGGGAATGAGGAAAAAAAATAAAATAAAATAAAACACTAGTGTCCAATCACATTCAAACCCAACATGCAATCTCTCTGTTTGCAGAGAGAAGGCTTACGAGATCTAATGTAAATGGACTCCAATGCTTTAAGATGAAATATTGAGTGTGACCTAGACAGAATGGTAAAACAGTCGACACTCAAACCATACACACATTCCCTACTGTTTATAGCATGATGTGCTATAGAAGACCCGGATGTATTCCCCAGCTGACTACCACTAGCGGCCGGATTCAGAATTTTGGGGATTAAATGTTGTTTAATTCTGAAATCCAAACGTTGAGATGTTCTACCTATATAGTCATATTCACAACTACACTCAAATTTATACACAACGGAATTAATATGGTGTGGAAGTAAAACATTTACAAATGGATGACAAAATCGGTTGAGTAAAAAATATTACTCTCACATTAGAAGCAAAATAGCATTTACCGATGGAAAATATATATATATAAATATATATATATTATCATCCCCAGACAGACTGTATCGCTGTTTCACAGCTCGTCAGTGTGGCTAGACGTCCGATTGCCTCTAGCTATGATTGAAAACCGGCTGAATTGGCGTCAGTCGAAAAATCTACCCCCAAGCCGCTGGCGCACGGCAGGGGTGAAGGTGAATTTAAGCGTATTTATTTTTAGATAAACACTACAATGACTGAGAGAACTCGATTCGTTTTATTGAAGAGTATTGCATTATTAGCAGCTACTGTTTAGAAACTCACACTTTTTTCCCCGAGGATCCAAACGAAATAATTTTCAGGAACATATATATTGTCATCCACAGAAAAACCTAAGAGTATTGCATTATTAGTGTAGTATTTGCAGTAATATATATATATATATATATATATATATATATATATATATATATATATATATATATATATATATATATATAAAGTGGATTCAGTTTTATGTTTCATATTTACATATGCTTTATCCTGGATATTGTTTATCCCTGAATATAGCACACTTTAAAGTTATAATATATATATATATATATATATATATATATATATATGTTTATACATTCTTTTTATAGATACAAATATTTAAGTAAATGGTCTATTTATAATAAACAGTATTAAACAACACTTTCCATTTCATAATGTGTGACGTCATATATATATATATATATATATATATATATATATATATATATATATATATATATATATATATATATATATATTTTTTATTCCTCTTTTAATTCTCTTCAAATATTTCAGAAACTCTTTTTTACATTCTTTATTACATTCAAAACCTGTTTTATGCTTACCAGTTCTCTTGTTTTCGAATTTTCTTCATGTTATTATGTTCATATCACTTTCTAGTCTCTTTACGTTAATTCTCTCTCTCTCTTTCATATCACGTCTCCTACTCTTCCTGTTCATTTTATTACTCCTGTCTCCCTGAAAATAATAGAGGAAACAGCCTCTTTCATCATAATAAATTTTTCAACCTCTCTTACTAATTACCTCATCCCCTCCTCTAACGTCCCGCTTTCTCTTTTCCTCTCACAATTTCATTCTCCCTTTCTCTTATTTAGCATCTTCGGCTTTCTATGTGAAACTTCATCATTCAAGCCCTTTCTTTTCATATAACTTTTTACTTTCTCTCTTTCTATTATTAGGTTGGTGCATAATTATCAGGCGTTTTCAAACAATATTTATTATGAAAAAAGAACAATAACATTTTTACATGAATTTGATTAACGACACGCATATTTATAACATGAAAATAAAATAATATTTTTATTAAAAAAAGTAAAGAAAGCAGCAATTTTTATTAATAAATATCTCGCCTACAAAACGCCTGATAATTATGCGCCAATTCAATATTTACTGTCTTCAGCTTTTTTCTCTTATTTAATAACTTCTGCTTTCAGTCCAAGCCTCATCATTCAATCTCTCTATTTTCCTATAATGTTCTCTTCCCTTCTTTCTCTTATTTAATATCTTCTGCTTTAAGTCAAAGCCTCATCATTCAACTTCACTTTTTTCACTCTCACGCTTGTTCTTCTTTCTTTGCCCCTTCTCTCTTAATTAGTATCTTTAAATTTCCCTTTGTTCAAACCTCCCAATATACCTTAAGCATTATTATCACATAACCGCAAAAGCCGTGTTATTTTAACAAATAAACAATTACGCGAATAATGTCTTTTGATTTCCTTCTCACTTTTCTCCAATTAACATATTTTGCTGTAAAGAATCTCTTGTTCTTTCTATTTCCAGCCTTTCTACAGTATATTTTCATATACCGCCATTTTCTGTGTCATCAGCAAACATTTGTTCTTCTCACATTAATTATTAATCATTTCACCCCAAGGAAGACAATAAAGCCACTAAGACGCGAGAGAATAAAAGAAATAGAAAGCATTATTATGGAGAGTGTAGAATAAAAAAAAAAAAACATGTATTAAGAAGACAGAAGATAATGAAGACAGTCATCATGATTTTATTCAGTTAGCACATTTTTTTTGCCGCTGTGATCACTCCACACCTTCTTACAATTATGGTTCATGGTGACATTCAAGGCAGAATATTGCAATGGTTTGCCGGTTCCTTTTGACATCGCATTTAAATTTTAGAAGTGCACAGGTGAAAAGTGTTTCACAAGCGAGAAGTACAAGAGAAGAAACTGTTAGCATAGAACTTACGGTTACATTTAACGTTTTTCAACTGTATAAATATATAAGACCTAGAATTATAATTAATTTCTATTAATTAATTAATTAACCTAGAATTAGAAATGCAATGTTTAGTTCGTTTTTTTTAATGTAATGTGTACGGATCCATTACGTTCTATTTTAATAAATATTTCGATGTATTGTTCAGTCTTTTCTTATAAAATGAGAAAAAAATCATTAAATTAGCAGCAAAACGACAAGGTTTGAAAATGAAAGATTAGGGATGAGCCATTTCTTTATAATTCTTTTTTATGTATTTTTGAATTTTTCAGGATGAAAAATAGCAACGGTTGTTATGATGTTTTCTCTCGCCATATCACTGAAGTTCTTTTTGCCTTTTGTCTGTTGTCTTAGTTATTCAACACAAATAAAGCAAACACAATGAGAGGTTCAATTTTTGCCCTGGTCATCAAGTTTGATTCCAAATTAGGCGTAATACATTTTATATAATTTCCTAAGAAAATCTATTATGTTATACCTATTTGTTTACTACAAACATTCCGCAAATAGAACTAAAAAAAAAAGAACAGGCCTGTTCACTTTGATGCTATAACATGATCGTGAACAGCGCAATAATATTCTAATTTATCAATAAAGAAAAACTGTCAATGAGTATCATTAAGCCTTGAATAAATCACCAATACTATAAGACGACATCAGATATTGTATGATACACTATAAGAACACGCATGACGAAATGAGATCCTAATGGAATGACCAGTCACGAATGCTGTATTCCAGCTATATTTTATTTTATAGATAAAATAATTGTTGAACTAAACAAATATACACTACTGAATTAAAATAGAGATAGCAATTAAATATAGAATATTAAATATATATCGGGCGAACTAAAAAATTAAATATTGGGAAAATAAAAAACAAATATTTGACAAAATGTCATGTGAAGCGGAAAAAATGTTTTTCAATTTATTTTTGAATTCAGTATATACATATATATATATATATATGTGTGTGTGTGTGTGTAATTTCCCAAGAGGATAGAATCCAGGTATAAATCAATGTCCAGGACAGAGTAAGAATATAATATAAAAGGCTCGAACACTAATATTCTAAATATAAAGTAGAAGCACCAGACCAGATGTGACAGCAGTATAAATATCACCCAGAATAACCGAAACAGTCTTTCAATGTGTACTTATCTCAAGGTAAATTATTCTAACACCGACTTACGCGATAAAAAAAACAAAGCTATGCGAACTGTGTGGCTTTTGGCTACCACATGAAGAAACACGAAACTAATTTTAACAAAACTGCCGGCAAATTATCCAGTTACCTTAGCAGATTGTCCATGTATTAAAGCGGGTCCTTGATAGCATTTCTCGGGGCAATGGGGATAATTTGATAGTATCCATCTTTTCTATAAGTAACTAGCCACAAATTGGACTGCAGTGGGAGTATTTTTTTGAGTCAACCTGCAGCGGGAGTAATCCTTGTTTCAACATCTTTGGAGAAATAGTTTCGTGATTTACATAATGGCATTAGCGTAAAGTAAACGAAAACTTGTCTCATATGAAGTCTGAACTAAAACAAGTGTTCACTTCCATCCTTAGATATACAGGCATAACAATTATATATCAGGTCATCCCATAAGTTCTGTTCGAATTTTAACTTTTTGTTAAAATGAACAAAATTTAAAGAGTATTTTATAATGTCTAATGGAGCTTAACATTATTTTTATGTTTAGATGCATTTAAAATGATCAAATTTTATTTCAGGGAATAATAAAATTAAATTTTGTTTGATTAAAACCCTGCTAACATGGAAGTAACCAAGAATCATTTGAGGCACATAATGCTTTATGAGTTCAAAAAAGGAAACTCAGCAGCCGAAGCGACTAGAAACATTCACTCAGTTTATGGAAAGGAATGTGTGAATGAAAGAACTTACAGAAGATGGTTTGCAAAATTCAGAGATGGAGATTTCACCCTTGAAGATGAAGAACGAACCGGACATCCAGTTGAGTTTGATGAAAAGCTTCTTGAAGCAGCTCTTGAAGAAAATCCTGCTTTATCAGTTGAGGAATTGGCAGGGGTTCTCAGTTCAAACCATACAACTGTTCATCGTCATCTTCAACAACTTGGAAAAGTTCCTAAACTTGGAAAATGGGTGCCATGAATTGTCTGAAAACAACGTGAAACTTGAACAGTCTACTCCAGCGAGCGAAATAAAGGGTTCAGTTCGACATTCCAACCACCTGAAGAAGGCCGGACCGTACAACGGCCGAAACGTTGTGATAAATATGGCAACAAAGATGAGGATGATAGTCTGAGCAATGTAAAGGCGTATGACTTTTCATCAGCAATGCATATATGTCACACTGATATACGTGTCTTGTCATAAACACCACTATTGGAATTGCTGAAACGCATGACCCACTGTCTGTGCTCACATTCAATGTTTGGTCTCCGAAAGCATTCAGCATAATTCGATGATTTTCACTGGGTTCACCTGCAGGAATTCAATAACGCAACTCTGATTCTTCAGTACATATGTGTCAGACGCCATTTTTCCAGATTGCCGCTTATTCGTCATATGCAACAAGAGAAAAATGTGTTATTAGCGAGACAGTTCAACATCTAATGCCATACCAACATTTGTCTCTGATTTAATAAAACAGAGGAATTACTCTCGCATCAATCCTGGTAATATCGAATTATTTGCACCAATCAATATGATAGGTTTAAATTATTTTCACAAGTAGAAAATGTAAAAGTATTTGTTCCATGGAATGTTCTGGCGTTTTTTCAACTTTAAAAAATATATTCTAGAGATATTCTCTCTATCATGTTACGCGTTTAAAATCCAACGCAGTGTTTGAATTGCAGATTTGAACTTTTGGCTAATTGCTTTCTCGTATCCAAAAACAGGAAACGATGAATTAAGTTGATCATACCAACAAGTTGAGATTAATTTGGGGTTTCAGAGTTTGTTTGTTTTACTGCAAATAGATACACTTATACAAAGCAGTATCGGAACTTTCCTGCATTGTGTGTGTTGTACCATACCTACGGACGATAATGGGTATGTTCCCATTCACATAAATACAGTAGTAAATACTGTATGTTGGTCAGCAGTTGGAGATTCGTCTCCAGCTGTGCTGGTCAAACTCTCTTCCCCCGGGTAGAGAGGATCCCCAGATGTTGTCGAAGGGCAGAGTCTCGTTTCAGGAAGCAGCTACCCGACCCCGTTTTATACGGGGTCGACGGGGAATTTTTGGCCGAGCCTACAACAGCGGCTCTCAAAATGCTTCTTCAGGCTTTTGGAAGAAAGTTTGTTTTTTTGTTTTTGTTTTTGTTTTTTAATGGGTAGCGTTTCAAAGCCGGTCAAGTATCGGTTCAAAATGACGAGCTTTCCGTGCGACCAATCAGCACAAAATATTTAGAAAACTTTTATGGACTTAACCATGTAGGTCGTCGCTAAACAGCCAATGTTTAGCGGAATACTAGTAGAAGACAGTAATCTCTACGTATCACAGCTCATCGGTATGGTTAGATATCCAATCGCTTCAAGCCGGGATCGAACCCGACCGACTTGGCATCAGTCGGAGATTCTAACCCCTTGGCTATCGGCGCTCAGTAGGCTAATTTTTTGTGTATTTATTTTTCATAAACACGCCAGTAACATATATATATATATATATATATATATATATATATATATATATATATATATATACGTTTTTCGTGGTACAGAATTTAATAATAGATAGGAAAAGAAGGCATTTTTTAAAAGCAAAAGCGAAAAAAAAATAATGTGTAGTTGTGGACATGACTACATAGGTAGGACGTACCAGCGTTTGGATTGAGAATAAAACAGCATTTACCCTCCAGGATTTTGAATCCGTCCTCTAGGAATAGCCAACTGACTAACAATTCTGGTTCTGCCATTGCTGAACATTTGATAAATAGAAGGTAATGTGTGGAAAATTTTAATGGTGACCGATTTATTATTTGTTGTGATGAGATAACCCAACTTCCCCATTCACGATAATGGACGGTCTGCTGGCCGATAAAGTACGACCACAGGCAACAGTAGAAGAAAAAGGTCTTCGTTTACTAACACCATTGCGGTTAGCTTACTCCTGACCTACATCCGATTATAAAATTATTATTGAAAACCACACTCGGGTTTACTTTGTTTATTATATCTTGCACGAGATATAACATTATTTTATCGAGGTCCCACTCCACATTTCACCTCAAGGTCCTGGAGTCCTTGTATATCAGATCTCGTGAGCCTTCCCTTTGTAAACAGAGAGAATGCTTGCTGGGTCTGAATATTATTGGACTCTAGTCCCTTGAAATTCATAATTTTTTCTCTCTCCCTATTTAATTACATTCGTTAATTAAAATTAATTTACACGTTTTTAAATTCCCAGAATAAATAACTTGATAAGTCCTGGGACAAAACCGGTAATTTTATTTTGGCTTTTGCTTTTAAAAAATGCCTTATCTTTTCCTATCTAATATATATATACCGAGTGTAACAGCAAACTTGTCCAAATCGAGTAACAGCAACATTGTTCAATTGTTAGATTAGGTTCTGAACCGTTGTATCATAGAAATGACTAAAGATATCTTACTGGAATTCTTCGAGTTTTTTTTATAATACTCTTGGGCTCTACTTTGAGCAATAAGAATGTATAATTACTCTCTAAGCTTAACAGAAGAATCGTGATGAAATCGATCAGAAACGAAAATGACGTTCATCATTAATTAGTGTTAAGGATCGGAAGCTCATGAAGTATTGATATAAAGTTATATATATATAATATATATATATATTATTCCAGTATCACTTTCCAATTTATTCAAGTTGATCTTCGCTCTCACTAAACTCACTGTTTTTTCTGTCATAGAGTAAAAAGTGCCTCACATGTTTCCCGTACGATTTCATTTTCAAGACTTTTTTCACTGCTCTGTGGACTGTCATAGGTGAAACTTCTTTATTACACTCTTATGGGTTGAGTTGGATCTTTTCTAATTGATCTCTTTAGCCCTAAGTCGAAATGATGATCCCTTTTCCTGTTGTGACATCCTGATCCAGTTTTCCTCTCATTTTTAAAATTATTCACCTTTCTCTTGATGGCTCTTCAATGGACTTTGAAGATGGAGACAAGTGTATGAATGTTGGCACCATTAAGGCCTGAATTATCTTTTTCCTCTCAATATTGCTCGGTTGGGAAGACAGTGGATCTGACACAAAACAATTTTAAGACGCTTTCTTTTTAGCTGAATAACTCAAAGCGTTTTTCAGTGATTCCTACGACAAATGGCGTAAAAATGGCTAAAGATGGTTAAACGTCTTATCTGAAAACTTTAAAAAAACTCAATTAGTTTAGTGGTTTTTTTTTTAAATATTGAACATTTTGTGGAATGGATAATTATGTAGTTACACGATTTGTTCCGTTTTGCTATTACGTTCGAGATATATATATTGATAGAAATCTTATAAGTATAAGAAACTACTCGTTCGGAAAAACTTCGATGCCTCGATTTGCAAATAATCAAACCAATACCAAAGGGGGAAAAAAGGTATAAAAAAGAAAGAACCAAGAACATGTACGTTAGCCGAAAATAATCGTCCAGCATCAAAGTCCAAAGAAAGAAAACCCGATACGAGTACGCAAAACAACTAAGGCAACAACAGGGAAGGCTGACGATCCGCTTTGTCTGGCTCTCTAGGTTTTTATATATATATATATATATATATTATAAATTAATTGATTTAAAATATGGTTATTTTCGCTACACAGTTCCAACTATGTTTCAAAAATAGAAGCTAAAACCCTAATTTTATTTTTGCAAATAAATTAAAAGCATTATTCTATTTCATCTTCAAGCGAATTTTGGAGTAACTTTTAAAATTTACCGGTTTTAAATACACAGCTAAAATCACGTTTCCATGGTTACAGAATATTCTACTCAAATTGAACACGGGGTGTCTAGATTTTCCTTATGACAGTATCATTGTATCAGTTATTAGCTACATTTTGGTAAGGGGTGAGGATGTATTTTACACTGAAACCTGACGTCGGTTGAATGGATGTCGTCTGAATTTTAAAAAAAAAAAAAAAAAAAAAAAAAATTGTTAACGGTAAAAAAATTTCAACGTCATCTTTTAAAATTAAAGATTTTTTTACAATACTTTTATTTAACTACGATTTGAAATATTTTCCTTTTAATTTTTATTTTACTATATTCGTTTTAAGAACAGTTAAAACGTATTAGAATCCATTATATTATGTAGGATTATTTTAACATTAAGTTTAAGTATGTATATGAGGTTACATTTTTTTTTTTTTTTTTTTTTTTTATGACTATGACAGCAGAAATGGTTACTTAATTTCACTGATTCAGTAAACTTTTCTTTTATATATAAACCTATTATTATAATATTTCATGTAAGTACTGAGGACATGGGTCATTCAAAAGCTTATATGTTATGGTATTTCATATTAATTTTATTTTACTATAGGTGTTATTTTGGATTCTTTTTTAATGCGTGTAGTATTATTTAAAAGAAATTTAGGTTAGAATTCATTCAATTTAACTACAATTTTAATTACAAATTCAAAATTACAACTTTAAAATTTTAAAATATTTTCATTGTTTAGTTTTAATAGACTATATTACTTTATAACAGAAGGAAAATTACTCATATTAAGTAAGATTATTTTTCCATATCAAAGTATATGTAAATTTTTTTTTTTTTTTTTTTTTTTTTTTCTTTTTAAATTTAAATATTATTTAAGTAATATTAATGGCACTTACTACAAACTAAAACTAGCTAAGCATTTCTCAGATTTAGTAAACTTTATTTATTTATTAATTAATTAATTTATTTATTTCAAATATATGTAACCTAATTAATAAAGTTTCATATGTATGTATAAATAACATGTTAGAATTCATTTTATTTTACTACAATTTTAATTTTCAATTTTAAAATTTAAAATTATAACTTTAAAATTTTAAAATATTTTCATTGTTAGTTTTAATTTAGACTATATTACTTTATAACAGAAGGATAATTACTCATAGTAAGTAAAAAATTTTTTTCCAATCAAAGTATATGTAAAATTACAATTTTAAACTTTTAATTTAGATATTATTTAAGTAATATTAATGGCCCAGACTACAAAACTATAAGTCATTTCTCAGAATTAGTAAACTTTATGTATTAATTCAAGTTTAAGTATGTATATGAGGTTACATTTTTTTTTTTTTTTTTTTTTTTTATATATATATAAACCTAGTGATATAATGTTTCTCATGTAAGTACAAAGGACATGGGTCATTCAAAAGCTTACATCTTATGGCATTTCATATTAATTTTATTTTACTATATTTGCTTTTTTTGGGATTCTTTTAGTGCGTGTAGTATTATTTAAAAGAAACTTAGGTTAGAATTCATTCAATTTAACTTTAATTTTAGTTTCAATTTTAAAATTACAAACTTTAAACTTTTGAAATATTTTCATTGTTAGTTATATTAGACTATATTACTTTATAACAGAAGGAATATTACTCATAGTAAGTAAAATTATTTTTCAATATCCAAGTATATGTAAATTACAATTTTAAACCTTTATATTTTAAAATATTATTTTAGTAATATTAATAGAACTTACTAAAAATTAGCCAAGTCATTTCTCGGATTTAGTAAACTTTATTTATTACTTAATTTATTTATTTATTTTAAATATATGTAACCTAAGTAGTAAAGTTTCATATGTATGTACCAAGAACAGGTTAGAATTCATTTTATTTAACTACAATTTTAATTACAATTTTAAAATTACCACATTAAAATTTTAAAATATTTTCATTGTTAGTTTTAATTGACTATATTATTTATAACAGAAGGATAATTACTCATAGTAAGTATAATTATTTTCCATAACAAAGTATATGTAAATTACAATTTTTAAACTATTATATTTAAATATTTAAGTAATATAAATGGCACAGACTACAAAACTATCTAAGTCATTTCTCAGATTTAGTAAACTTTATGTATTAATTAATTAAATTATTTATTTTAAATATATGTAACCTGAGTAATAAAGTTTCATATGTATGTACAAAGAACAATGGGTCATACATTACCTTACATCATCTAGCTTTAGTTATAATTTCATTTTTCAGGAGGTGTTTTATCGGATTCATTCAAGTGTTTGTAGTACATTTATTATAGAGGTGTTTCGGTTAGGATACATTTTATTTAACTACAATTTTTTAAACGGTGTTTATGTTTTAATACGTTTTAACCACAATTTTAAATAAAATTTTAAAAAATTTTTCCTGCCATTCCAATATACTTTTTTTTTTTTTTTTTTTTTTTTTTTTTTTATATATTATTTAAGGAAAATTTTTGACAATGACGGCATATAATAGCTATTTCATTTCTCTGATTCAGTAAATTTTTATTTTTATAAACTTAGTAATATATAGTTTCTCTTGTATACATAGAGGACACGGGTCGTTTAATGATCTACAAATTCTAGCTCTTCTTATTAACTTCCATTTTACTGTAGGTGTTTTATTTGATTCTTTTAGATGCCAGAAATATTTTGAGAGAGATGTTTGATTTTTATATTTATTTATTCTAAATGAAGTTTGATATATATATATATATATATATATATATATAAATAATGATGGTACAATATGTTAATCCGTCTGTAACTTCTAGAAGGATATAGATTCAGGGAGAGCTCTGTCATAAGACAGAGCGAAATTCTTATTATTTAAAGAATATCAAGCACTTAAAATCCATGGTATTTTAATTGTTTGATATTCTTTAATTATATATATATATATATATATATATATATATGCAACTTTTATGTATATTATTTATATATGCGTGGTACTTATTGTATAGCGCTCAGTATTTGTTTGTGACCCTGGTTTCCACTTCTCTCTCTGCGATCGTCAGATAAACTGATTAATTTTTGAAATTTCGGGTTTATTTATGGTTGTTTATATCAGTGTTTTATGGTAGTGGGAGAAAAAATTGTCGTCCGTGAACAAAATAAATGAACGATCTGTGCGTTGATATTGCCGCTTGGAAAGAAGTTCGCTACGCAATCCAACATTGAATACAGAGACCAATTGCGTACGTATGCACACAATGACACATTGATGCACATATCCGCACGGTCCCGCACTGTTCATATGTTTGTTTGTGTGAGCTGCAATGCATGAACTCGCGTGTATGTATGTCTGCGTACGTATGAGTGGCCTTCCGACAAGAATTTTTCCTCCTACCGATATACTCAACTCAAAATTTGAAAAATTAAACAGGTTGTCTGAGGATCGCAGAGATCGTGAAACCCAGGTTCACGAACTCACATCAGTCGAACTATTTATGGAATTGAATAGCAATGTTAATTTGATTAATGTCGAAATCACTTCGCTAACAGGACTTAATGATACATTAACTTACTATTATTTCCTTGAATAAGATCCTCATATTCGAGTTGTCAGATGGAAGATACATGCCAAGTACTTTCACAATTTCAAATTGTCAACTTCAGGGCGCAATTTTCTTATATATAGGCAAATATTATAAAATATAAGCTGCACACTCTAATATATATATATATATATATATATATATATATATATATATATATATATATATATATATATATATTTCATGCTAGATGTAGCTGTCAGACCTGACGATTGCATCTAGTATGAAACACTGTCGCCTCTAAGTGTTGACTTCTATGTTCACTTTTATATTTACACACGCTCTATCCCTGATACTGGGTACTTTATCCCATAAATATAGCACATCTTAAGACTATTTCTTCATATATATATATATATATATATATATATATATATATATATATAAATAATTGACTCTAAGACCTAAAGACTGTGCTCAAACTGTAACTCTCGGTCATGAATTTTAAATGCTTTTATATTTACATTCTCTCTCTCCCTGATATTGAGCACTTTTAACCATAAATATAGCATACGTTAAAAATTGAAAACTAATATATATATATATATATATATATATATATATATATATATATATATATATATATATATATATATATAGTTTTTATGACCTAGTCCGTGAATTTTCTGATACTGACGCATAATAGATTCCAGTAAGATTTATCATCGTAGAGACTCTAGCTAACCATGAAATCACTACTTACAACAAACTTAAAATATCTATTCTTATGAGTAGGTCTAGTCTTATTAACTGAAAGGTGCGAAAGAAAGAAAGAAAGAGATAGAGAAAAAGAGAGGGACGATGATTTGTATGCTCTTTTTTAGGCAAAGACAAATATTGATGCCACAAATGCTGACGCAATATCACCCAATAAATGCCATAAAAAAAATAACCATTGTGTTTTTACTTCCTTCCCAAGTCTAATTCAATTCTATACTTCTAACGCAGATGTACTCAACCGTGGTGCATATGAACCCTAGGGTTTCATGCAACATTACTGGGGGGACAAACTAAACAATAGCAAATTGGGGGGTCCGCGGTCATATTTTAATGGTCCATAGAACAATTTCACTTCGGAAAGGTTGTTACAACAGACAATTGAAATTTCTACAGAAATTTACGCCATATTAAAATATTAAATATAGAAAAACAACTCTAAACCTGGCAGAAAACGAGATCGTATGATCTAAGTTAACTTCCCTTTTCCTCTAACAGATGTTTTGGTTGCAAAAGTTGAATAAAAACTGAGGATATATAAAGGAAGAATCATTATATACATAAAAGAAAAGAATATAAAATTACAATTTATTATATAAATTAATTTAACGTATTAACAATAAATAATATTAATATTTTTAAATATTAATAAAATAAAATATTAATATATTAATATAAATTAATTTATATAAGATATTAAAAAACATTTTTAATAAAATTTGTTTAATATATAAATTATATAAGGATTATATATAAAGGAAGCATATCTAATTACTATTTCTATGATACAATTACTAAACTTATATATTAGTTAAAAAAATAAAATAAAAGAAGCTTTTTTTTTTTTTCATCGAATGGTTATAGGGGTCCACCAAAATGTTAAGAATAAAAGTGGTTCATGGATACAAAAACATTGAGAACCAGTGGTCTGACGTATGAACTTATTTTTGCTCAATACAAGTAGTTAGGTTCCCTTTTCGTCCGATTCACACTTATCCCTGTTCTTTTAAAAAGGCGTAGAGGTTTATACTATTTAGGATTGGGTTCTGGTGTCTCCTGAAGTCTTTTCATTGTTTTTCACTCACGAATTATTTCGGCTCATAATGGCTGATATTCTACACAAGGGTAAGATTAATGGCACAGTTTCCCTCATTTTTGTTGGCTGGAAAGAAAATCATGGTCGTTTATTAATTCAAAGTTCAGCGTTTTCTTCTATTTTCTTCTATTTCTCTTCAGAATGAAATATCATTCTGTCTTCCTCTTCTTCAACAAGGATGTGCAGTGACGTAATGTATAGCGGCTCGTAAAGAGAAATCGGAGAGACGTGTTCGAATTTCACTTTGATTCTTTATACGCAATTACAAGTAAATGTCCGTGGGAAAGATACGAATTCATTTCTTCCCTACAGCTATGGGTTAAATAGTAGGATTTGTAGGTGTAAAAATCATTGTTATTCTTGGAAAAATTGCTGGCGCAATATTCACTTGTAAAAAAAAAAAAAAAAAAAAAGAAATATTCTTAAAATTTAAAATAGGTATCTGCTTTAAATAAGCCAGAATCGGTTGGGAAAAAAAAACAATCCTCTTCTTCACCATTATTTCCTTCTCCGATAATCGTATCTTATCCAAATAAATAACATGACTACTAACTAAGGAACGATTCCTTAATATAAAAAAAAACAGAAACCGATGATACAGTTTTGAAGGCTGATTCAGAAGCAAAACTTAACTCTGAGATAAAGCATTAAAAAAAAATGCATACCATTGTAAGACTGATTGCATGGTTGTTAACAAAAGAGACACGCCATTTTGTGAGCTACGCATTGAGGAGATGCAATAGTGGTTTGGTTTGTTTTGTTTTACGGCATATCAACCTCAGTGGGTTATTTAATGCCAACAAAATTTTTCTTTCTGGTAATATTTTTTTCCTTCATAAATCTATTTTTGGTAATATTTTTTTTTCATCAAAAATGTATTGCTGGCAATAATTTAAAAAAAAAAAAGTATTTCTAGTATTAAAATCTATTTTTACACTTTCATAGTGTTTTGAACCCAGTTTGGGGGTTAACTATTTGCCCATTTGCGGATGTAGTTTATCGTCATACCCAGGACAGAGGGGCAATAGTGAAAATACCTTTCAGAAACTAAGCAAATGATTAAATGATAGTATATTATCCTTAGGAACGAAAAAGACTGCTTTGTAATGCTGTATAATATCTAATCCCGTATTTGTTAAGAAATATTGGAAATCTCTTCACAGATGAAGAAGAGACTTGAAGTAAAAACAAATCTGTGGATCTACCGACAAATGCTAGAAAGAATTACACAAAGAGAAAATATAGGCAAAGAAAAAATCTTAAGGAAAAAAGAAGCAACATGGGAATTTATACTTACAATCAGAAATAAACTGTTTAAATTTCTGACACACATAATGAGATAAGACCTGGAGAATCTAACACTAACAGGATGCATTGAAGGCAGGCGAAGCCTAAGGGAAAGAGAGTAACCTACATAACGAGATTTTTTTATGATTTGATAGAAGAACAAGGTCAAGAAGAGACTGTAAAGAGTTAAAAGTCACTTAGAGCAACATGAAGTTGTGGACAAGGATGCTGATATACGTCCCAAAGAGACATGGCATATAAAAGATAATTGTCACCGATAAAATGAAACGCATTATCCAACATCTGTCGAAAGCATTCACCATGTTTCGATGATTGTCACTCGGTTCAATTTTCTTCGCAGTCATGAATTCAGTGGTACAACTCTGATTAGTAAGCGCATTTATGTCAGACGCCATTTTGCCAGATTGCCGTTCATTTGCTTTATATAACAAGACAAAAATAGGTTATTAGCTGGAAGATTCAACATCAAATGTCATACCAACATCTGTCTCTGGTTTCTCGCAGCGACCCTCGTAAGACCGAATTATTTGCACCAATCAATATCACAGGTTTAAATTGTAGATGCAAAAATTTTTGATCCTTACAATGTTCTGTCATTTTTCGTGTTTGTTTTTTTTTGTTTGTTTTTTTTTTAAAAAACTATTTTAGAGATAATCTCTGATTAAATTTCAAGTTAATCATTTAAAATTCAACGCAAGGTTTGAATTGCAGCTTTGAACTTTTAAAAGGTTCTTTTAAAGGAAGATTGGCAACGCTAAAATGGTTTTGATTTCAACCGCGTTTTTCTAACTAAATCGGAGTGTGAATTGCATAAACTGCAAGTATTCTATGTTCCATGCTGCCCCGTTTTGAAGGAACATGGAAAGTCGATGGTTGTAGAGGTCACTTCAATGTAAGTCACGCCCAGGAGGACACCAAGTGCAATTGGTCTGTCGAATAAACAAGCAAAAACGACAGGTTGGACAGTGTACGTTAAAGGTTTGCCCAAGGCCGAAATACCTGCTTACTGGAGTGTATAAACTGGCACAGTGATATATGCAATATCCACTTGATTTACTTATCTCTCTAACTATGTAACTACATATATACAAACCTTTTTGTCAACATTTTTAAATAACACATATCAATGCTCACATTAAGGCGCATACAATGGAACACTGTTTTTGATGGCACTTACGGATTGCGTCATGAGAATTGCTTAATTAATGCTTACCCTTCAAATATAAATAAATTATTCTATTATAATATTGTAATACGATTAGCTAAGCGGGACACGACTAACGGACCTTGTTACAGGACTGTATTTTTTCCTAAAAAATTAAAATAAAATAAAAACTAAAATAAAAACTAAAACAGGTTAAGATCGCGTGAGATTGCATAGTGGGAATGTTTTAACGGTAAAGATGGAGTCGTGAAGCGGCAGCTGGTGACGTCATAGGTGAAAAACGATTCTAATCTCTAATGGCATCTATCGTGTCCGGGATATGTTTGATGATGTTTTAGTTTATCACCATTTTTTTTTTCCTTTTTTATTTTTTCATTTATTTATTTATTTATTTTTTGTTTGTTTAACATTTACGGCTGACATGGGGTAGAAAGATTATATAGAATCAATTGCTATATCTACAACTAGGAAAGTTGGTACACTGTGTCGTAAACAATTCTTCTCACCAAAATCTATCTTACATATTTATAAGTCTATGCTTTGAATATTTCTGCTACATCTTACGCGGTGCTTCTGTTATATATTTAGAGATTTTTGATAAAATCCAAAGGAGAATCTGCAATATCATGACCTGACATCTTGGCTTCAGTCTCTTTCTCACCTCTGTCACCTAGCATTCTTTTTCTATAAATACTTTCATGATAATTGTTCTGGTGCACTTTACGATATAGTACCTAGACGTTATGAACTTAAGCACAATACTAGATTGGCGACAAGGTCTTATATATTTTTGTAGTTGAAATAGCTAAATGTTACCGCAAGTTCTATGCTAATAGTTTCTTCTTTCGCACTTCTCGTTTATGGAACATCCTTCCGGCTTTTTACTTTTCAGTCGACTTTGATTTTCGAAAATATAAATGCAATGTGGGTCGCTATCGTCTGTCGTCTTAATAACTGTTCTTTTATTGTTTTCTCTCCTTAATGGGATTTTTCTCATATTCTCTTACACTCAGTAACCCCTTTTTGTCATAGTGACCTTATTGTCTTGCTTGAGGTGAAATTATTAAAAAGAATTTAGCCGCTTGAGAAGACTTCAATGACACAGCAAATCTAGTCTTTGTTAGACCTTAACAATTTCATTTTGCCTTAACGATGATTCCAGGGCACTGATACATGAGCGACGAAAAATATGGAAATCGTTTTGCTACTCATGGCTCTCCACAATTTCCTATCCCTTGTAGCTCATAGTAAGATTTGTCTTTTATATACACTCGTTATGTAGGTTACTCACTGTCCCTCATCTTTGTTGTCATATTTATCACAACGTTTCAGCTGTTGTACGCTCCGACCGTCTTCAGGTGGTTGGAATGTCGAACTGAACCATTTATTTCGCTCGATGGGATAAACTGTTCTAGTTCTACGTGCCATGTCTAATAGATGTCAGTTGTCAGTTATCTCCTGTTAATTCACCTCTCCAAGTTCTCCACTGCCTTGACCAGGTATTGAACTCATAACTCTTTGGGTCCTGTCACTGAATCTAACTAACGCCTTTATCCACCGTGCCATGTGTCCTTAAGGACACCTGAAGAACGCCGGAGCGTACAACGGCCGAAACGTCGTGATAAATATGCAATAAAGATGAGGACAATAGTTCGAATAATGTCTATAGTGTATCAGTCCTCCTCCATGAAAGTGAATGCTGGACAATGTTTTCACAGATGAAGAGACTCGAGACAACAGAAATATGGCTCTTTTTCTTCCTTCTTTTTTTTTTTTTAATCATTTCACCCCAAGCAAGGGAATACCACTAATATCCAGAGGGTAGTGTACATAATACCTCATCTCAGAAATATGGACAGATACTGAAGCAGGACTGATATTACGTAACTGTTCGGTACTCTTTGTTTCTGACAAAATTTTCCTCTTACTTAATACTTTGCTTAGCTTTTGGAAGACATATTTCGCTATCCCAATGCTTCTTCGTATTTCGGTGTCGCACTTTTCGTCTTCTGTTAAAACACGTCCAAGATGTTTAAATTGTTTTACCTGCTTGTTTTTGATACCTGCAATTTGCAACCAACGAAAAGAAACGCATGTATGAAGTCGTTGTCCCGACAAATGGTAACACGAGACTTCATCTCTCATGTTTATGACTACATTTTATTTCACTCCGGCACTTCGTCAATTCCCAACGCCCAGTGTGTGTATACGTGTTTGCGTGTGACCCTCGAATCCTCTTCCGAACGGGGATCCTATATTCTCGCCCGCAGTGTCTCAAAGACTATCCAACATCTGTCTGGAACTGGTGTTTATATTACCTGTTGTAATACAATTCTTTCCCACGCTTGTAACTCAGGCGCAGATGCAATTCTGGACGGGGATTCAGCCAGATCAATTCTGCATCTGGCTTCTATGATCTCTCACAAAGTGCAAAGAATATTCTGTCATACTCTGGACGAGGAGACACATACTACATACGTAATTACGTAGCCAACAAATAGATGCAGATGATAAAACAATATAAAGGATGGAATGACATATTGATACATTTTTGATAATATTAAACTCGGTAGCAGGAAAACAATACTACCGGTTGACCCAAGTTCTGTGAGTGAAATTGACTTAAATTAAATGAATAATTTAGCGTAATTGGACTTTCAGAGTGTCGATATTATTTTTTTCTTCGGTTGGCGCGTGGCCGACTAGCTACAACGTTAGTGGCTTGACCATGAGACCCTGATTCAAAACAGCAAGGAAATGCCTTCTTCATAGAATCGTACTAGGGAGATCATTCTAGCACTCGGAATTGTTGAGAAGTACCTGAAAAATAGACCCAACCAAGCGAGTTAAATTAAATTGTTTTCGGGCAGTCTTTGATGGCTGCGTTTTATCAAGATGTCACAGGTTTCAGCGTACTGTCTTTGTTCAACTGCTGATCAAGCCAGATATTTGCGCTTTCTCCCTTTCTCTAAACTGTAACCGAGGTCCGTTCAGCATAGTTGCAGTATAAACCACTGGCTGGGTTTGTGGGTTTGTGACGAAACACAAATGTGCCTGAGAAGGCGTCTACAACAGGGATTTGCTAACTCCTCTTGTATACTGCATACCGTATATACTCGGCTATTACGCGAGTTTTTTATGATCATTATTTTTACGCAGAAAACAGGTAATTTTTTATGGAGTAGTTAAAATTCAGGGATCGTTCTATATATGAATTCGGATAATAAACGATTATATGCGTTAGTTTCTCGACAATGACGGATGTCTTGTACACTCAAAATGAATAACTGACCCTAAATGGGGTTTAATTCATAATTTTTCCCTTACAAAGGTCGCCATGAAAATGCTCGGTATACTGGCCTACTTTTAAGTATTTAATGCTTCTATTAGCACGGGAAATATACTCCAGATTTGTGACTCTAGGCCAAGTTTAAAAACGCCGCTACTTTCAACCCATCTGCAGCATATTAGAGACCTTCATCGCTCCCTTTTAAACTAATTTAGAAGAAACTGAAATAAATTTCCCCAAATTAGAAATATCCTTCCGTTAATCGTCTTCCTCCAATCAGATTAGCAAAATGGTAATCAAAAGCTTTTATCTTCTCTTTTCGTCTGCCGTCAAATATGAAAGCTTCCTTCTGTGTCTCCTAAAATTTCAAAGCTAGCATGAAAATAAGAACAGATTCTTTCATTTCGGGGCTATGCTTTTGTTCGAGGCATGAATCTGAATTACCCCGTAACTTAACCGTATATAATAAAAAAAAAACTTGTCTGGCAATGAAGGAACTTGAGACTAATCGAAAGAGAAAAGAAGTGTTTAAGAATGTAAAATGAAAACAAAAAGACTAATGATGTAACTTCTGGTTACATACACACGCATACATACATATATATATATATATATATATAGATAGATAGATAGATAGAGAGAGAGAGAGAGAGAGAGAGAGAGAGAGAGAGAGAGAGATTGACAGCAAAATTAGGTATACAGTAACTATTATAGAAGTATTACCAGTATTATATTTATATGTTTCTATAATCAAGACAATTCATTTTGTGTGCACGTTTTTTCTGTTTTTACTGTATACCTACTTTTGCATCCTCCTGTATATGGAAATACGGTGTAATAATAGATGGCGGTTTGGATTGAGTACTCAGAGAGCTGAGTTTGAATTCCAGTCGAGTTCATTAGATTCATTTGTGTTTTAATACCCTTGAATCTATCTATTCTTCCCCACCCCTAAACATAGGTAAACATAGACTATAAGTTCTATAGCCTTGGCTGGCAACCGGTTCAGGTGAATGACAACTTTGTATTCCTAATCTGAGTAGAATCGATTGGGAACCTTGTGGCACGCTGTTCACCTGTTGTCTATATTTGGCTCTTCCAGAAAGTGTGGCCTGTTCTGCATAAACATTCACCGCTATAATCAAATTCATTGTTTGGGTAATCTGACTGGTTCTAAGAACTGAGTTGCTGTACCCTCATACGTTCAAAAAAGCCCTCCATCTATCTATCTATCTATCTATCTCTATCTATCTATCTATCTATATATATATATATATATATATATATATATATATATATATAATACCAATTTGTAATTGGTAGGGATTATTCAAAAGAGGACTTTAATTCAGCTCAATGCAAGTTACAGAGCAATTTGTAAGAATAAATGAAAAAAGCAGCTTAAAAATCTATATCGGTTATAATTTACTTCATGAATATTGTTATTTTCATCTCTTCATACCGAATGTTTTTAAGAAATGATATCAATACAGACAGACCGACAGATATACCGGGATAAATAGATGAAAGATAAAAAAAAAAGAGAGAGAGAGAGAAAAAGAAAAAAGAAAAAAAAGAAAAAAATTAAAAATTAAGAGAAGAAAAAAGAAAGAAAAAGAAAGAAAAGAAATGAAAGAAAGAAGAAATAAATAAATGATAAGCCAATACCAAAAATAAATAGATTGATCTAGAAAAAATTCCTTAAAAGGCTTATATGAAAAAACAAGTTAATATACTTTGTAAGGGAAGGTAGAGAGATAATAGGGAAAAAGGATAAGAAGTTAAAAAGCGTTACAACAATGTGACTAATAAAGTCAGTGAAAGCGGTGCCAGTTTCAATCATCATCACCATTATTAGTTTAAAATAATGATGATTGTATTCAATCATCATCATTTTATCATTTTAAACTAATAATAATAATAATAATATCCATATTATATCCAACATAAAAAATTAAATATATATATATATATATGTGTGTGTGTGTGTGTGTGTGTGTGTGTGTGTGTGAAAATATATAGAAAATAGGAAAGAACTCGTTAGGTAAATAATCCAAAGTTCTTTAGTATTTTTGTTATTATTTTCAAAAAATAGTGCTCGATACAAAAGTAGAGCATGAATATAATTATTTATTTAAAATATGATTTAACACGCTACATAAGAGGTCTCATTTGAAACATGAGACCTCTTATGTAGCGTGTTGGAATCATATTTTTAAATAAATAATTATATATATATATATATATATATATATATATATATATATATATGAAACTTTTCATGAATTTTCGGGGCGTGGGTGCTCAGTGCTCCCCACAACTTCTTATAGCGCTAAGAAAATTTTCATCCATCACTATCCATCACCGTCATTGTTGCCATCTATTTACACAAGTTCGTTACGTAGTCTATTCGATGTTTCCTTTATATTCTTTCCTTCAATATGTCATGTGAGTGTCAAATTCTCCAAACCCCCTTTCCTCATCATGTGTCCTAGAAATTCAACTATCTTTCTTATTCTAAGTAAAAGTGTTTCTATTTTTGTTAAAACTTCCTTGTAGCTCACATATTCCATCCAAAGAATTGTCAACATGCGTCTACAGGACCATGTATGTTTTGTCTCAAGTCTCCTCTTCATCTGTGAAGAAATTGCCCAGTATAGTCTTTTTCATCATATAGTTATTGCTTATAGCCTAAACTTTCTGGTCGTTTTTGTATTCTGCGACCATTCCGAAAGAAACATGCATCGGGATAAGAAAATAAACAATTGTTAAGAATTAAAAATAACAATGCTTCATCAAAGAAATTGGAACAATTTTAGACTAATTTTTCTGCTACTGTGACTACTACTACTACTATTGCAACTGCTTAATTAACGGGATGGAATATAAGAACTACAAGAGTGTTTCAATAAAACACCTCTGGTATCTTTTCTACGAAAGTGCGCATATTTTTGCAGAAATTTGATTAAATTTATTTTACGTTTTTCTTCCAGAGAAATCGTACTTAACACAGATGGAAGTGCGCTATTATGATTTCATAAGCCATTAGTACTGACTTTCTTTATGAGTAAATTGCTTGTAAATATTACCTTATGTCAAACTTAGATTTTCCCTAAAATATAATCGAGTCAAAAGCAGTCTGACTGGTCAAATAATTACATAGTCCAAGTCCATTGCAGTTCGTTAAAACATGTTTTTATGTTCAACTCATTACACTTATTCTCTCTGTTTATATATATATATATATATATATATATATATATATATATATATATATATATATATATATATATATATGCGTGTGTGTGTGTGATAAAGGAGATTACGTTTGGATTCAACGATCCCTTTTTTCAGTTTAAGATTCTAGTCATATATCATGCTCAGCGACACCTGGTGGTAAATATAGAGCATGCAATATATTTCCCGCAGAGTTGCCGCCCATGTTTTTTCATAAGAATAGGTGCCTTAAATGATTTTATTACCGCAGATAGAAAAAAAATGGAACGGGCATGAAGAGATGAGAAAAAAAGAAGAAAAGAAAAGGCATTGTAAAACAAAGAAAGGACGCGAAGATTTAAAAAAGAAATAACCCTGTGTAATGGCGAAAGAAACAAAGAAAAACGAAATAAAATAATAAAAGACGGGAGAGGCAATGTTTAATAACAAATAAGATGTTAGGGAAAGTGGAGAAGGAAAATGGAGAATGGAGAAAGAGGCAAAAGAGAAGGAAGAATGAAAATAAGAGAAGAAATTACGAAAAGAAAGAAAGAAAAGAAAGAAGAAATAAAGGTAGAAAAAGAAAGGAAGGAAGAAACAAAAGGAAGAAAAAAGAAAGAAATCTTGAAAGAAAGAAAGAAAGAAAAAAGAAAGCTAGAAAGAAAGGAAGAAATAAAGGAAGAAAAAAAGAAAGAAAGCTAGAAAAAAAGAAGAAAGAAAGGAAAAAGAAAGAAAGAAAAATGATGAGAGTTCTGAATAGCGAATGATAGTTAAAGATAAAAGAAAAAATAATAACTGAAATGTTTACAACAATTAAAGATATTCCAAGAAACACAAATGAGGAAAAAAGAAAGAAAAAATACTAGATTTTTTAGTAAAAATGTATAAAAGAAAGAAGGAAAAAGACTCACTTCAAACGCAGTTTCATTTAATTGTCTATTTTCCTCTTTCTTTACCAATCTTTTAACTGTATTAGTTTCATTACTTCATTTCGCGCTGCTTTTCATAACACATGGGAGCTTAGTCAATGGTGTCACCCATGTCATTATTCTCTTCTTCGTATCTACAGGATATGTCTCCACGATTTTTCTATGCTGTGATTGGCTACTAAAGGTATCGAGCGTGACAAGCGTACGCAGAATTTGTCAAGCGTTCATTATAACAACTCATTTCATTCCGTTTCTCTTAACCTTTTGTTACTCGGGATATTTTTATTGCACTCATACATATATAAAATTCTGACAGAATACAAAAGGCTAATCTACGGATTATCTTCAAGTTTCACGCGGCTCTCGGAATTGGCTGTGGTAATGTTAGCCGTCTCCCTACAAGGAAACATTTGGCATTCATTGACCGAGCTGCCAGTACTTCGTTCGGTTAGAATTTATAAATTATTTCTCTTAAAACCGTTTTTCCAGGGAAATAGGCTCCTCAAGCACAGTAGATTTTATCGCTCTTTCCATTACCAATGTTTTTTTTTCCGAATTTTCTATTTGAAGTGGTGGGGAATGGTAACATCTTGATGATGTCATTATTTTCTCTTTGAGTTACATGTGGTATCTATTTTAGTTGTTGCCGCTTTTAGTAGCCCTCAAGTGATGTGGTGTCTGTTATTTTGTACAGATCATTGGTTGTTATTTTGTAGCGCCAGCACAATGTTCAAAGACGGATGATCTTTGCTAAGACGTTCAGGCTTTACTCGCTCAAAGCCTTTTTTTTCACCATCGATCTTAGGAAATGGTTGTATATAGCTGATAGTTTAGATGTTTCTAAACGGGTTTAGTGCCATGCATGACATCCATATGAATGTCTCATTTTGACGAGGCTATTTAAATATGACTCAAGTTCTCAGGTTGATGTTTTCGCTTTGTAGCAGTTTGCGGTGTTGGGCGATACTACCCCTGATGCAGCCTGTGCTATGTTCAAATTCTTTCTGTTGGTGCTTATTTGCTTAATATGTATCTATTTGCTATTTCTTCCAGACAATAAACTTCGGAAGATTTTACAGGTTCTATTCAAATATTAAAATAATAGACTCGATCGATGACAAGTAATTGGCTCTATCTTGCCCTAAGAGGGAAGGGTTATCTAATGAGAGTGGGTCTTTCAATTTCCAAAGATTTAATGAGGACGTTTTCAAATAAAAGTGGAAGATAAGTAAATAAGTAGAACTAGTTAATATGTATTTATAAGTACGAATGGTGATGATAATATTAACCGTTTCCTTATAAGGAAACATTCGGGATTCATTAACCGAGCAGCCAATGCTACTGTCGGATGAAATTTATAAAATCTGTTTAGTCAAATTTCTAAGAAAATAAGTTTGTCAAGTCCAATAACTTTTTTCGCCCCAAGCAAGGCGGCATTGTCACTAGAACACAGTGTGGGGCGGGGGTGGGGTTTACAAAGAGTGAAAGTGAGGGAAAAGACTGTATAGCGGGGATTGAAGAAAGGATAAAAGAAGAACGGGATCAAGGCAGCAGAATATGGCGATTGACGTTGCATTATTATCGTTTTGCCAGTATTGATGGGAGTTTCCTTTCTAACCTTTTGTTGGAAGTACTGTGCAACGTCAACATTTTGATTAGGTCCTTATTTTATTTTGGAGTTACATGTGCTATCCATTTTAGTTGTTGCCGATGTTGAAATTCCTCAAGTGGGCTAGTTTTTGTTATTTGATACATTTTTTTTCTTTTTCAATCTGTAACGCCATGTTGGTTTTCGCTATGACCTACAGTCTTCATTTGCTTAAAGCCATAAAGCGGGAGGGTTGCTTACTTTTTTTTTAATTTTAATATGAGTACACCCCCGTTATTCGGGATTCAAGAGTATGGACTGATGGAAACGAAAACTAAAATCCTCTCAGTTGACTTTTCTAAGTACTCGGAATACGCATTTAATTAGAAATGTTTATTTAGAACTAACGAGAGAGTTCTGTTTCAAGTAGACTTATTACTGCCTCACGAGATTCGGGATTGATAAAAGTATTATGAAAGACAGGATTGAAAAACGTTACTCTTTCTAAATGAGTTCGTAAAGAAAAAAAAATGAATCTGCAAATAAACAAAAAATAAAAGTTTTGTGTTGTCAACGAACACTCGTTGCCACTTTTGTAATGTCAACGAATACTCGTTATCACTTTCGTAATTCTCGTTGTAGTAGAGACTTTGTAATCGCAAATAGACCTATAATAACGCCGTTGAACAATACTGGTGTCAGACGACTTCGAATAACACTCGCGCTAATAGTACTTGCACGATTACACTCGCTCGCAAAGTAACCACCGAATAATAATTCGCATAGTGATCAGTATAGAGAAATACTATAGTGAATAGTATAGTGAATAGTATAAAGAAAAGTCATTCGTATAGTGATAGAGGATAGTGTAGAAATAGTGATCAATTAGACGCCACGCTAATTCCCATATATACATTTTCCTTTACCATCACTTGATCTATTTATTCAAAATGGGATCACCTTTGTTTGCTGTCTGGTGTTCAAACTCCAGTGTCGTCACTTTATTCTTATATGATAAAAATAGAATAAAAATTTATAAAAAATGATGAAATTCTGTCAGCAAAACTTACTGGTATTGCAAAATTAACCGGGATAATATGACATATTCTCGCAGAACAAGAATATGTACATGATCAAATGCAAAAAAAAAAAGAAAAGAAAAAAGTGTAAAAAATAATAAAAAAAATACATAAAAATAAAGAAAAAATTGTACAATGAATTATAAGAATAAATAAAATATAAAAATAAACACAACACGAAATATTACAAATAACCAACTAAATAGTTGCCAAATATCAGCCAAATTTTCTCATATATTTGTTTCTATCATTCGAGTCATATGATGTCTCTGACGCCATATAAGGCGTACATAAAACTAGTTTTAAAATATGCGAATTTAAGGTCTACTTTTATTACCAACGCTGACTACCATAGATTATAATTTTCCTTCAAAATCACACTTCTATCTATAAATACGGTGAACGAACAGTTGCTTACTGGAGGTTTGCGTCCCGGAAAATTGCGTACCAGACAATTGGGTCCCTGGATATTTGCGACCCTAGACAAATGCGTCTCTGGGTAATTGCGTACCTCTGATAATTTTTTTGACATTACCAGAAATTTTGCACACTAATACCTTTAATTACTCTAAACAAGCAGGAAGGTAGTTACCATAAATAAAAAAAGAGAAAAATTTTTTTTTTTTTTTAAAGCGAGAGAAAATTAAGCTAGCAGTTTGAGTTCACTCCAGCAGTAGGTACCAAAAACATCTAATAGATTCTGAATTTTATAGATTATATTTTTATTTGGAACCCATAGCTGAGTTCCGACAATCAAACACTGGTGGAAAAATATTTGTGGACGAAGATTATTATAGCTAACTCTATCATAAGAAAAACCCCGATTAAACAAAATCTTACTGGCGATGTGTAGAGTGATCTTGCAACACTGTTAATCTGTCAATGCATTTTACACAAAAATAAACATTTAATTTTTTATTCTTTTATTTCTTTTTTAAATTTATGATTACTACCTATGTTTTTTTTTATCAAAATTTATGATAATTGCCTTTAAAAGCTTCAAAGAATTATCAGAGATACGCAATTATGCAGAGACGTATTTGTCTTGGGGCGCAAATGTCCAGAGATGCATTTGTCTGGCACGCAATTGTCCAGTCTACAACTGTCCTAGAACCCTATAAATCCAGCACATGTCACAAAATCTCGTAAAAATTTCGAAACTCAGAGGAAATGTTTATTACACTTTCTAATATGACGCTATAAAACTGTCGTAAGAATGTCATAAAAATGTCATAGGAATGTCACAAACAAAAAAGGGGCTTTTTGAAATAAAGAACAATAAAATGTCGGCAAAATTGCATATAATGCAATCAGCATATAATGACATAAGATTTTCATAAGGATATCATACTGTCATAAGAATATCATAATGTTATTATATCCTTATGGCATTATGATACCCTTATAGCATTATGATACCCTTGTGCTATTATGATATTCTGATGGTATTATGATATCCTTATGATATCAACACCCATTTAATCTTACCGCTAACACAACAATCGCCTTCAATAAAGTCTATCCTGATAATACATTGTGGGTCGCATAGAGTGAACAGTAATAAAAACAATGAAATTTGTTTCAAAGCTTGTAAAATCTTGGCCTAAATTCAATAGAGTGATTCCACAGGATCATATCTATTACATTTCCATCTCTAATTGGATCCACTTAATTTTAAAAAAAATAAAAATAGTACATTGGTGAACACTACTTAACAATAGATTATTACTTCTCCATAAATTTCTTTTGCAACAGTATGCAACGTCTATTTTGAAATTTTCCCCTAATGTCCACATTTCAGGTTACCCGAATATCTACCATTTTGAAAATCTGGATTCGTTGACACGTTGACAATCTAGTGATTCATACCAAATTTTTTTTTGGAGTCGTAGAGTCATATCATATAGCACTAGTTTTAGGGAACTTTATGCCGGGGTCTGGACGACTAGCCCGATTCCATAATAATATTTTTTATTCAAACGCATAATAGAATTTGGTACGCATATTTGTTTCGCTCCTTGGGTTATCATTTCATGGTTTCTGATCTATTTACTTATTTTCTCAAACGTTTTCAAAGATGTGTCCTTGTCGTCTAGGACTATAACATCTGTCATAAGACATGTCTTTACAAGATGATTTTTTTACAATTTCGTCCTTTCGATTTGTCTGGATTTCCTTATCAGTTTGAACACTGAAATTTCAGAGAATGGTAACCCTATCATTGTACATGACTTGTGGTGGCTTATGTCCCCACCAATTCTCTTTATAAGGGAGGTGGAATGTGCGACATGCAAATATTGAGCTACCCTATCACGTGGTTGCAAGTATTCTGTTGGAACCAGACCGCCACACCCAAATAAGATGTGGTCATTTGTCTCCCTATGTTCTCCCCATACGCAGCAGTTTGGGTTGCTGTTAAGTCTCAGGGCATTACATTGATAGTTCCTGGTTGGAAGGCAAGGATCCTGGACAGCGGTTATACATCTTTCAGTTTGTTGTTTGAGACCAGAGGCCACCAGCCACGGATGGATAAGACTTCGATCTACAAGATCACATAGGGTATTTGCCATGCAGAAGTTTTCCCTCCAATTTCTCCTTAGTGTTTTTATTTGTTTCTTTTTTCCTTTCCCAATTATTTCTAACTATGGTGTCGTGTTTTTCCGACGTGTCGTGTTAATCGATTAATTGACATCCGATTGACAGCCGAACGTATTTATTGTTCTTTTTTAGCGATCTCATGGAGGTACCTAACTATACAGTACTACTGCAGAAGACGTTTCCAAATTGTGAATTCTCTTCATTTCAAACAAAGACAACCTAATATCAATATTTAAAAAAAATCTCGTTTGTTTTTAAATCTTGTTTCTCTGTTATTAGCAAATTCAATTGTTAGTTTATTTACAAGATCAGTTAATATTGTTTTACGATGATATATAAATAAATCGTTATTGATATATAGGAAATATACCAATACCTTCGGTAACATATTCTGAAAACGAACAGTATCTAGACGTTTAAAAAACGAAACATCTAATAAATTAAAAAAAAATCTAACCTCTCCATACAGATTAATAAAATTATAAGGATTTACTGACTGATTAAAAAAACAATGTTATTTTACTATCAATAATTATTGACAAAATTGGATTATCGATGGGATCACTTCTTGACGGTGTATTATCTTAACTTTCTACATCTATAAGTATTCTCTAAAATAGAGAAAAGAAAAGACTGGGACAAATCTGCTTGTTGAAGCATCAACTGTCGATTGTTCTCTTCTTTGGCCTGAGTAATAACGTTTTTACACATTGTTAGAAATGACCCGTCATTAATGACAATGATAATAGCAATAATTGTTTAGTTTTAATTAGCGGTTAAATGTTCCCAGAAGACAGACTTGAGTGCCAATTCAGACACTTTTTTGTATTCGATTCTGATTCTCTTGAAAATGAAGAACGGTGCGACAGACATGAGTAATTCATTTAACGCGGGTGAATTGCTGATTGCGCAGACAGTTTGAAGATTGTCTGCGTGCACAGAGCTGCATGGTGTTGAGTCATTTTTTTATGTTTATAATATAACAGATTAGTCGTTTATGGAGAAGGAGAAAGAAAAAAGAAACAAAGAAAGAAACAACGAAAAAGGCAAAATATAAGTATGAAAGAAAGAAAGAGAACAGTAAAAGAAGTATGAATCAAAGAAAGAAAGACATTTAGCGTGCAAACAAGAAATAAAAAAAGAAATACCACAGAAAGAAAGAAGAAAAAGCAGAAAAATAAATAAGAAAGAAAAAAAAAGAAAGAGAAAAGGAAAATAAGTAGGAAACAAGAAAGAAAGCATGAAAGAAACAAAGAAAGCAAAAAAAAGAAAGAAAACAGAATAAGTATGAAAGAAAGAAAGAGAACAGAAAAAGAAGTAGGAAAGAAGAGAAAAAAAAGAAAGACATTTAGCGTGCAAACAAAATTTTAAAAATACCAAGGAAAGAAAGAAAGAAAAATAAAAGAAGAAACAGCAGAAAAATAAGTAGGAAAGAAAGAAAGAGAACGGGAAAATAAGTAGGAAAGAAAGAAAAAAAGAAAGAAAGAAATACACATACAAAGAAAAATGAATTAGGAAAGTAAAACGAAAGAAGGAAGGAATGAAAGAAGAAATGAAGGAAGGAAGAAATGAAGGAAGGAATGAAGGAATGAAGGAAGGAAGGAATGAAGGAATGAATGAAGGAAGGAAGGAGGGAAGGAAGGAATGAAGGAATGAATAAAGGAAGGAAGGAAGGAAGGAAAGAAGGAAGGAATGAAGGAATGAATGAAGGAAAAATGAAGGAAGGAAGGAATGAATAAAGGAAGGAAGGAATGAATGAAGGAAGGAAGGAAGGAAGGAAGGAATGAATAAAGGAAGGAAGGAAGGAAGGAAAGAAGGAAGGAATGAAGGAATGAATGAAGGAATGAAGGAAGGAAGGAATGAAGGAATGAATGAAGGAATGAATGAAGGAATGAAGGAAGGAAGGAATGAAGGAATGAATGAAGGAAGGAAGGAGGGAAGGAAGGAATGAAGGAAGGAAGGAAGGAAGGAAGGAGGGAAGGAAGGAATGAAGGAATGAATAAAGGAAGGAAGGAAGGAAGGAAAGAAGGAAGGAATGAAGGAATGAATGAAGGATGAAGGAATGAAGGGAGGAAAGAAGGAATGAAGGAAGGAAGGAAGGAAGGAATGAATGAAGGAAGGAAGGAAGGAAGGAAGGGGGGAGAAAAAAGAAAGAAAAACACAGGTTACAAATACATATTTTCGTAAAAAGTAAACAAAATAAAAACAACAGATAAAACACAGAGTACGATGAGAAAAGGATCGGTTGCTGAAACTTGGAAGGAAACAGAGAAAACAAAATAGATTTTACAGATTATCCAGTATATATTGAATTAAAGTCGCAATGATAATTACGACCGACTCCGATACTATCAAAAAGGTACCTTAAAAGATTCGCTGAAAAATGGGCATACAAGATGGAAAAATGCCACAAACTTAATAAAAGTTTTATCGTCAAAATCTTTTTATTATTAAGAGGAAAACCGAAAGATATTTTCATAAAAATTGGCTATTTTTAAAATATTTATTTTTGTGTCAATGGGTGACCAAATTTACTATGGGAGATCTGAGAGTCTTTTTGCGATGAAAAACACATACTGATTTGAAAATTCTTGGGAAAATCAGATAATTGTTGTATTTTAATTAAACTTTCAGGATTTATTTACAAATGAATGAAATTATATGAGAAATGTTTCTTTCTAAGAAAATCTTAGTAATTTTCTTTTTAAATTTGTTTTTCCCCACTTATTTAATTTTATGAAATTTCGTGAAGTTCTTTATTGTAGAGATTAATGTTTATATTAGTCCTTGGAGAATTTAGATCATCAATTTATTATTTTTTTTTCTTTTTTGTCATAAAGAAACCACAGTTACAGAAAATATGCTCAGAATCCAAAAGTAAAAATGCAATAAAACTAAGATATTACTTAACTAGAAGAGCTTTTAATTGCTTTTATGAACAAGTTATGGATAGTATTGTCTTATGAACATATTATGGATAGTATTGTCTTAAGAATAAAAAATTCGATGAATAATGAATTTTAACGAGAATTGTTTTCATTTTTTTTATTGTAATTATAATACTTTAAATTTTTTTAAACTTTTAAAATTCAGTATTAATTTGTAGCGGTTAGGTGATATTTTTATTAAATAGAAACTATATTTACGAAATACAAATGGAAAAGCTTACTATAATTCGCCGCACTCCCAGTATTTTCAAACGAATTTTGAATTTTTCTTGTGTGTGTACAAATGTGCTGACTTTTTAAAATACGGACCGTTCATACACGACATTATCAGATAATAAGAGCAGTAACTATAGTAAATTTGAAATTAATTGGTAATCGTCTTCGTTAGTAAAACTATAAAGCCAAAGAACCTAAAATTTAAAAAATATTAGATTATTTTTCCTCAATTTTTAAGATTACTGGGCAAGTTAAAAAAATATCTAAAAAAGGTGTTCATGTTGTGTACGTTAATCAACTTATGCACTTACAGGCCTTTTACTTAAAAATGCCAAAGATTACAAGTTATCAATACATCTTTCTGCACTTCATAAAAACACCCACCTTCATGTTAAAAATGTTATTTAAAATTAACATTACGTAATATTTGTTTTAATTCAGATTAATTAAACTTTAAATCAGTTAATCTTTCTGAAATAAAGTCTCAGAAAATTATACTATATTTTTAAAGATTTTTTAATAGAAAGAATTATGCTGTGCTGACAGATTTGTCAATATGGCCAATTTAGTGATTTAAAAAAATCATTCCAATCAATTTAAATTCGTTTTGAAATAGAGCGAAGTATTTTCTTATTGGAAATATTAGATTTAACTTATTGGCTTGGAATTAAAACTAAAATAAAAGCTTCAAGAATTTCTTTACACATTCAAAATTGATTTTAAACATCATGTATCGGTTTTTGTGAGGTACCTAATATAAGAGCTTCTCGGTGACAAAATAAAAAATAATGAAGACAAGCGTCGCTTATCTGAAGGAAAAATGATGATTTTATATCATCGACCATTGTTTAAACTACTTTCAAAATTAATTCGCAATTGGTGACTATTTATAAACTACCATGTAGTAAGAAACATTGCCTTGTGACTGATTAAGCAAAATATAATATTTTTTTTAGGACGACGGCTGGGATCCCGTCACCTCCGCTTGCCTTATGGGAGTCTAATTTAAGAAAGGATATCTAGAACAAGTGACGGGGTCATGCGCATATCACTGAGTCGAGTCTCTTTCCTAGGTGGGTGGAGAAATCAGTGTGGGTACTCCAAATGAGACGGGTGCTGAGTTGGAAGAAAATTTCCGAGCAAAGCATTCAACCATATCAGCTGTAGTTGTCAGGGCTTCGAATTGATTGAATAGAGGAGGGGTTGGGGGAGGGGTTACTGTTGTTCAGCAAACTCTTGCAGAGCCGTCAATAATCTCTAGAACGCAACTCGCGAGATGCTATATGTTTTTTCATTTTATCAGCAAACAGTAACTTCACTCGTTATGAGCAAAAACAAAGAGACAGTCATACATGCCACTCAGGTATAGCCGGAAGAAAATGATTTCCCGCGGCCTAATATGCAGGTGAGAACCAAGGAGATGAACGCCGTTTAACTCGGTATTTCCTTACTCGAATGAAAGCATCGATGCCTGATTTCACCTAGAAGGAGACCTCAGATACGCCTTTTTAAACAGGATGATTAAAAGCTTCATTCCAATGGATGTCACGAAGGAAATCACGAAACGAGTCCCAATCCGCTCGTCGATAACAGAAATATATTCTGTTGGTAGGAGGTTCTTAAGAGATGGGGTATTGAAAAGAGATGTTTACAGACATTACCGCAAGATCAGCGCTGCCAAGAGGTCAGATCTGCATAGTACGACATGTGTCAGGGATGCAGGTGAAAAAGAGATCGAGAAGAGAAGTGTGTCCGCCAGAGTTACTGGGGAATCGTGTAAGGAAGTCCTGCACTTGCGTTTGAGATTGAGTGATTGAGAAGTTAAGAATTTGGATGTCAGCGAGATTAGTGACAGGGTGTTTAAGTCACCTATCATAGTGAGCATTAAAAGCATCGGACAGAAATACGAAGTATCTTGCTGGGACACCCTTCCATACGCGAACTGGCACTGCAAGAACCCCTCTTAACACGCTACGCAAGATTTCAGGCTCTTAACTACCAGTCGGGAACAGCAACCAACCAGAAAACTGCCAATCCGTTAGCCTCAGTATAAAGAGGCGTTGCCACCATCCACACATATCACAAAAATTCATGACAGCACGATTATTAAGACCTGAAGAAAGGAACCGAGAACCCTTTCCTAAACAGAAATAAAAAAAGAGATGAGTTTCTACTCACTGTTCAAGAGAAGGAGGAAGAGTATGAACCGGGCAATGGGAAAGCCTATCTAATCCTATAAAAAAGGTTTTAGCGTAGTTGAAGTCGTGATGTCCATTAGAAATTCAACAAATAATTGAAACTAGCGAACTCTGAAAGAACTTAAAAGAAAAACAGATCTTTTCAAAGAATGAACATTCGGATAACTTATTTGGAGAGTCATTCTGCGGCCCACAGAATTTTTTACCAGGTGATGTTTAACTGACAATCTAGGATATTGGGGTGAGATTGTAGATGAGGTAATAGGCAATGGAGGTTTTACAGGAGACACTTCACTTGCTTCTTTCCAATATTTAATTTTGTCACTTTAAGGTCAAAGCAGGCTGAATTGATTTCAGTGGTGCTTTGGTACAATTACGGCGACTTTGAAGTGATTTTTCCTGATTTTCATGGCCGAAAACACACGACTATCTCTCATTTGGGACGGGCGGTGATGTTGTGGGGAGGAGTGTCGATTGTCTTAATTTACCTACTTTTCTTTCGGCTTCTGTCAAAGGAATTCGAGTTCTTCCCAGATATCAAGAACAACCAATGCACCACAAACGAGTGACACTTTAAATAATATAAAGAGTGTTTCATTAAGAGATTATGTATAAGGGTGTTTCATTAAGACGGATCAGCAGTAAATAAATCAGTGTTATTGGTGAAAATTTATTTATTTCTCTATTGGATCAGGTTATTTAAGTCATGGCAATTATGTGTGAAAAATAATATTGCCCAAATGACTGACAAATTTGAAAGAAAAAGAAATAATTAGACGCTTAAACATTCGGTCCAAGTTATTGGAACACCCTTTATATATATGGACACACAATTAAATGAAGCAAATTAAAATTTAAGTTTATTAAGTTTTAATTTAGTATAAGTCCTAATATCCACTTTGTTTGGAAAATGTCAAGTGAAATTTCTCATTCATCTTACCACTCAGAATAGACTCCCACTAAAACGTAATATTGGGAATTAACACTAAATGAATGTACAAGCATTTTATGCAGAGGTGCCCACATTGAATCAAGCATATATATATATATATATATATATATATATATATATATATATATATATATATATATGCGTGTATTTCGGCAGCATGTTTTCATTCAGACATGTTTCGTTAAATAATTTAGATAAGTTCTGTCTACTTACTTTCATATTTGCGAATAAGCTTTTTTGTGCGGTTGTTAAAAGACGAGAGGAAAACACCGTGTTGGGTCATATAGTATTTATTCCGAGTACCTTCGACATAGCACAATGTCATCATCAAGTTATTGTTATACTTATTCTATATTTAACAATTATTAGGGTATTGTTATACTTACTCTGTATTTAACAATTTAAGCTTATTCGTAAATATGAAAGGATCTTATCGAAAATATGTAGACAGAACATGTCTAAATTATTTAACAGAACCTGTTTGTGTATATATATATATATATATATATATATATATATATATATATATATACGTATACACGTAGACAATTAAAAAAAGAATAAAATAAGAGGATGTCATAGAAAAGTGAAAAGGGCAAAAAACAAACATTAAAGAACAAGTTAAATACAAGAAAATTACAATATATTATATTGAAATGTGTTCATTTCAAGGATACCAATAGACTGGCAAAGTCAACTAGTGGATTCTTGAATGAATATCAGATCAAGAAAGATTTGGAACTGGGAATGGGTAAATTTAACTGAGGCCGAATTGTCTTGGAGAGGGGCATGCTGCGATCACCAATTCGGACCCTCCATATATATTTTTTAAACCGGTCGTACATTTTAAGTGTTTATGGCCATTATCTAATTTTGGGGGAAAGTTATGTCCCATGCGAGATACACGCTTAGGCTATCATGTATCTTTCGATGCATGACTGACAAGGCAGAACTTTTCCCGCAGTAGGTTGCCATTTCTTTCTGCAGTAGAACAGTTGTTATTCAAGGCTATAGAACCCGGTCTTTCCTGCTATTTATTCATAACTGGGGGAAGAAGAAGAGGATTCATACCTTTCCCAAGGGTATTAGTGTGTAAGTGAATATATAATTAATCTGAATGAAATTCGAACTCGGCTCTCCGATTCCTCAATTCGACCTGCTATCCATTACTCCACTGGATAGACTCCTATTAAAATATAATACAGGGAATACACTAAATTAATGCGCTAGCACTTTAGGCAGACGTTTATACGTGCGCGCGAGCACACACACACACACATACACACATACACACACACATATATATAGTCATCCACAGACAGACTGTTTCGCTGTATCACAGCTCTTTAGTTTGACTAGAGGTCCGATTGCTTCAAGACGGGATTGAAACTCGACCGATTTGGCATCAGTCAGAGAACCTACCCATAAGCAGAGAGAATGGGAAATTTTAGCGTTTTTTCTATGTGAAATACGCCAATGTATAAGAGAACTCAATTCGTACTTGAAGAGCAATACATTCATAGCAGCAGCAGCCACTGATTTTATTAAATTTACCCCATGCGCTGGAGAGATCTATCGAAGGGTCAACGAGAGCATATATATAGTCATCCACAGACAGACACGTATACACTTACTGACGTAGCTATTAAGAGAAAATTATAAGAAAGGAAGGAAGAAAAAGAAGAAAGGAATTAAATTCGGAAATGTAGTACCTTATAGGTTGCTAGGAGAAATATTTTTAGCTCTTATGACGGATCTGTACCGTTTCAACATTGTCTTCTTGTGGGTGGAGATAAGGTCTTCTAGTGGACCTGTTTCTTGTCATGCAATGTGTCGTTTGTGAGGCCGTCTACGTTGGAGATGACTACGATGCTTGGATTCGTTGCTGTAATTACGCTGTTAATGTTCAAGATTTTCAGGCGTACAAAAAGATTGCAAAGACCAATGCACGCAAAAGTATGATCTTTGATTTCAGGCAGATATTCTTGTCTTTCTATATGGTGATTTATTACGCAACAACTGTCATTATCATTGAAGCTTTTCAGTAAAAACTATTTACAAATCCTCTTCTTTTACGTTCAGAGAGCGTTATGTCTTCTCACTCTAATGTACTTTGATGACCTGAAGTGGAAAGATTGTAAGGAATCAGTTCCTAAGTCAGCTTATCGGAAAGTTGGTTTACTGTATCGTGCTAGACAAGTTTTCTCTCCAGAATCTATAAGACATGTTTATATGTTTACCATTCGTCCCTGCTTCATATATCGCTGCCATATATGATCCGATAAAAAGAATCTGAAATTTTATTAGTTCTGACCTGGCATCCCGGCTTCAGTAACTTTTGCATTGTGCCTTTCCCTATAAATACTTTCATGTTAATTGCTCTGATGAACTTTCCTCTATGATACTTTATGAATTTAAGCGCAGTACGAGATTGGCGACAAGGTCTCATCATTTTTTACAGTTTAATTGGCTAGATATAACCATAAGTTATTTGTTAACAATTTCTTTTCTCGCACATCTCGCCTGTGGAACACACTTCTGTCTTCTTGCTTTTCAGCTAATGTTGATAGTCAGAAAAGAAATTTCAGCTGCCTCTTTCTGATACTGAGTATAAGTGTCCATTTTGTTTCCATTTTTTTCAAGACTTTTTCGTTGAATACGTGCTCCGTCCATAGTACTTCAGCATCGTTCAGTAAAACCACATTTCGATTTGCCTCCAGTCTCCTATTAATCTGGGAATCGCAAGTCACGAGAGAGACGACCATCACAAAGCAGCCACCAACTTGTGGACGCGGACTAAGGGCATCCAGCTGACCAAACTGACACCTGTCGCTGAGCCCCCTCACTCGGTCCTGCCGCTCTGTCCCATCGCCCGCCCCCGTCGCTCGCCTCACTCGCTCGCCTCACTCGCTCCCCCCCCCCTTCGCCACTGGACTGGCTGACGCGTGGATTTGATTTTGCTCGATAACTCTGTGCGAGCCACAGACTTGTCCAGAAGCGTTTCACACGGGGCTCAAAGGGGATTGAGATAGGGGAGATCTGGTAAACCTGGTTTCAACGGACATTCCCTGGTTCAAAGGTTAAATGCAATGCCAATGGCTATCTACTGTTTTTTTTATTCGTCTTCTTTTATTGTTCCCGATCTTTAATAATGTTTCTGTTTATTATTCTTCCACACTCAATAACCCCTGTGCCTTAGTGGCTTTATTGCTTTGCATTGGTGTGATGAGGTTTGAAAAAGTCACTACAGAGCCTGTGATTTGCTTTATGACTGAAGTAATTAAATGTATTTTTCACCAATATTAGACGCATGTGTTCAAGACCAGTTAAAAGAAGACAGAAATTCAAATACTAATTTTCAAACCAAACAGACCTTCCCTACCCGTAAGTGTGTCGAAACACAAGTTCCTCTTCATCCTAAATTCCCTACTCTTTCGTCCTTTCTCCAAAAATAATTGCAAAAATAAGCTCATCAGGGGAAAGTACTAAGCAAAATAAACTTTGAAAATAAAAAAGAAACCTAAAACAGAATATAAATCTGAAGAATTATTTACCGTACCCACTCGGAAATACTAGAAAAATATACTGCGTCAAAGGGTTTGTCCTTACTTTCAAAACCGTAGAACCGTCACGAGGCGGTACGGTGGAGTAATGGATAGCGTCTCGGTTTGAGGAATCGGAGCGTCGAGTTCGAATTTTAAGTTGAATCGATTACTAATACCCTTGAGAAAGGTATGAATCCTCTTCTTCTCCCCCAGCTATGCGTAACTAGCAGGACAGAGCGGTAGCCTTGGGTGGCAAATGGTCTACTGCAGAAAGAAATGGCAACCTACTGCGAAAAAAATCTACCTCGTCATTCATGTATCGAGAGATACATGTTCGCCTAAGCGTGTATCATGCTTGGCACATAACTGAATGAGTACCTGAAACGGGTACTACTTAGCTGTTTCTCTCGTAAAAAAACGGTGGGGAAATTCATGGGGATAATTTTTGTAGATTAGCATTCAGTAGACCTTCCTCTTTCCATGAAATTTGTCAGACTCGAAAATATTGATGTTTAATCATTTAGGAAGTGGGTTCGTATTCATGATATAAAAATAATGACAAATCGATCCCTTAAATTGATTCTTAAATAGTTATCTGTATTTTACTTTTATTTAAAAATGTTAAATTCGAAATACGTCATTGATAACTACGTAGAGTTGATGTTCTTTTTGCGAAATCGTATCAGTGCGCAATTATCAATGACGTATGAACAGTTTCAAACTTGACATTTAAAAGCAAAAAGAGAAAAGAGATAAATTTGAAAGTGTGTATATATTTGAAAAGGATACCCCTTCTAAAATGATAAAAAAAAATCATTTCTTAATTCAGGCAAGTGACTTAGATAGAGAGATGTCTTATAAATTGTAATCTACAAATATTTTTACCCATAAAAAAAAATTTTTTTTTTGCTTTTTTTTGTTTGTTTTTTTTTTTTTTCGAGCGGACCAGCTATGAAAAGCGTGGAGAATCGTACACATTTCCAAAATGTTTGTCACTTAGTCGTGATGGTTGTTATATGGGATCGACAAAGACGGGGTTATACTGGTGTAGGCTAATAATGCATTTGCAATGTCGACTACACTGACAGATTGCAACTATCAGAAAGATTGACAACTGAAACTTTTTTTTTCAGTCCGAATTTCTAAAATGAAAGAGTTGTCATGATTTACATTCGAACTAATATCTCCGTTTTCGTTGTTCGCTTTATATAACTACATGAATTAATTCCATTATCGAGCTATAGCAAATAATCACTAAAGAGTTAACCTGAACTTTGGTAAATTGCAAAATACATTCCTGAATTCAATACGTTTCAAAATGTTCATCTTGTATTTAAAAAGAAACTTTTGTCGTTAATTTTATCATTTAAGGAATCTACTTTGCATAATGCATCGTTTTGTGGTGACAGCTGTTAAATCTATTTTATCGCTATAGTTGGTCAACCGAAGACATACAAAATATTTGTTGATTAGAAAATTGATTTAATTTGCGTGTAGCACTCGCTATACAAATACAAGATTAATACAAAGCTAAGCAAATGCACTGCGGCTATGGAAACTTTGATCGTCAACAGAAAGTAATGATTACGATATATTCGAGGGCTGATTCTGGTAATACACAGTTACTTCTAAAGGCAAAATGAATAGATCAGTGGCACTTTGCGAGGAGTGAGTATTTATCAGCCGTAACTTTGCTCGGATATTCTTTCTCAAATTAAATGAAACAGTATGGAAGACACCAATAATGAAAAAGAGATCCTACGGACATCTACACATGTAAATCAGGAACTGCCAGAAAAGAGATTTTAATATGATAACAGAAATTAATACGGACTGGGGAAATTTCATCAATAATTACAGTCATCATCATCATCATCATCATCATCGTCATCAACATCATCAGTCCTATGACTGGGTGTGGTCGTAGGGTCGCTGCGCGCAGCTGACGTCTTGAGCAGTCCCCGCCATATATTTGGTTTAAAAGCGGAAGTACTCATTAATGTGACCTGGGCAAACCACAACCGACGTCTTTTCAGGCTCGCTCTGGTCACGGACACGTGGCTGTTGATACCATCGGGGGAACCCTCGAGGAAACCTCCCGTCCAGTGATGCCGTGTCACTATGGCACTGACTGCTTACATATCTATGAAGTCCAGTCTAGTCCATTGTGCTAGATGACCGTTGACCATTTCATACACACTTTGCCCAGGTTTTGATTTTAATCCTCTTGAGTGTTTAGCCACCCACTATTCTCATCATAAAAATAATAGAGAAACGGTTTAGTCGCCGATGCCCCGACAATGCAGCAGGTAATACTCTGATTTTTGGTTGATTTAAAATCATTTCACCTCATGCAAAGCAATAAAACTACTAAGACACAAGGCGTTACTGAGCGTGAAAGAATAAAAAAGAAACATTATCAAGGAGCGAGAACAATAGATGAGTAATCAAATAGACAGTAGATAACGAGTGACATTGCGTTTAATCTTTATAAAGATCGGAGTTGGCTGGAAAGCATGGAGCCAGAAGAGAGTTTCACAAGCGTGAAGTGCGTGCGAGAAAATAAACTATTAGCAAGGAACTCACGGTTAAATCTCGCCACCTCAACTGTAAAGTGATGAAACCTCGTCATCAGTTTAGTACTGCGATTACATTCATAAAATCTAGGTACCATAATCTGAACAATTACCATGAAAATATTTATAGAAAATATACATGGAAACTATATTACGGCAGTGCGAAAGTGACTGAAGCCGAGATGCCAGGTCAAGATAATACGGCTGAATCTTTTTTTGGATTTTCTCAAGAATCTCTAAATAAAAAACATGGGCACCGGGCCGTATCTGACAGCATTATTCAAAGCATGGGCGAGTAGTAGATATATAAATATGTGAAATATATTCAGGACAGAAGAAAAAATAGCACAAAACAGTGAAACAACTTTCATAGCGGCAGATGGATTCAATATAAACTTTCAACTTCATGTCAGCCGAGAAAGTTATACTGAGAAGGAGCAACAAGTAACTCTCCCGGAGGTTACCTAAAACTATGCTCATGGGAGGCATAAAAGGGGTCTCTCAGATGATTGAGAGAACTTTCGTTTTGGAGGCTTTTAAATTGACAAGCCATTCCTTGCCCCTTTTAACAACAGACTGTATGTCATTTTTTTTTTTTTTTTTAGATCAGCTGACAATTTGATCTTATCGAATTGATAAGATTTAGCATCGAGACAGGAGTAAATGACGTCAGCATAGATACCAAATTGAGCTGTCATCATTAATACTCGTAGAGTGACCTGACATTAAGGAGTATGACAAGTAACCTTACAATAATTCTCCAAATGTTTTAAATCCTCACTTTCCAGCTTTGACGAACTTCAACCGCGAAGACGCGACCTTGTGAGTGATGAATTCTCTTGAACGCTACAGCCCCTTTTCTCACTGACAAAACATCGCAAGACTCTTGCTACTCTATTTGTTTCTTACATGGGAAATATCTTGACGAACTACATTTCTTAGTTTCACCAGTTCAGACCTTTTCAGTTGAGACCCGTCATGTCACGCACACAGGTCGAATCATTATCATTCCCTTCGTATTCCATTGTTGAGAAAGATTTTCCCCCTTGAGGACTTCTCCTCAAGAACCGTCCTGCGTATCACGATAAACTGCATCCGCGTCCTGGGTAGGACGATGAACTATGACCGGCGGCGGGGCCTCTGATCGGGAGATTTTGGGGAGCGTGGAACCACCTCTTGGTTGCTGGTGTTCCCGGGTCTATCCTGGCCCAGGGTGGTGGCAGCTGTTCGGGTCCCGGCTATGGGTGGGTGGTTGGCCCCCAGATAGGGTCGGGTCACGATGAAAATGTAAAAGTAGGTTTGATACTAGAATACTTTGTAAAAAATTGTTACCGGTAATAAATTTTTGAGGTGGGGGAGGGGGTTGCCAGCAGTGCATCATTACCAGCAATACAATTTTGAAAAAAAGAAATATTACCAGCAATAGATTTTTGAAAAAATATTACCAGCAATAAAATCTTGTCGGCATTATATAAACCCTATGCCGTAAGACAAAAGAAACCAAACCAAACCAAACCATCTCCACAAGACCTGCTACTTTATGGAAGAGACTCCCGAGGGGATGCTTCCTAACCGCTTCATTTCTAATGTCACTCATTATCTATCGAACATATCCTCACATTCAGTATGTATGCAACAACCACATTCAGTAAACGCTTAACTTGAATGGATTTTTGGATTTGTATTCGGTGAACTTTTGAACACTCATATTTTTGAAGTAGACGAGCCGGGAAATTTTCAGCATTCTCTTATAATAATAATAATAGAATTGTTTGTGTAAAAATTTATTTACGTGAGGCATTTTCAGGATAATTAATTTATTCAGTATTTTAAACTATCTAGTTTATATCCAAGACTAATAAAGTAAAGTGTTATCGGAGAATATGTCTATTTTAATATTCTCCCTTGGAATTGCTGAAAGTTTTCTAAACATTACAACTCGGGGGGTAACAACCATTTTAAAGTGTTTTAAAAGACGATGGAAAATGTGACACCGAAATCCGAAGTCGCGTTTTAATAATAAAAGATGCTACCGGAAAACAAAACAAATATAAAGAAACAGGATAGTTTATTTGTAAAGAAAGAAAATAATACTGAACTGAATCCTCTTATATGGCTGTAAATGCTGGAAAATTTCTTCACAGATTAAGAGAAGTTTTCAATCAATAGAGATGCCATTATAGGGAAGGAAGCTGAGAACACTACAGATTGAGCACACGATCACCGAGGAATTTTAAGGAAAATAGGAAAGACAAAGACATCTAAAATTAGAATCAGAAAGAAGCAATTGAAAATACTGAGTGAGATCATGAGAAAAGAGGTACTGGAGAATACGATACTCAAAGAGCATATTCAAGGGAAGAGAGATAGAAGATAATAGCATGAAACTTATCTAACAAGCTTGAGTAAATGAATGCCAGAACAGGGAGTAGGAAGGATAGCAAAACAAACAAACGATTGGAAGTTGTGGAGAGCCATAATCGCCTACACCCTGAAGGACACAAAGAAGAAGAAGAAACAACCACCACCACCACCACCACCATGACTGGATATGTTAGTAGTAAGCTAATACGTGACAATAAAATTCCTATTTGCTGTAGAGAGTAGACCTTAGGTAGTTAAGCAGGTAGGTAGGTAAACGCAAATACAGTTTTAATAAAGGATTGGCTTCACATAGCTAAACTACAAAAACTGAAATCCTGTAATAGTAGACTTCATTATGAATCAAAGTCAGCCTTACAGAGTCCTACCATATTTATTTAATAAATAAATGAACGAGTCGCACAGTCTTGCAAGTCAGAACAGCTGAATATATACTCGTCATTTTTTCCCAACGTTATTCATATAATAAAGTTTAAAATGGTTTTATAATGACACGTCAACTGAGACTTAGATATAAAGTTTATATCCGCATGTAACAGAAGGTGTGATTTCGACGGCCAGTATCATCTCCACCTGCGGGCAATATCGGTGATTAGTTCCCATGTCAGGTAACTCTCGGTACACAAAACCTGTTCGACCCCAGAAGCCTTGAGCTAACAGACCTTGAGCGTTCCACATACTCCCTGTCGACTCCTCGTATCCCGACAAAAGTTCAGTACGAAACGATATAATTTCGCATTTATGTTCTAATTTTCACGAACTGACATTCTATAAATCTTCTTTTATTTCTTATTTTTTAATCTATTACACTGAACTTTGTTATTCTTTGAAATTATTCATGTTCCCATATGCTATTTGGGCAACATAATCCATTCATTTTTTTTACCCACAAGAAGGGAAGCAATATATATTTGTAATAGAGCTTAAAACAACAATGTTTGAATCCTCATTATGTTGTGTTAATAATATAGCAAAAATTATCCGAGATTTTAGTCTGAGTGTCAAGTGGCATCAAGCTCTAAAACGTAATCTCAGCAAAGAAATCACCTTAGGAATGTTATAAGTTTAAGTATTGTTATTATCTACTGAGTTAAGGGATCTCAATTCAGTTATGTGTCATGCCTGATACACGCTTAGGCGACCATGTATCTTTCAATAAGAGGCAGATTTTAGCCGACAAAAGGTTGCCATTTCTTTCAGTTATTTACCCATAGCCGGGGAGAGAAGAAGCGGATTCATACCTTTCCCAAGGTTATTAGCACGTAAGTGAATACAATGGATTCGACTGGAATTCGAACTCGGCTCTCCAAGCCGCTATCCATTGCTCCACCGTGCCTCAAATCAGTCCATTATCCATAAATTTTATTTTTTATTTTGATAGCAGTCATTAATAATTATTTACTTGTACTGCTTTCGGCTTGACTTCTTGGAGGAAGATTTCTTACTTTTCTATGTGCCGCGTCTCTTCAGGACGTTGGCGATCATAGCTCTCCACAACTTCCTAATCCAGTGTAACTCTTAGTAATGTTTAGCTTTTCGCTCTCTCTCCCATTTCGCTATCCATTCACACAATCTCGTCAGATATGTGTCCCACTGCCTTCCCTTGACTCTTTTGCATTCGATATGTCCTGTGAGTGTCAAATTCTCTAATCACTCCTTTGTCATTATGTGCCCAAGAAATTTCAGCTGCCTCTTTCTGATACTGAGTATAAGTGTCCATTTTGTTTCCATTTTTTTTCAAGACTTCTTCGTTGAATACGTGCTCCTTCCATAGTACTTCAAAATCGTTCAATAAAACCACATTTCGATTTGCCTCCAGTCTTTTATTAATCTGGGAATCGCAAGTCACGAGAAAGACGACCATCACAAAGCACCAACTTGTGGACGGGGAGGAAACATCCAGCTGACCAACCCCTCACCCGTCGCTCGGCTCCGTCGCTCGGCCCCGTCGCTCACCCCCGTGTCCACTGGACTGGTTGAAGAGTGGACGAAAGCGAAGGAGTTTTTGACAAGGCCATGCGCGTGGATTTGATTTTGGGGGATAACTCTGTGCGACCTACAGACTTATCCAGAAGCGTCTCCCACGCGACTTAAAGCGGACTGAGACAGGTGAGATCTGGTAAACCTGGTTGCATCGGGCATTCCCTGCTATATACAAGGATTGATATTACATAGTACTCCAACTCTCTTTTAATGGCTTTAAAAAACATTAGATTAAATGACTAGAAAGGATAAACACACCTACAGTGCTACGTTAACGGTGTTTACGATAATGAGGAATGAATTTAAAAAAACAAAACAAGATTAACTAGTAATAATTGAAATAATATAACCTCATTGATTATTGTGCTAGATCCACTATCAGTAAGTAATTATATTCAGCCTAGTTACAATTAATGGTAGATAAAGTAGTAACAATAGTTCAATTATGGCGATCCGTTTGTTCAATGAGGCCTGAGGTGTACTTGTCAAAATGTGGTAACCAAATTGCGTCACTATTTTAGTTAATTCGGATTACTCCATTTACTCAACTGCTTTATTGAAATCGTTGTCTCCCCCTAACACCATGTTTCAGTTAAACAGTAGCGAAGCCTTCCTTTGTGCTTAATTTTAGATGAAACTGTCAGGACAGTCATTCCACAGCTGCTAATAAGCAGCACGGATCGGAAATAAAATATAAGTCTTCCGTGAGACTCGAAATCGCATCCCATTTTTGGGGCACTGGAAGCCTATCTTACCTTGATAGCTAGCCTACCGCTCGGATTGCAAGATCAAAGCAGTGTGCAAATCCTAACGATAATTATTTATTCATATTTTCACCCTGAACGCTCTGTACTGCCATATTTAATGACTTCTACACTAGTAACGAGGAAAGAGAGCTTAGAAAATTTAATACTCATAAGGCATAATAAAAGCAGAAGGAGCAGAAAGAAACAGCGAGTAAACTAAAGAGTTTGTGCCAATGGATAATAAAGTAGGGATAAAAAGAGTTGTTAAAGAGTTATACGTTGCTTACAGCTACAAGAGAAAGTTGTGGAGAGCTATAATCGTCACATAAAAAAGTATTAGCCGTAATACTATGTCGAATTTAATTATTATTAGATAAATCATTATCGGCTATCATGAATTTTTTTACTAGTATTTCAAAGATATTTCCATGCAAGTATTTCGATAGACGCGTACTGGCATTTTCTCAGACTATAATATTTTACATGTTGACTCATGTTAAAATCCTCGCAATATTTAGTATTGTTGAAGTTATCGCTAACATTTTTGACGACATTTACAAACTCAACGTTTCGTTCAATTTCACAAACCAATCGATGAATCTTGAATAAGCTGATTTGTTTGGAAAAATACTTTGACAAAAACTTCGGGGCTTAATAATTTCTTTAAGTTAATTTTATAGGACATCATGGTAAACAATATTTTTTGAGAAAATTTTTCCTTTTTAACAACGATGATAAAAATTCTTAGGATTTCTTATTCTAAAGCATGCGACATACAACTGGCCATACGTAAATATTTCTTTCTGGAGCCAAATACCAACTTTTTGAAGCCTCTGGCCTTCGATTAGTCTATAGTTCTTGCAAACGCAGGATGAACTGGGAACTGGATTCTTGTATATTAAAACTTGAAGAAAAGATATCCAAAACAATATTGCCTTTTTTATTAAATAAGTATTTTTCATTTTAATCATTAAATTATATAGAGTATTTTTTATGTTAAATATTAAAACTTTAAATTTTTCCAAATAAATTAATGAAAATTCATTGTACTAAAATATGCACCGAAATAAAACCAACTGCACTTTGAGCCCACATACCTGTTTGCACTTCTGCCCGAAATATGGTTTCGATCGGTCAATGTATGACTAACTTAGAGGGTGTGACAGACGGACTAACGGAAGTCACAGAATCTTATATATATATATATATATATATATATATATATATATATATATATATATATATATATATATTAATACATGTTTCATTAAATAATATAGACAAATTTTGTCTATTTATTTTAAGAAAAATCCTTTCATAACGTCTGATAAGCTTAATAACATTATCAATGAAAGGATATTATGAAAGGATTTTTGCTTAAAATAAATAGACAAAACTTGTCTATATTATTTAATGAAACATGTATTAATGAAAAAATGCTGCCTAAATACACACAATACATACATACATACATATATATATATATATATATATATATATATATATATATAGAGAGAGAGAGAGAGAGAGAGAGAGAGATGTGGCGTTCATCAAGAAACTGTGATTCAAATATTTGTTTCGGCAACATCTTTTTTGGCTAACTATCGTTCTATAAATGTTCAACGATGAAAAAGGCTAAAGGAATTGGAAAACAAATCTTGGTGAGCACATTGACTATTACAGACATTTTGTGAGGGGCATTATTTAACAGAAATGACAGCAGAATCTGTTGAACAATTTTCAAGACGTACACGAGGCTGATCAACGTTTCCTCTTAAAGCACCAAAGACTTATGACACTGCACACCATGATGTCAAAGGTTCGGTCTGTGTTTTGTTTCTGAATATACTCTGAAATATATCTACCTCTTAGTCTGCATGGCACATATAAACGGCCATCAGTTACATGTAAGCAGGACCACATCTCATTACCGGAGTTTAGAGCCCCGTTCGTCCGAACAAGTGATTCTCTTGCTACAACTCTTGCACTGCATTTTGTCTCTGGCTTCCTAGAGTCTATCGACAATTTTTCAGGCGCCCGTGCTGCATCACAGACTAACCAAACAACGAACAATGACCTTAGATTTCTTTTCCTCTCTTTATTTCAGCTGATACACAGTAGCAGTAGCATCATTTTGGAGTAAGATAGAGACGGAAAGAATTGACGTCTGATCTTTCTAGATCGGCTAGCAAATTGCCTTCACCACATAATAGGATGTATAAATCTACTGAAGCCATGCACGCTAAGGAATCTGACTCAGAACGTACTCTAAAATTGTGGGACATTTTCTAAAGCCTCTTGTGAATACGGTTAGACGAGATCAAACACCAAGACTGAGTTAAAGCCTGATTTTCATCATGAGAAATTAATTTTATTGGACATCATTGTAAACAGTATTTTTGAGAAAAATTTTCCTTTTTAACAACGAAGAATAAATTCTTAGGATTTCTTATTCTGAAGCATTATGGACGAAGGGGTTTCGATTATAGGCGAATGGGTTTCGAAATAGTGTCTTTTTAAAGGTATAAATGCAAAAATATGTGTGTATTTGTGTGTGTACGCGTATGTACAAAAATAAATGTAGACATCTTCCGAGAACAAAAATGTCTTATATCTATTCCCAAAATAATGCGTACACACACATATATATATATATATAGAGAGAGAGAGAGAAACATAGTAGACAAATAGAGAAAGGATAAATTTTTGAAAGCCATTCACAAACACATGTGCGCTCACACATGTATATAGCTATTTACAAAACGTAGTATAGCATTTACCGAAGATCGAACTCACAACTCAGTGGTAATTGATCGAATGAGACTTGCTTGCTAAACATTACACCACCGCGAAGTGGCCATTGACAGCGATTTTGCAGGTTAGATGTGGCTGAATTAATGCGCTATATATATATATATATATATATATATATATATATATATATATATATATATATATATATATATATATATATATATATATATATATATATATATATATATATATATATATATATATATATATATATACACTAACACATACACACACACACAACACACACACATATATATATATATATAATTACTGATTGGGTGTGCATATTTTGTGATGACCGAATAATTATTAAGTATTTTTGACCAGGCGTCTCATTTACATTCGTAATCAACCTTTGATATAATACAACGATACGAAATTTATTGCCCTGAAATTAAAAAGACATTTTCAAAACTGTATTCAATGGAAAATAAACTGAATTTAATGATTTTTTTCATCCAAATTATACACCAGTGCCTTGTTTCGAGTTGCATAAATCAATGTTACTTCGATTTTCTGTCGCAGGCGAAACGGACGCATACATATCCTATCTACGTAGGCGCGTGCGCACACACACACACACACAAACAAACACATACATTCACATACTCACTCACTCTCCCACTCACATCATACAAGAGGTAACATTTGATAAAAAACTATAAAACTAGTAATTTTTTTAATGTTTTTCTCTTCTAAAGTAAAGAAAGAAAAAAAACAAGAGGCTATTTGGAGACAGCATTGACATTATCACTGTCAGAGAACATCAGAAAGGAAATAATTAATGTAATTTATTAATTAATAAATTAACGAATGTGTATAAAAAATCATAAGTGAAGATAACAAAATAATGAGTACAGTGTAATTGAGCTATATGGTATCTTGTTTACTTGCAGAAGCTTAAATATATATTGCAAAAAAATCAATGTATAATGTATGCACATTACTTCGGAATAAGTCTACTCGATATAATAATGGATTACAAAATATTATATAGATTCTCTCACTGTCAAAGTATCTATCTATCTATCTATCTATCTATCTATCTATCTATATATATATATATATTAGGTATATATATATATATATATATATATATATATATATATATATATATATCAATTTTTTCACTTCTGTCTATTCTCATCTCTCTCCCTACACACACACATATATATATATATATATATATTAGTTTTTCAGTTCTATCTATCTATCTATCTATCTATATATATATATATATATATATATATATATATATATATATATATATATATATATATATATATTATTTTTTTGATTTATTTATCTATGCGGATTTATCTATCTATATATATTTATCTATCGCACTATCGCAGTCTTTTCGGATCTATCTATTTATCCATTGAGATCTCTCTGTCTCTCTCTCTCTCCCCCCTCTCTCTCTCTCTCTGTATATATATATATATATATATATATATATATATATATATATATTATAAATTTACTAATTTTAAAATTTGGTCCCATCGCTGCTCAGGAATTACCATGTTTCAAAAACAGAAACTAAAAACTCTAAATTTAATTTTAGAATTAGATTAAAATCTTTGGTACTAATTCATTTTGAAATTTACTGAGTTTGTAAGCACATACTTTCTTGATATTAGTTGCTAAAATTATGAGGAAATTCAATCATTTTGACAAGGGGTGGTAGTGTATTCATTTTCACTGACAACCTGTGTATCAAAATATGGCTTACTTTCCAAACGAGGAAGTTAGTTTAGTGTTGCCTGTTCAACAAATGATGACATCCCATTTTCGCACGTCGTCTGTTTTTTTCATTGTCGATCAGTTTTACGACACTTTAATTTTGCTGTTAAATTTATAATTGTATGCATAAAGATTTTTTTTCAAAAGGGTCGTTTGAATATGAGTACGTCATATTAAAATACAATTTTAAATTATTATTCCTAATTCTAATTACTAATAGACTATACTTATTTTAAAACTAATAAATATATTAGTATTACTTTCTTATTTAAAAAATTATTATTCAAAGATCATGTATAAATATGTATGTTTCATTTTTCATCTTTTTTAATCATTATTTATTGAAAATCTTTGACAATGTCTGCAAAAAAACAGTTACAGTGGCACTGAAAACTTAAAAATGGTTATTAAGAAACGTAATGCTAATATCTTGAGCAAACACTTAGACCAAAATCAAAAAAACTTCATAGTATAATAAAAAGAAATGAGGATGAAGAAAATTATGTAACTGCAGAAATCCTCAAAACTGTGTTCTTAATAATACATGTCGAACGGAATCATTAGTGTACCAATTCAATATCTCATCTGTTGAGGATCCAGACAAACTAAAAGTCTACATTGGATGTATAAGACACAAATTCAAAAGCCATCGTAACCAACATCAAAGTTCTTTTAAAATTATTAAATATCGAAACCAAACATCCCTATCTAAGTATTTCTGGCACTTAAAGGAAACCAATAAAACTCTACTGTAAAATGGAAATTAATAAGAAAAGCTAGAGTTTGTAGGTCATTAAATAACCCATGTCCTTTGTACATACATGAGAAATTATACATTATTAAGTTTATGAAAAATAAAGATTTACGTACTCAAAGAAATGAAATAGCTATTTTTTACAGACATTGTCAAAGAGTATAAATGTTGGTACCAATACTGAAGGCCTGAATAATTTTTTTTCTCAGCATTGCTCATTTATGAAGACAGTGGGTCTGACATAAAACGGTTTTAACCTGTTCTCTTTCTAGCTGAATAACTCAAAGGTTTTTCAGGGATTCTTATTACAAATGGTATCAAGATGGGTAAACGTCTTATCTGAAAACCAGGAAAAAAGAAAATTCAGTTGAATCATTTTATGGGATATCGAGACATGGCGTAATGGTTAGTACGCTTGTCTCGCTAGAAGAATTACCACTAAATAGTGAGTTCGATCCTCACTGATTGCCTGATACTTTTGGCCTTGTGCCATATCAAAAGTTACGCTTAGAAAACCACTATATATATATATATATATATATATATATATATATATATATATATATATATATATATATATATATATATCAATTTATTAAGATTTATATATCTATCTGTCTCATCTATTCAGATCGATCTATCCATCTATCTCAGTCTGTTCACATCTATCCCAGTCTATTCAGATCTGTCTCATTGTAGACGCCTCGGTTAGCGAGTCTAGTCTGATTGAGCATTAGTAATGAGTACTTAACTCGATCCTGATTGGGTGCCACATGCAACATTTATATACAAGATAATAAGGATAACATTTTTTTTTTTTAAAAACAAAAAAGACGATGTCGTAAAGGTACGTAGAATGAAAGGGAAGATAAAAATTGTGAACGGAAGAGAGATTAATGGAGTGGAAGCAGGAAACGGGAATAGTAAAAAACACATCAACTTAATTTGAGGAAAGGGTTAGGGAAAAGGAGACATAGAATGGAAGAACGAACGACGCTGCCAAAAAGAGATTTTCACATTCAATTATTGAAGGGTATCAAGAGAATTAAAGGGAAAGACAGAAAACTAAAGAAAAGAAATATATTCAGGTCATCATTACTTTTGCAATTTCATGTGACAAATCCAGAGTCTGTTGACAGGATACGACTAAAAAGCAGCAAAATCACGCCATTTAGTATTTGATCTAAAGTTACGACTACGCAGTTCATGTAATGGCATGGGTTTCAAAGTTTCATTTCAAACGCTGACATGATGACTTTAATCGTTTCGGTATGTATAAAAGAAAATAATTTCTACCACTTTGTCAAAGAATTATTCAATAACGGTTATGCTTTTATGTGACTTTGCAATTCAAAACTCTGAGAAAGAAATGAAATATTTTGTTCAGTTGGTTTTAGTTTTGTTCGATTCGATTTGGATTGCTTCTTTATATTCACTTACGTGAAAATATCCTTGCAAAAGGTATGAATCCACTCCCATTTATGGGTTAATTAGTAAGACCTTTATTACTAAATTATTATTATTATTAACTCCCTCCCCAAAAATCGAACAATCTAAAAATATTTTCTTGCTTTAAATAACCTACAAAGGGTTGATAAGTCATAGAAAAAGAATCAATCATTCACACACACACACACACACACACACACACACACACACACACATATATATATATTTACGATTCCAATGGAATAAATTATGACCATGGAATATTAGTGTTTAAGCCTTTTATTATATATATATATATATATATATATATATATATATATATATATATATATATATGACCTAATATTGTTAACATTTACTCTGTATGGAGCACTTTTTAAGATATAATATTCATTTACTGGAATTAAGTTACTTACACTTGGATATATATATATATATATATATATATATATATATATATATATATATATACATATATATATATATATATATATATATATATATATATATATATATATATATATATATAAAACCTAGAGAGCCAGACAAGGTTTCACCTAAGCGGATCGTGAGGGAATGTTGGCAGCTTTGCCTGACCATCCGCTTAGGTGAAACCTTGGTAGGTTTGTCTGGTTCTCTAGGGTTGACTAGATCTGCTCTACTTTTGTATTGAGCACTTCTAAGTTAGTTGATTACTCGTATCGGGTTTTTTTCTTTGGGCTTTGGACCTGTATGTTGTACGATTTTTTCGACAGACTTTCTTTTTTTAAAACCTTTTTTTCCTTCGAGATTGATATGACCATTAGCAATTCAAGAAACCGAAGGTTTTCCGAGACGAGTGTAGTTACTTATATATATATATATATATATATATATATATATATATATATTGTCAGATGTATTAAAATTAGGATCCTCCATTAGGTCACGTAGAAAAGGCAACATATCACGATGAAAAAAGGTCCATAAATCAACGAAAACAAAGTTTTGTATCAATATGTTTATGTTGTTATGAAGGGGAAATACCAAAGTATTTTTTAATTATTTTTTGAAATTGTTTACTCCTTTCTAGCACGTAGAAAATTTTGTTTAAAAAATTTTTTTTTTTTTTTGACAGCGCGATAAGATAAAAAAAAAGATTTGTTTTATTTTGCGCTTTTCCCGAGGAAAACACACGTTAATTAGGGAATTATTGAAAAAATCAAATAATTGTCGGATTTTAATGAAACTTTCAGGACTTATTCAGAAATGAATGAAATTATTTTTGAATTTTTTTTTTAGAAAATCTTGTTAAAAAGAGATTTTTTAACATGTTTCCACTCACTTACATATTTTCATGAAATTTCGAGAAATTAAATCTTTATGCGCAGGATTTGTTTTATTAGTTATAAACAGGACTCTTTGTAGAAAGTAAATCACCAGGTTTTTTTGTAAAACTGTACCTGGTTTCATAGAAAATCTGCTTTGAATTATAAAAAAAATGTAAAAAGTATGACATTAATTAATTAGAAAAGCTTTCACCTGTTTTTGTAGATACGTTATATTAAGGACGTTATTTTGTGAAGAAATAAATTTTTTTCGATGAATAATGTATATACCTCATCTCAGAAATATAGACAGACTCTGAATAATGTATTTTTTACAAATTTTTTTCCCATTTTTAAATTTTTTTTCATTAACTTCTTAATACTTCAAATATTGTTTAAAATTCTTTATTGCTTTTAAGCACGTAATGCAATGATAACGTTAATGAAAAAGTAAATTTACGAATCGAAATTTGAAAAGTACATAACAATCGTTTGACCCCGAATATTTTTAAAATAACTAAAAAAAAATTTTTATTGAAAAAAACGTTCATAATTTCTACATATGGAAATGCATACTTAACATAATCCTTAAAATACTTTAAACAATTATCTAATTAATAGAAAACTTTAAACTATTATCTAATTAAGAAAGTATGAAATAAAAAATAGATATTACATAATTGCTGAATAAAAATGTTAATATTTAAAAAGTACTAGTTAAAAACGAAAAACCGCGTTCGCTTACTTTGCAAAATTGTCAATTTTGATCATCCATAGTAATATGTCATCACCTCGTCACAATCGATCTTAGATAAATTCAGACACATCGTTAAGAAATGTTTGGATACAAATTTTTATGCTATAAGTAAGTACTGTTTGTTTCATATCAGATTAATTTAACTTTAAATTTTCTAATTTTACTCAGATAACGTGTCAAAAATATATAAATTTATTTTAGGAAGAAGTTTAAAATCAAAATTTTGTTTTTGTTTACAAATTTCTTAAAATTTAAGAAAATGGCCGCTTTTAAGAAAATTAAACAAAAATCGAGCATATATTTGACATTCCAATCTATATAATTTCTATCTGAAAGACACCAGAATATGTTACTTACTGTAAGTAATAAATTTAATGCTTTAGCTTTCAATTAATAACAACATATTGAGACAAAACTCTGTTGGGTTTTTTTATTCATGAGCCTTTTTTCATCATGATATGCTGCTTTTTTACGTGACCTAATGGAGGACCCTAATTAAAATTATATAAATTAAAGTATTAAGTAAAACTCGAGATCCCTTTCTGTCCTACAATTTAACTCATAGATAGATTCACCTAGTTTGAGAAAAGATGTCGAAAAGAGATAAATTTTTTTTTCAAAATGAAGATCTGGTCGATCAACCAACTTTGTCTACGAGGACATCCGCTAGCTGGTGTGGCGATTAGCGGTATAAAAGAAAAGGGTTCACTCTCTCTCTCCTTTTTCTTTTGTGACTCGATGTAGTAGCGATAAAAGGAGACATTCCTTGTAAACCGGCTACTTAATTTCATACTACCCACTTGAACAAACGTACACGCTTGGCGGGCAAACACACAGACACAGACACACAAACTATGGCTAAGTACATAAATGCTTTATTTCCTTATGTTTTGCTATTTGTAAACATGTAATATAATTTTCTCTTTTTTTTGCGAGCTATGATGTATCTTATATAAACATATATAAAACCATCTACGTGTTTGATTCATTTTTTCTTTTTTTTTTGAAAATGTTAATATATTTTGAAAGTCTCCATTCTCATCACCAATAAGTCGCAACTCTTCTATTTAGAAACTTGTGGCCAATAGCCACCTCGTTTTTGACAAAGATGTAGCTCTTTTTCTTCTTAAGAATAAAAGCGCGCGAAGATCGCTGACTTAATATTTCCTCATTGAAATCTGATCTTCAGTCTGATGTTATGCATATCTCTGTATTCTGTTTTAGGCAAAAAGGTAAAATAAATACCAATATCACGTTTATACATGTGCTTGCCATGAAAATAACATTTTCGAATCGTTGCGCTTTATCGAGGCCGAAACTGGCGGGCAATACGCGAAATATGAAACAGAATTTTATATAAAAGTAAAACCAAGGAATTCAAATGCAAGAACGCGGGAAAAATTGAAAATAAGTTTGGAAACAAAAAGCAACGTCCAAGATATTTTTAAGGTAAATTTTCTTGAAAATATAATAAACTGTGTTGGGAATTCCAAGAACTGATTAAGTTTCCAAAGCTTTTGGCAAAAAGATACCCGTACAAAACTTGCGCCAATATTCTAAGAAATATCCCTAATGATATTCAGACCGTGTTTATCAGTGTATAATGCCTCTCGGTGTCTCGGTGTAAGTCTTCTTAAGAATAAAAGCGCGCGAAGATCGCTGACTTAATATTTCCTCATTGAAATCTGATCTTCAGTCTGATGTTATGCATATCTCTGTATTCTGTTTTAGGCAAAAAGGTAAAATAAATACCAATATCACGTTTATACATGTGCTTCCTTTGACACCCTGTACGGCAATTACGAAGTATCCATGTAAAAGCAGTTACCTTTTGCCCTGCTATTTTGTATGAAATATACTTAGAAATTTAGGTCGAAGGGCATTCTGAAATGGATTCGTAAAGCGCCTCTTACATACCTTCGTTCGTATGCAGCTCAGGATTTCCCGCCAGATAAGTACTGGAGCAAGTATGAGGACATGAATACATACATACATACATGCATGCATGCATACATACATATATATATATATATATATATATATATATATATATATATATATATATTAAAACATTCATACAAAAAACAGATATATATAATAATTAAGGGGGTTGCAATCTGTGAAGTTAGGTGGCCAGAGTGCTGTTGCCAGACATAGGGTCTTCCTGCAGCCACCTTCATGATCCAGGACAGCACTATCTCCCCGAGGCACTTGATGTAGGCGTCCGAACTCGATAGAAAATCGATACTGTAATAGGTTGAAAATTTTCAAAGCCACAGGTTCAGCGCTTAAAAGAAAGCTACCTGGGAGTCTTCGAGGTGCTGGAATTCCAGAAAATGTCCAAGCTGATGGAAAACATTAGAAATCAAATGAATAAAAAACTGTAGTCCTTTGTTTAAACAACAGTGAAATAAATGTCTTAATAGAAATTACCGTTTTCTTTTTATCAACATTTAAAATATGGGAGGTATTTCAGCCCTACCCATTTTGTAACATGATGTACACAGTATTTTGAGAAAAGATACAGTCATATTCACGCAAAAAAAAAAAAAATGGCAGCAGGCTTGAAACGGCATTAAGCTCACACTAACAGAAACAAAATTATAAAGACAAAAATTACACATTCCAGTGGGTATTTCTCTATTGCAGCGTAAAACAGAATATGATATCAGATTCTATTATATGCACATAGATACTGGAAGCCTGGCAGATCATTTCTGCAACCATCATGGCAAAGTAATTAAAAATGCTGCCTCACGAACACAGTAGACGGCAGTGAATGTCATTTTTGAGGAAGAAAGACAAAATAGCCTTTTGGACGACGGTTATATCGAAGATAACGAAAGCACACATTCCTCTGGCAATATACATGAGATGTTTATGACGTCTATATTTAACATGGAGAACAGCGAAGCTGATGAAAGTGGGCTTAATATCTACGGGAATATATATTTTAAACAAATACAATTCTTTGTTACAGATTTAAACTCTTTGTTGCACATTCGTTAGTCTATATAATAGATATAACTCACGATCGATCATGCCATTCAATTACAATGACACACGTAAATGTTAATGTTTAGTTCTCATGTATTATACGCACGCTTAACTTTTAGGCTTAAAAGTAAATATACATGTATAATTATAGAATATACGATATATATTAAAACTACAATAATAATCACCATTTTTATATTCAGACTTTAAAATATATTTATTTTCGCAATTTTTCTGATTTTTAAAAGGTTTGTCGCTGGAGTAGTAGTTGTAGTAGTAGTAGTATTAGCGAATTCAGTTTTCATTGGATAGCGTACTACTTTGTCTCCGTGTCTCATTTAATTTTATCCAATATCTACAGCTTTCATCATCGTTTTCCTTGATCTTACGGTATGCGGATTACCCCCACAACACCTCAAAATGTTCGAATATAAACACACAACGACTAGTTAAATAGAACTCCCCTACCCTTGCTTCCGTTTCTTTAACCCTTGGTTTGTCTAAATTCACACTGTTGATTTATTTGCACTGGCACAAAACAGTGTTTCCTCGTCCTGTCCAGACTACTGCCGCTTATTCTGCTGGCCTGTGGCCAAGAGCAAAATAAAATTATAAGTCATCAACATCGACATATTACTACTTCCGTTTGTTTATATTGAATGGTGGTTGGCGAAGAAGACAACCAGCCTTACGTTAATGTGCATGAGAAAACGATAAGCCTTACGTTAATGCGAAGAGAAAAAGAGTTCAACACACAGCCAGAGAGAGAGAGAGAGAGAGAGAGAGAGAGAGAGAGAGAGAGAGAGATAATGATGAATTAAAAGAAGAAGTTAAGAGAAGAAGAATAAAAAGCGGAAAAGGAATGGGTAAAGAACGGGATAAAAATTCGAAAAAGAAACACCAAAATATTCTTTAGGATATAAAAAGAAACGATAAAAGATCCTTAAAAGAAAGACAAAGCCAGAAAGAATTTCAAATAAGAAGAAAGAGAATATCACGTAGAAAAATAGCGAAAGAGAAACAAAAAAATAAATAAAATAAAAAGGATTCCAGAGAATAAAGAATTATTAAAGAAAAATAATCCGAAGAGTAATCCAGGCTTGAATGGCAGCGGGAGGATTCTAAAGAGACTGGTTTGAACAGCCGAAGAGATGGAAGTAAAACTTCCTAAGTAAGCCGGTAAAGTGTCTTAAGCGAGAAGAAGAAAAAAATGGAAGATGAGATGTAAAAGAAAGACAAGGTGTATGACGAGATAGTTCTGGGGGGAAGTGGCGCCTCGAGTCACTGAAGAAGGGAACTGAAGCAACAAATTGCTGACAGTCGTAAGCTCTGCCCTGAAACGACATAAACATCATTTCCGCCTGGCCTTCCATTCAGCGTCTAACTTGCTCTTTCGTCTTCTTTCATAGCAGCTGTTTAGTCGACTCCACTGAATGCCAGTCGTTCCCATAGAAGCCGCCATGAATCACCAAGCGTCCAACAACGACCATAAAGAACAAGAGAAGAAAGTATCTACGATAGAGAGACTGACATTAAACGTGGCCCGTAATCAATTCATTCACCTTTTATACCGTAGGACTCTTCGCTGGGATTTTAGGAGCCTTCATTGGCTCGGCTTCGCTGGTCCAACTTTTAAGACATAACATACTATCCATTTCTTGCGTCATTGGGTAATGTGTAAATCAACCAACGCGCATTCGTTTTGACATCTTTTCAACGAAGTACTTGTGACTTGATTGATCAGAATTGTACACATTTCAAAATGGAGAAGAATATAGAGTTAGTTTTTCGCTTTCGCTTAAAAGGTGGTCAGGGAGCAGAACTTGGGATGGGTTGGTGAATTGACTTGTAAAACGTTCTTTTAAATGTTTTGTGAACATATATTCATGAATTCATATGTATACAGACAGCCAAACATATATATATATTTATATATATATATATATATATAAAACTGACAGTCGATGCTTGCTGTTGACCTTAGTGTCCGCTTTTATATCTACATACACGCTATGTCTGATATTGAGCACTTATACCCATAAATATAGCATACCTTAAAACTATATTTTTATCATACAGAGGAGTCCAAAAGTAGGTAAAAACAATGAAAAACAAAACGTGCGCACAGAACGTATTGTATTGATATTGTATTCAAACATATCAATAATAAACATATCAATCACTCAAATGTTCAAACTGTTTGCTAGTCATTCGCACACTCCTCTTTACTTGTAAAACATTTATTATTATTACTTATGAAAAAAGTAAAATTATAATAAATCTATTATAATAAAAATTATGAAAAGAAAAATATTTGTAGTAAATTAAATGAATTCTAGTTTTAAATGAATAAATTTTATAATACTGTTAATACTGGTATAATAATTTTGCAACCCCCATATATATATATATATATAATTATATATATGGGAGCTTCAGATTACCCTGAAGATGCGTTTTGATGAAACCTAGGTAGGTTGTTCCTGGCTCTTTATGATTTATTTTATATATATATATATATATATATATATGTATGTGTGTGTGTGTGTGTGTGTGTGTGTGTATGTGTGTGTGTGTGTGTGTGTGTGTGTGAAAATTACATAAAAATGAAACTCTGTTACCCCATTTAGATGGCTGTTTCACCCCCGGGATAATCTCCATGGGCATTGTCAATGCAAAAACATTTCTCCATCTGAATGGGGTAACAAAGTTTCATTTTTTTATGTAATTCATTTATGTGTACAATAATAAATATATTGAGCTCTCTTTTGTGGATCAGTTTTAATATTTTATATTATTAGGATGTAGTTGGATTACTTACCTGCGGATTTTTACCTATATATATATATATATATATATATATATATATATATATGTGTGTGTGTGTGTGTGTGTGTGTGTGTGTGTGTGTGTGTGTGTGTGTGTGTGTGTGTGTGTGTATTATGTTTGATCATGAGCAAATCTAAACTCCTTATATTTGCTTTAATTTCGGGAGAAAATAAAGACAAAATTATGCTGTTCTTTGATTTAAGCTTTCGGCTCAGATATTCAGAGTGGTTACGTGGACATTTAAACAAAGATATTCACCATCAAAGATGATATTCTGCTATGTTGACATAAAAGATTGCCATTCGACGATATCGGTCGCGGAATAGCAGGCGGAGGTCGTAAATTCGTGTTGCGTTTCTATGACGTCGTACCACGGGAGAGAACGAAATATTTACAACAACTGCTACCCACAATACATTATACATATATATATATATATATATATATATATATATATATATATATATATATATATATATATATAGTAATGGTTAGTAACCATGTATCACTAAATAAATTACGACTGAGGATTGAGTTCTATCCTTTCTAAGTGTCCCACACTGTCGGGCTTGTGGCACATCTAATCTCTCGCTTAGAAAACTTCTCTCTCTACACACACACACGCGCGTGCGCACGCACACACACAGATGATAGGGTAATGAACAGATGGAAAACGTTTATAAATTATAATGTTTCAATTCTAATTAAGTATGTAATAAAGAGAAAATACAACCACTTCTTGTTCTGTGCTGTTTGCTTTTCATTGATCAGGTAGATCTCACGTATCTTTGTCTTGTGGCATTAACGTGTGTGTGCGCGCCTGTGTGTATTAGAAAGAGAGAGAGACAACGCTTATCAAAGCGAGTTTGATTAAAATGAAACGACAAGGTATGTCTTTTTAATTTAATTTTGATTAGGATGAATGATTGCTGCCTGAACATACCTTTCATATATATATATATATATATATATATATATATATATATATATATATATATATATATATATATATATACATTATTTACATTAGTCGGACCATTGTCCTCATCTTTGTCGCCATATTTGTCTCAACACAACGTTTCGGCCGTTGTACGCTCCGGCCTTCTTCAGGTGGTTGGAATTTCGAACTGAACCCTTCATTTCGATCACTGGGGTAGACTGTTCTAGTTCCACGTGCCATGTTTGATGGATGTCAGTTATCAGTGATCGAAATAAAGGGTTGAGTTCGAAATTCCAACCACCTGAAGAAGGCCGGAGCGTACAACGACCGAAAAGGTTGTGACAAATATGGCGACAAAGATGAGGACAATAGTTCGACTAGTGTAAATACTGTACATAATGCCTCATCTCAGAAATATAGACAGATATACACACACACACACACACACACACATATATATATATATATATATATATACGCATATATATATATATATATATTGTCGGATCTGATAAGGTAATTTTATTTATTGTCCCACTTATACTAAAAGATCACAACGCATTTTCATTACACACAGTTTTGACTGTCAGCAAAAGGAACAGCCCAACAAGCAAATTACAAATCGGAGTTACCGAAAACCAAGTGCAAAAAATTAAATATCTAGGAATGCGGAAAGTAAGACACCCATTTGTTAGACATTTTCATGACGATCGTCTTCGAGTATAGAATCTAGAGGTTGGCAGTGAATATTTCGGAGACAGTAGGAAAGCGTAGTGCAGGTTCGCAGTGGATATCGCAGCAAAGTAGCAGAGAGTAGTTCTTCCGTCTGTCATGTTCGCCGGACAAGTTGCCTCTGGTTCTTCCGGGTAGGAAAACAAAGATGGCCGCCTTTATACACGACGGATCCAGTGTTCTGCGGCTCCTGATTGGTTAATCTTCTATTGGTAGACTATAAAGGGAATTAAGTCACTTTGACTCGCTCACTAGTTACATATAATATACACGAAAAACCGTAACATAACGTAGGGAAAATGTCTCTTCCAAAAGCTAAACAAAATGTAAAGATATAGAATTTCTTTGGAAACAGAGAGTACTATCGGTTCTCTTATATGGTAACGAATGCGAGACAATCACCTCACGGATGAAGAAGAGACTTTAAGCAACAGAAATGTGGTTCTACATAAGTATGTTGAGGATACCAAAGACTGAACATGTGAACAACGACGAAAGTTTAGATAAAATGGAAACAAAAAAGGACATTTGTATTTAACATCAGAAAGAGACAGTTGAAATTTCTATAGCACACAATAATGAAAGAAATCTAAAATAATCGACATTTTCAGGATATATTAGGCAAGAGGGACAAAGGAAAACAGAACCTAACCTGCCTAACGAGCTTGTGTGAATAGCTGACTAGACAGGGTTTAGGAATAAAATCAAAAAGACAAGATTTACTAAGAACTACAAAGGACAGGAAATTGTAGAGAGCAATGGCCGCCAGCCTACTGAAGGGGCATGGTACAAAGAAGAAAAAAAGGAAGAAATATGTTTGTTGTATACATTGCATATTTATGAGAGAGGCAAAGTAACGGTATTGATGTTTAATTATTTAAATGAAAGTACAGCGTCGATTTTTATCTTTAAAAATTAAAATGTAATAATTTAATCTTAAAAACGATAAAAGAATACCTACTTAAATATCGCATCAGGGTAAAATAGGTTAGAAACGAAAATTAAGCCATATTTGATATACGGTTAGATTCAAGGAGAATTTACCATGAATTGAAAACTTGTAAGTTCTTTAGAGATCTGCACGCTTATTGACAATCAACGATAGATGGCATCTCTCTCTTTCCGTCTGTCTTTGCCTTTCTGTCGAACTGTCTCTGCCTGTCTGTCTGTCTGCATCTCTCTATTCGCCATTTACCTTCAAGGGCTTCCGGCTGCTTTGAGCAATACTTGCTTTCTTCTGACCCCTTGTCCTGCCATCCATTTACTCAAAATTTACACATAAGTCTCTATTTTCTTCTCTTGTGTTTGATATACCCTAGGAGTTATACAATCACCGATTCTTCTTCCTTTATTATCTGTTTCAAAGCTTTGAGCTGCCTCGTTTCGATTGTTAGCAATGACATTTTTTGCATTCTTCTTTAAACTTCCTTGTTTCCCCACATAATCTATACATAGCATTCTCAAAATTAATTGTTTGAACCAAATAAATTATTTCTGACGGGAATTCAAGAAATAATTTCAAATGTTAATAAACGAATCTTTAATGAAAACAAGTTTTTGATTTCGTATATCAAGTAATAAAACCAAAGTAATAAGACAAAAAAAAAATCACAGTTTAAAACACGTGGTGAAATTTATCTGCGGAGCCATATATATATATATATATATATATATATATAATAATCGACTCTCCTGTCGAGATTCGACGTATGAGGGTCAAGCAGAACAGTTTCCAGGAAACCGACAGCCCGACACCGGCACATGAGATTTGATTATAGTGATGAAGGCCTCGTGCAGGACCATCCACACTTTTTGAAGGGACGAATACAGAGACCTGGTGCACCGAATGCCACAAGGTTCCCAAACGACCCTCCGCAGGTTTTGAATTCAGAGTTGACCTTCTCCTAGACCAGTTGCCATTAAAGGCTATAGAACCCAGTCTGTCCTGCTATTTTACCCATAGCTGGAGGGAGAGGAAGAGGATTCATACCTTTCCCAAGATATATATATATATATATATATATATATATATATATATATATATATATATATATATATACACTGTATTATATTGCGCCCTTATTTAAAAAAGATGTGGTTACCTAGGAGTAAACAACTCCATCTCCCTTTATTTTTTTAACCGTTAATAAATTCCAAAATTACGTGAGTGAACATTCGACTATCTAGTGAACATCTTCAACATTTTCTTCATTTTTCACATTTTCCAGCATTCATTGATATCAGGGAGATGAGACATTGCACTGTTCCTTCGGACTTCTGTATCGCACTTTTCGATAACTGCTACTACATTACACAGCTGAATTTCCACGACGACTTCCGTTTGATGTCCCCAATTTACAATTGACGAACAGGACCACCCCTTTGACTGACATTCATGCATTCCTTTTACTTACAACTGCTAAAGAATAGTATTTCCGTTTTGCTTTCATAGACGTTATTGTCAGTTTTTCGCCTGAATCTCTCAGAAAGAAAGTGTCCTCTGTATAAAATATTTTGATAAAGTTTAGTCCGCTGATTATAAATCTTGATAGAATAATCTCAATGTAAAAGTTAATTGATAGCGGATACTAGGTTTATATAAACAGTTTTATTTTTACATTTCCAAGTTACATAGACAAAGCTAAAAGCGGATTCTTTCTTTTTTGCTTTCATTTATCAAGTCTATCAGTATAGGTGTTACTGTTAAATTACTTCTAGGATCGTGAAAAAAGAAAGAAAAAAAAAAACAAAGAAAGAAAGAAAACGAAAAGAGCAAATGTGATTGCACAGACGTCACTAGAACACAGGAGAAACCAGTCGAACATTTTACAAACTGAACAGTTATTTATCCGCTGCATTGGATTAATTTAGGTCTCCAGTTTCTCCTATTGACAGAGACGAAAACTTTAAATGAATGCTTTATGTAATCGTTTCAGATATCAACGAAATCTTTTTTCCATTGAAGGCAATAAAACTATATAGATAAGTGAAAATTAGGCATTGTTGGATAACATTTTAAGATTTTATTTTAATCAATTCAACCCGAGCAAAGCGATAACGCTACTAACAAACTCGAAATGAAAGAGAAAGAAAAAAAACTTTAGACGGAACCAGAAACTCATTAATCTAGATATTCTCTGACTTCCATTAGTCCATCTAAAAAAGCAATACATTAACCGATTGAAACCAAATTTGACACCAGACGACTACATGGTACCGTGTTTGGAACAAGAAACGTGGTATTAATCTCAAGAATAAAGTTTATTCCTAAACTATCCGAATATCATTTCGAATAGACAAGAATCCAGTTTCCAGTTCGCCCTACTTTTGCGAGAACTATAAACAAATCACAAGGCCAAGCGCTTCAAAAAGCTGGAATTTGATTCCAGAAAGAAATATTTACGCATGGTTAGTTGTATGTTGCTTGCTCTAGTGTAAGAAATCCTAAAATATTTTCTTCGCTGTTAAAAAGGAAAAAGAAAAAAATAAATTTTCTTAAAAAATAATGTTTACCATGAAGCCCTATAAAATTAAATTAAATTAAATAAATTATTAAACCGAGAAGTAAGGTTATTATTGAATTCTTTTTCCAAACAAATCAGCTTAATCAATATTCATCGATTAGTTTGCGAAATTTAACGAAATGTTTAGTTTGTAAATCTCAACAAAAATGTTAGCGATAACTTTAACAATACTGTAGGAATTTCAACACAAATTCGCGTGTCACAAAATAATTCTAGTGTTATAAATTTCAGGGTCTATGCAGAGATGAATTATAGAGTTGAAGTTGCATTTAGAAGGAACTGGAAACCCAATCTTCAACAGGAAACAAGAGATAAACCTCTACTCCTGTTCAAAATACCGAGGAGGAGTGTGAACTGGACGATAGTAGATCCTATCTACTCCTAATAAATAAGATAAGTATGAGGTGCATTCCAGAAGTTTTGATACTTTTTAGGTGTGGCTAGTAGATATAACTGTCCTATAATAATGTAATTTTAGTATATCATTACTATATATCTAATAAACTAACCTGCCAAATTTTGTTATTCCAGACTGAAGGAGACTGCTGTAACAGCTCTTTGAACACACTTTAATAAACACTGATTCACGCAACTGACTAGTTTGTAGAAGGTAGTCGAGACGTGAGGACAGTTTGGAAGCTCGCTATGCAATAAAGTTTTGGATGGCATCAAAATTATACCTCACTTTGATAAAGTGCACACACTCTGAATTTCAGTCACGTGATAAAATTTTCTAGCAGTTTCCAGTTTTACATTCATAAATTAATCGACAAAGATTATTTACCGATATAAACAAATCATAAAACAGACACACATTTTAAAATGTATTCGGTAAGCATATACTTTCTTTTCACTCAAACTCTAATGAAAAGAAGGCGGGAAGATACTGTCAATTACCTACCACAATCTACAATACGTTAGTTTGTGCTGTGTTTTCGATAGGCTATTACGGTAACTTGAATGACTTTTCCCCGCTAACCATTTACTCGTTCCACTGTTCTTGAATGCGATCTTTAAACAGATTGTTCAGACACACACCCGGTTGTGTTTTTGTTCAACATCATCGAAAAAAGAAAGAGAGATATTGTTAATTATCTACAGTGTGTGACGTAATGCGTTTCATTGTTATCGTGCAATTATACCAAACATTATATAAGTTATGAGTACTTTTATTACACTACACTTTTATTATTTTATTATACTAATGTGAATTAAGTTGTTTCATTACTTGTGTCGATAGATACCAAGGTAGGTGTTAGCTTACCGTCAAAAAAATCTCCCATGCTAACAACTTACCATAAAGTACAGGATTTAAGGTTCACATTTTATACTTGGTGTATTAGACAAACCCATCTATTTTGGGCGATTTTTTAAGGTTAAAAGGTCGGCTTTACGCCAACATATACGGTATATTATAATAATAATAATAATAATAATAATAATAATAAAGAAGAAAACCTTAAAGATTCATTTCGCTTATAATTTATTTCCTGAATATCTCTATATATTCATCTCTCCGGGCAGAAAGCTTTTAATTTTCGATTAAAAGCTTTCGGTCTGAAGAGATGAATGTCTATTATTTGAAACGCATAGGACCATATATATATATATATATATATATATATATATATATATATATATATGTGTGTGTGTGTGTGTGTGTGTGTGTGCACGCATGTATTTGTGTGTATGTTGGATAATATAGCTATACTAATTTATCCAGGCTGTCAAAAATGATGTCTTGTATGAAGTCATTGTTATTCGAAGGGAACGTTGTCAAATGTAAAACTTTAAATATATTTTTCAATGCATATAATTCATCCATTTACGCGTCTATAAACCCATATTATCGGAACCCTTTTATGTTATTTTTCTACATTTTTATTTTTTTCATTACTTGTTCTCCCCATCCAATACTGTCAAAAAATGACACTGCAAATCTGAAGTCACCAGTGGAAAAAATAACTGTAGTTACCTCACTTGCACTAACCACACTAAAATTTATAAGCAAAAAAATATGCAAATATATATTTGTTCTATATCAAGATCTGCATATATGCACACTACAGTTCAAACGTTTGAAGACGCCCCCAGAATTAGCATGGGATGAACTTGACAGAAGAATGAATCATTTCCATAAAAGCAAAATGAAAAGAGATCTTAGATTCATTGAAAAAAGAATGGAATCAATTATCAAACTTATACTTAGAGAAACTTTTTCAACGAATGCAGTAATCAAGGCTAAATGTAGATATTTTGAAGAGACCAAAATTTAATCAAAAAACAATTTTTTTTTCATAATATAATTTCTAATAAAAAATCATTTACCATTAAAATAATTTTCACTTATTTAAAGTACACAACAATCTAATCACTGGGCCAGTAAAATAAATTAGCAGGGATAGCGTCAAACGTTTGAACTTTAAAATACATATAAGTGTATATCTGTATGTATATGTTAATGAATGTATGCAGTTGTATGCGTACGGATCTTAGCCTCTGAATAATAGTGTTACATTTTTGTTAAAGGATGTACAAACTATGAATATATTTAGTACATTGAAGAGTAATAAAGACAAAAATGTACATTTTGCATTTGTAAAACGACTTACTCATAAGAGTAATAAATAATCAAGGTCGAGTCATTAGTAAAACATCTCTCACACAGGACTGTATTTGTGTTAAAGTTTGAATATTAGTAGCGCATGACACTTTGATACTGTGTGTAAAGAAGAAGAAAAAGATGAATTTTGCAGATGTCCCCATTTCACAGATGAAGACACAAGAGGACTGTGTGTTTGTTAACTCGCAAGACATGCAGTGTTTATTAAAGTTTATTTTACCCAAGAATTTTGTAATTACACCAACTGCTAGATTACTGTCTTTTCCTTCATTTTTCGTCTTCTCTAGCCATAAAACATGGTTTTATCTTCTTAAACAAAGCGTTGGAACTGTTTGTAAACGATATCAAACCATTAGTCTATTTAGAATATTTCGATTTTTCGCGTTGCTAGGCCATCTGTGTAGACAGCAAAATGGTATCAAGAAAGAAGATGGCTAATGAAAAGTGGCAAATGAAAGGTAGAGGAACCTGCATATATTTCCACGACAGGAAATCCAAATGCGAAACCAAGAAAAACTGATCAACTGAAGTGATCTTCACGCGTCAAACGAACAATAAAATAAAAGGGAAAGAAAAAAAGAGAATGTAAAAAGTATTAAACTTTTCTCTTCCTATAACTACCATTTTTTGTTTCAACAATTATTTATGTTTTAACATGAAAGGTCACTGGTTGCTGCATAACATATAGTGAGAGTTATGATATTTTCGTACGTCATAATTGCATTTTTTTTTATTCCACTTATGCGAATGAAAATTATAATGACGACACAGAACGTATTCGCCTCGAGTTCATTTACCTTGGGTGAATTCTGTACCCATAGAAAATACTCAGTGAAAATTTTCGACGAATGTATCTAAAATATCTTTAAAAATAACATCCCCTGACTCTTTCTCAAACGTAGACTCTGAATTAACTCCAAACGTAAACTGTCCTGTTGGCGAAGAGCAGAATACATTGACTGCATTCCATATAGAGTAGTAAAACATCTCACCAAAGGCTCCATCTTCCAGATGGAATCTTGCAGGATCAAGTATTAAACCGACCAATGTTTTGCTTAAAGTATAGACCGGACAAAATGTTTATCTTTTGTCTAAAGTAGATACATTACTAATGGTTACCTACTGAGTCAAGTATAAACCTGGTTTACATTTTTAATAACGTATAAACCAGACCAATATTTACATTTTGACTCAAGTACGATAAAAGATTGATTTAAACATTAAATACCCAAAAAGTATTGTTAGTTTCATTCAACGATTTTTACGTATACAAAAGAAAATTTTGATTCGGATTTGCACTAAATATTCTATTAAATTTCAACTCCATTTCTTGGGATAATTAATGAAAAAGCGGAATAAATCTTTTCGTCCTGAGTACTTCATCGGACGAAACGCATTACAGGAAAATGGTTTTCCACGTTTGTCATTAATTTTCCTTTATACTATACTACTTTATACTTATACTTATACTACTTTATACTTATACTTATACTACTTTATACTTATACTTATACTACTTTATACTTATACTTATACTACTTTATACTATTATATGAACATTTATCTATCATTTATCTCCAGTTTTCCTCCAAAAAGTTTATTTCCGTTGATAGGTGAACTGTATAGATACTGGGAATCAAGTTAGCCCCAGACCTTAAACGAAACATGCGATCTATTGCTAAAGATGATTGAAAAATGGTCGGTACTTTGGACCACTATTAGCAGATGTTGACCTTTTCTGATATGCTTTACATTTACTAGAGTCAGATCAGAATAACAAAAAAAGAAATATTGTTGCCATGTCTGACCTAGTACTGCTTAATCCATATTTCCCAGTCTTGATAGTGTTTCACACGGTCTTATAGATTACTTATTTTCCATTCTACCGTTCCTTTCCAGAAAAGTTTCAAGACTATCCTTATTCTATCGATATTCCTATGACAAATGTTCAGATGAACTCCACTCTTTAGTTCCA
>CAHIKZ030004034.1:2530000-2572500 GCA_903632075.3 Acanthosepion pharaonis | reverse complement strand
AACGATTTTTCTTATGTTTGAAGAAAGGATATTACGTGTCTTCAGTTTGCGTAACCATATTGTGTGAGGTTACGAAATATTTATTATTTAGCCGAGTGCTATTTCACAACCGTATGTCACCTCGGGTGAGTTGAAGGTCTTTTGAACGCTTGACCAGACCAGCTTGCTAAACACTGTTTAACGGAAGTCGCTATTCAATGAATTAAATAAGTATGTTTTTTAATACCAAGTCCGAACGTGGCTCTCTACAGATTCCTTTTTCTTTATTACATGTAAATTTCCATAATTTCTTGGAAAAGATAGTGGAGTGGTTAACCGTTGTTTTCTCTACGGCTTTTAGACTTACTGCCACCAAAGGCTAGGGATCCCAGTCAACCCTGCTATTTCAGCCATGGCTGAGGGTAAAAGTGGTGCATCACTGGTTTCTCAAGGGCATTTTTGTGAAAGTGAATGCAACAAACTTAGCTGGGATTTGAACTCCGCTCAACGGTTCCACGCAAATCCTCTATGGGGAATATGAATGCATAGAAAGTGCTGACAACAACCAGTAGGCAACAGAGTTTATTGCACACATAATGAGAACATAAGGTTTAGAGAATTTGACACTCACAGGGAGAATCGAAGTCAAGAAAAGCTACTTAACAAGTTAGAGCAAATAAATATGGGAACAATTACAATCAAGAAAAAGAGTGATTGTAATGGGCAAGTAGCTCTCAAGCCGAGGACGCTGTGGAGGACCATGATCCTCCGCGATTAAGTTCTTGTACTCCAAACTTATTCTTAACCGCCATATTGGGATGATATATTTGTCGTTACAATTGGTTACCAAAAACGGAAATTACTTATTACTTAACCTAATGCATCTTTCAAGTAAATCATTTTATATTTGAACAACGGCCCTTCTTAAGCGTTCCGCTTGTATTCGTTTAAAATCACAGACCATAACCAGAGTTTTCAGCTAACTGAGAAATAGTCAAAGAAACAACTTAGATATCGATTTGAAATGCAATTAGTGAAAATAACTTTTCTTATTTTAAATGTCTGTTTCCTGTTCTAAATTCTGAGTTTATCCATAAGTAACTTCGGTTTGGGGGAACCAACTGTAATGACGGATGCATTCTCCTAACTGATCGTTCCTGAAATATGTCTAAGAGGGGTTGAAAAATAGGTTACATGTGGAAATGTTCAATGCAAAAGACATTGAATTGACAAGGATAATTCTACGCAAACAACCTCAAAAGATGAGCTTCATGGAACAAAATTAAAGTTATGTGTATGGTGAGATCGTCAGAGTATTATTAATTTCTTTTTCTTTATGTGCAGTGTCCCCTCATGATGTAGGCGATCATGGCTTTCCACATCTTCCTGTCCTTTGTAGCTCTTAAACTTCGTCTTTCTGTTATCTCCCCTAAAACTTGTTCCGCCGTCCATTTACACAAACTCATTATGTTTGGCGTTGTTTTCCCCTGTCCGTCTTGCCCTCTATTTGTCCCGTGAGTATTAGATTTTCCGAGCAGCCCATCCTCATTATGTGACCTAGAAACTTTAACTGTCTCTTCCGGATGTAAAGTATTAGTTGCCATTTTCTCCAAAATTTGTCGTGACACACGTTCACTCCACGGTATCCTTGGCATCCTTTTTGTGCAACCACATTTCTGTTGCTTCAAGTATCTTCTTCATCTTTGAGGACATCGTCAAGCACTCACTACATACAGGAGGACAGATATCAAATAGCAGTTTAGTACTGTTTTCCTTGTTTCTAGCGAAAGTTCATAAAACGCGATGAAACACTGAATCGACATTTATAAGTGCAACTGCCCACAAATGTTTGGTCGAAAAACGCTCATTAATAGGAAAATCTAATGTTCCCTCCTATGACAACGTAAGTCCGCCAACAGTAACAATAACACAAGAAAGAACAATTTTGGAACTCGGTTGGTTTGTTCTACACAGTCCGTCATAGTCATCTGACCTTGCACCAAACGTTTATTAATTTTTTGATCGTTGTAATTAGCTTTGATGTGGGGAAACTTTCTCTAATGAAAACCTGATTCAAGACTGTATAAAATAAAAAAAAAATTCACATCAAAATATGCGGAATTTCATCGGAAATGCATCGAAGGACCGCCTGATAGGTTGCAAATAATAGTGAATATATAATCGAATAAAATGTAATTGTACTTTATTTTTAGATGAGTAAATTTGATGAACAAAAACGGAGATTACTTATGACTCAGTCCAATAAATAATGAAGTAGTGACTATTAAAGTCTAGAAGAATATTGAGAATATATATATATATATATATATATATATATATATATTTGACTACTGTAGCATCCTAAAAAAGTGTGACTTAAATATATCCTAACAGGTGAAAAAGAATGGTTTACATACAAAAATGTTCAACACAAAAACTAGGAGAATGACAAGAATAAATCTCCACAACAGACCAATAAAAAGAAAACTGAGTTCCAACAAAGAAAGGTAATACTGTTCGTGTGATAGGATCGTCAGGGGTGTTATTCCTTTAGAGTTCTTAAAATGCAGTGAAACACTACATGCACATTTATATCTCCAGAAGTTGCAACGTGTCCAAAATGTTTAGTAAAAAGCGCCCAAAGCTTATCAATCGGAAAAATATTGTTCTAAACTTTTTGATTAAATAATAATGGGTCCTTTTTTTTTCTCTGAAGTCACTAGAACTTAAACAAAACTTGACGTATTGTTTTATAAACGAAGTAAAATGCTCATCAATAGGAAAATATATTCTTCTCGTCTATATACTAATATATTAGGCTGAGCCATAAATAATTTCCGCATTTGGGAACCATTTTTAATGAGAAATCTATCATTCTAAGTAATATTCATACGTGACAGATAAAAATAATTTTGGAGTATACTAAATTAATTTCGCACGGCAGTGAGAGCATTTACAATGGATTTAACGAAAATGTTGTTTTCTTCCATGAAAACGCAAGGCCGCATATAGCAAGAACGAAAGAAGAAAAAAATGTTGGAAATCAGTTTGTCTGTTTTATGCCAGCCGCCATATTCACCCTACGTTGCGCCAAACGATTATTACATTCATCGATCGCTGTAGAACACTTTGCTGGGGGTAAACTTTCACTAATCGAACCCAGATTAAAGAGTTCAACGATATCTCCATAAAAAGAAATTTCTGGACACAAGCACTGCTATTTTGAGGAACAGTCTCTCTCCGCCGTGACGATTTCACAGAAAACTACAATGTTAATGTTATAGAGTAGTTTCACAGTTGAGGCTTGTATTTCACTAAGTCGGTCCTAAAAAGATTCGACGTACAAAACGTTAGGAACTTGATATAATAGTTAATGACACAGCAATCTAGTTGTGGTCGCTGATACTCTTAGTGTCCGACATCGACTGACTGACCAACTCATTGAGCGACGATATTTAGTCACCCCCACCCCCCACGTTGGCATCATGTGGCACAAGGCCGGTTTAATGTGGGATCTCCGAGACCGTGGGCTCGGCCAAAAATATGCCCATTGAACCCGTATAAACGGGTTCAGGGTCGGTTTACCTCCCCGAAAGAGACTCCGCCCTTCGACGTAGCCTCCCTCGGGTTCCTCCCCGCCCGAAGGCAGAGAGTTCAACCGGTCAGCCGGTCGTCCGACTTCAGACTGAACTCTGAACCGCTGAGCGACTGGGGACTGCTACTACTACTCCTACTTATTATAGGTGGGAGAGTCTATTAACAATAGAATAGGTGTGTTGCAGTATAACAGTTAACGACTTCAAGTCTAGGGTCAATCGTTATCTACCTCCTCGAAAACAAATTTGTGGAATTTTACTCGAAAGGTATCGAAGAGCTGCTTTGATAAATGGCAGCAAGTTATTGTAAATAACAATGAATATATAATTGAATGAACTATAATTGTATTTTATTTTTTGAAGAATAAATTTGATAAAAACGGAAATTTGGCAAGTTTGAGCTTGTTATACCTAGACAGAGTACAATAAGAAATTGCTGATATATTCATTGTTATACATTTAGCCAGTTTAAGCTTGTTATATCTAGACAGAGTTCAAAAGAGAAATTGCTGATATGTTCATTGCTGTACATTTGGTTAGTTTAAGCTTGTTATATCTAGACATAGTTCAAAAAAGAAATTGCTGATATGTTCATTGTTGACTACTTTGAGATTGTTGTATCTAGACAAAATTCAAAAACGTTTAAGCAGTCTTGTGAGTGATGACTTATTGTCAACCCTGCAACGCCTTTCCCATGGACACAACGTCAAGAGCCTATCACTAATACATATTTTATTTGTTACTTCCATTGCACATGTTTCGATTATTTGCCGCATCCACAGTGTCGAGTCACCCTCATTCCCTACTTATTCATTTAGGAAGAAGAGTGTTCCCCTACAATATCTTCTTCAAAAGCACTGCTACTTTGTAGAATTACGTTCCTACCCTCTTCAAGTATAGGATTAATTATTATCTATCTTTCATATGCTCGTAATATTCACTTCCTTTAATTATGTTCATATCAGACACCTCATTCTGTAACCATCTACCTTAGGTGGCTCTTGGGCCATGTATTAGGTGAACTTTAATATAAAAAAAAAAGATATTCTTATTTCATTTTCTTGCAAACTTTTGCTCAAATATATCTTATTGTCTAACCAGAGAATTCAAAATACATTTAGAAATGATTCATTTCATTAGTGCCGTTTAAATTCGAATTTTTAACCAATTAGCTGCACTGCAGAAGGTGTTTCTAGATTCTGTTTCGGCGGAGAAGCCTTGCATTGCCTCAGCGCTTAGCGCCGAGACTTCAGTACAAGCCGTAAAAAACAGTCACACCTGGTACGAGCTGATCTTAGTCCAAAACCATTAAAGACAATTCAAAAGTATTTGTGATGGGAGTTAGGGGAGTAAATTGCCATCACAAATCACTGGTAATAATCCTGAAGTGTCGGAAAGGCATTAATTGTTAAAGATATCATTGTAGGGGTCCGTGGTTCTTGTCTATGTAAGAGAACAGGTGTTGTTGATTGTTCGTCGCGGAATTGTAAAAAGAATAGTCCAAAGAGCAAAGAGAGAAAAGTAAGAAATAAAGATAAGAAGGAAAAATAAAAGTCAGTAAATGATCTGCTGGGCAACAGTAAATATTTATACCCTCAAAATATCACATTTCGAATTTCGTAAGCACTAGACTGACCGTAATAGTGCTAAAAGATCATTTTGACTTGTTATGAGATCAGACTAACTTCTCGCTTGTGACGGGATATTTATATCAACTGTTTATCAAAACTTTTATTCAAATCAGATTGGCTACCCAAAGTAAGATTCTAAAACTAGAATCGTTCTTCTTTGAGGACAATTTTCCTAATTCCATGTTTCTTTTGACGTCTTCGACTTTTCCAGATGTGACCCAACATTAAATTATTCTAATTATGACGTTTTATTTCACAATAAAAACTCTTGATTTCACAATAGGATAGCGGCTCGGAACGATAAATTGGAGTGCCGAGTTCGAATTCCAGTTGAGTTTCGTTGCACTCACTTTCGCGCAGATACTCTTTGGAGAGGTAAAAATCCATCTCTTCTCCCCCAGATATGTGTTAAATAGTTTGGGCAGACTGAACTCTTCCGACTTGGTTTGCAACCAGTCTAGTCTAAATCGACAACGTTGAATTTGAAACCGTGTGTAGTTCGAGCAAAGCACATTCTATGTGGATAACGAAAGGATTGTCGAGTTTACGATGACTATTAAGTCATTGTAGTCTGATTACAAACCATGGCTGAAGAACCCTGTCTGCCTGACTATTTAGCAATGGTTTGGTAACAAAATAAAAATATCCTCTCTCGCTTTTAACCATCCATCACAATAAAATAAACGCTTTTCAGCGCTTAGGATGAATTAGTCAATTAAAGTCAGTTGATGATATTAATATTAATAGCAGGCCATTCGTATTCGAGGATACCCGTTTACTAGGGCGGATAGCCTATCACTATTACAGACGTTCGCTCAGATGCATTTTTTGTTTGTTCAACGATCACAGAACCCACTTGCGGTTTATACTACAACTATGCTGAGCAGACCTTAGTTACAGTTTCTGGAAGAGAAGCGTGTTATCTAACGTGAACAACAGTCTCAACAAGGCCAGCACGGTCACGATGACTAGTGACTTTGTGCTAGCACAGTCATCGATGGCCCCTTCCCCCAATTGTTCCGTCAGGCCAATTTCACTCACAAGGCTTGGGTCAACACGTGGTATGGTTTTCAGGCACTTTCCAAAGGTGCTACCCACTAGGATCGCCTGATCCAGATCGATAACATCAAGGAGTCTCCTTCCTGACAAATCGATCATGGTCAGATTCGAACCCGGGTCTCATGGTCAGAAGGCGAACGTTAATCTCCTTATTACTATCTCAGAATCAGCCAAATCACCAACTTCGAGGAAATCGCCTTCCGCTGGTCGCAAATCGAGTTTTCTCTTATCCACTCTTGGCATAAAATTACTTAAAACTGTTTTGCAAAATGGGAACAAAATGTCATACATGTCTTTAATAATAATAGTATCTTCCTAGGAACATTCTCAGATCATTGGTAAACAGCAGAATATATACACTGTTTATGGACGCACTTCTTACAAAACAAAAGGATCAGATTTTTATAGTCGATATCTCCACTAACCTAGATCTAAGCATCCAATGAGAAAATAACTGGTTTGTAAACTCCAGTATTTCAAAAACCAATCCAAAATCGTTTCATCATCAACGATCAGTCACTTGACTTTTTCTCCAGTCATTATTTGGATTGATTGAGTGATATGTTTTTTACGGCTTATCAACCCTTTGTCGGTTATTGAAAACCAAAACATATATTGGATTATAAGTTATTTTTTCCAGTGAATATTACATTAACAATTTTTGTGAGATTTTTTCCAGGTACAAGTCTTACTATTTTTAACTATTTTTAACAATGTTTTTTTCATATACTAGTCTTACTATTTAATCCATATTTGGGGGATGCAGTCATGGAGAACAGTTTTAGTCTCAATGCTTTGAATGTCACTTGAGTCTCAAGTTCACTTTAACTTTAAGTGGAATCTTTATATTCAATCTGTTTTGAAAGATATCGTGAAAATGGTCAGCTATAGAGATAACTTATCTTCCACTCTATAAACGTAACGTTTCGAGTCTATAGATACTCTATTGACATTTGCATGGCAAATCTACGGATGTGTTCCATTCTTTAATTCTGCCAGTTCAGACCTTTACATCTGGGACATGTCGAGCTCCGTGGACGGAGTCGGATCCCCTTCATTTCCTCCGAATTTCAATTGTAATTCTGCTCAGCGTCTCCCCCCCCCCAAGATTGCTACTTTGAGGAAGAAACTTTCTCGCCGATGCTTCTCAGAATACTACAATTTTAACCGTTGCATGTCGAAGATCAGTCGTTATCGATTCTTTTTTTCCCATAATCTTCATTTCCTACACCCACCTCTTCCATTCATATCACACACTTCATTCAGCTTTATCATTATGACTGTAATCTGCTATCTTGACTGGCTCTCGGGCTTTGTATTGGTTAAAATTTAGTATTAAAAAGTATTTTTAAAATATTTTTTAAAAATCAATCACTTTAAATTTTCTCAAAGTCTGATCAGTGTCGTTCGACCTCAGCGACAATACGTACTGGGCAAAACTAATTGCATACAACATGGCCAGAAAAAAGAATGAAAAAATAAAATCAAGAATTCGTTGTTGAAAATGTCGAGGTCAAAACAACAAAAAAATAAGGATAGTCGTATAAATACTTCATACAATAAGGAACAATATGACATTCTTGATCTAATATGATTTCATGAGGTGAAATGCTCTTTCTTCAATGACTCTCGAGCCGTGTATCGGGTGAAATTTAATATTAAAAGGTATTGGGATTTTTTTTTAATTAATCACTTTAAATGTTCTAAATGTTTGAGTTACCATATTATGAGTGAAAAAATCTCAAATTCTTTTAAGAGTTAAATTTAATAAAAAAATGTAAAAATGTAATATTATTTGCATATCTAGGCTGGAACTGATCAATCCCGACATTTTAACTGTAAGCCTCTAGCTTAAGTGGCACCCGAGCTTTTTATTGAGTGAATTTTGTATGAAAAATTATATATTTCAAGAGTTTTTCGAATTATTGAAATATTCTATTTTTTTACTTTTGTTGTCAACTTACTGATTTGCTGAACTCCCCCCAAAAAAACTCTCGAAGTTTGTTCTTTTTAAGCATTTTGCCCTAAGCAAGGCGGGAGTGCCACTAGTATACAAGGGGTTATAAAGAGTGAAGGCAAGAGAAAAAAGCTGGTTATAGGAGAGATTAAAGAAAGGATAAAAAGAACGTGGATCAAGGCATCAGAAGATGACGATTGCCATTACATTTAAATTTTTGAAGATTGTGGAAGCAATTAAGAGGAAGGGAGTTTCCCTGTCGGGAAGTGCGAGAGAAGAAGCTGTTGGAGTAGAAGAGGCAGTTACATTTAACTGTTTCAGCAGTAAAAGTTCCCATTCCTGGTAAATGTAGTCTATCTGGTCGAGTGTAAAAAAAGACCCACGAGTACACAAAAATAAGTAGTGTCGATTGTAGTGGTTCGTTTGTTCTCTCTGTAAATTCTAATCGGTGACTTAAGTTGAAAAACAAAAAGTGACAACGTCAATCTGTTACAATCTGACATTTATTCTGTAAGATACTTGTGAATTTAGTCGGAAATGAGACAGTGCAGGCAAAGAATATAACACGAAGGTGTCAAGAAACAAGATTACCCAGCCAGTGTCTTTGGATAGAGATGCAACACACAGACCAACGTGTTAATAGATTTCTCTTTCCCGTAACGGGTAAAATAGATAATTCTCGAAACAGGGTCCCTTATACTGGGGCTCTAGATTATAACAATAAACTAAGAAGCCAAAAGTTTCTTGTTTTCAAGTCCAAACTTCATCAATGTCTATTACTGTCACGTCTAAATATCTTCAGCTTAATTGATTTCTGTTGATTTCAAGTAAATTTTGATTCAGTAAATTTTACGTTGCTTTCAAACCCAGCTTGGTTAATTTATCAACTGGTCTAACTACTACATCTGACATAATTTTTTTTTGCCGTATCCGGATGATTTCAAGCCTTGCTCTATTTTCCAGTTCTTCCATTCGTTTTTTTCTGAGACTCTCCGACTGTTTCCAGTGTCTTGATAACAAGTGACACAATTGTTACATCAATGTTTCCACAACTTCCTCACCTCTCAGGCAAATATTCTTCTTCTTCTTCTTCTTCTTCTTCTTCTTCTTCTTCTTCTTCTTCTTCGTTACAGTGCATTTCTTTCATCATCTGATTGTAATACACGGAAAAATATCCGTAAGTGTGAACAGATTATGCTAAAAATAAGCAGACATAATGTTTGTAATTTTTTTAATCACACACACACACACACACACAAACACATATAGATATATGTATGTATGAATGTATATATATATATATATATATATATATATATATATATATGTATATATATATATATATATATATATATATATATATATATATATATATATATATATATATATATATATATATGTATGCGTGCGGAGGGCTACTAATGTATCCAATTCCTTATAGCAGTTTTCACTTTTTATCACTTCCATAACGTTTGTCCCTCAGTACCTCTTTCATTGGGGCAAAGTGATGGAAATCTCAGATGATGATGAAAAAGTGAACCCTGATGCAAGGAATTATCTTCATCAACAGTCAGCTGAGTTTTACGAACCTGGGATACATGCCCTTATTCATAGGTGAAACACTGCCACTGAAATATGTTAAATAGAAATGCGAACCTGTGATGTATAGCTATATCTTGATGCCCGATATGTTTGATCGTTTTCTTTTTTTTCTTTTATAATAAAACAAATTGTGTCACTTTTTGACTCACCATCGTTGACTTCATACAGGACTTTTTCTAATCCTATAATTAATACAAGAATTTTAGAAACCTTTAATAAATACAGGATCAGATTTTACGGTGAGCAATTATGGGTAAGCTTAGTTATTATCCAGCTGCATTCTCAAATTGATTGATAATGTAGTGAATTATTGTGAACTTGTACCAGACAAGTTTATGTTTAATAATTATCCTTCATGAGGTATTCTTGTGTTCATCCTAGTATATACTTGACAACATTAATTTGGGATAAAACTGATTTGTATAAGAATGGTCAACGAGTAAATTGTGTCTTCTCCACAAAAGGAGGCTTGCCGCCACATCACGCTGAAACATTGGTTCCTGTACAATCACTGAAGTTAAGCTACGTCGAGACTGGTCCTTACTATGCCGGGTGACCAGGTGCTGTAAGCTTGCGTGTGGTGATAATGAAGTCATATCTAAATATTGGCTTGTAAAAATATCAGAAGTTGAAGGGATCTAAAGAGAAGATTACTGAGGTATCAGATGGTGGTAATACAAGTTGTCATATATATATATATGGAGACAGAGAGATAGGTATTAAACAGAGATAGATAATTAGATAATGAACATGCATATATAGATGGAATCTGATTTCGGATAGTGTTAAAGATTAATGACTCTCTCTCTCTCCTCTCTATCTATCCATATATATATATATATATATATATATATATATATATATATATATATATATATATATATATATATCTCTATCTACTTCTCTCTATCTGTCTGTCTGTAATATCCATCTATATATGCATGTTCATTATCTAATTATCTATCTCTATTTAATACCTATCTCTCTGTCTCCATATATATATATATATATATATATATATATATATATTCTATATATATTCAGACTAAACTCAGCTTAGATAGATAGATAGATAGATAGATAGATAGATAGATAGATAGATAGATATTATTATTATTACATTTTCCTGTAAGTCTCACTCTGATATGATTTTCTGTGTCTCTTTCAATCTATCAAAGACCTCTCTTATGGCTGTTAATCAGACTTCCATTTTTCACTTCGGATTCAGTATATCTTGCGCAAACTATCCTTACCTTTTTGCTGATAGATAGATAGATAGACTCGGAATTGTTAGTCGGAGAGTCCAGTTTCATTCCATTCGGGTTCGTTATATTTAATTACGCGCAAAACCTTTAGGAAAGGTATGGATCCCCCCTCTCCTCTACCCAGCTATGGGTTAATTAGTAAAACTTGAATAACTAAAATGTTATTATTATCTTTATTATTATTATTATTATTATTTCCTTTGATTTCTGGTGTATACTCATTTCTTTCCGGGTCCCTAAGGTCAGAAATGACATCATGACATTTTCTATTGAGCAATTTTGAAAAAAAATAATCACACATATTTTACATAGATAAAGCCATTCATTAGGTGTGGGCTGTACTCGTGGGAACAATTTTTTGTATTTCTTTAAGGCATGGGCTACGAGGAATCCTTTCAATGAGTCTACTGGCATCTTTCCCAATCTATCCGGTGGCTCCAACTACAACTGGACTTGTTGATATCCTCATATGCCACATTTTTGAGATTTCGATTTCAAGGTATTATTATTATTATTATTATTATTATTATTAGTTTCCCTGATTCGTGGTTCAATAAAATCCTTTACCAAGCCTTTTAGGTGATATCTTGGGTAGGGAAGAATTTTGAAAGTTTTTTTCCACTATGTAACACCGATAAAAGGTTAGTATGTGAGCGGTTCTCATGAGCCCAATATTTTGTTTCATAATGTATGTATAAATTTCTAGCTCCTATTATTATTAGAATAATGCCACATTCTTGCAATTTCTATTTCCAGGTCCTTATACTTTGAAAGTCGATTGAATTCTAATGCTGAAGTGCTTTTATCAGATCGGGTGGCCATATCTATGCGATAGCACTTACGATTTTTGAAGTTTTTTTATATCTGGACTATTGGCTGCTATAGTTCAATCGCTATAGTGATTTTCCAAGCGTAGCTCAGATGTGGTACAAGGCCGAAAGTATGGGGTACCCAGTAAGGATCGAACTCACTACTCAGTCGCAATAGTTCAGTCGCTATATATGGGGTAGTTTCAGAATACTGTAACATTTTCACCATATAACAAAAATATGTTCTTACCATTTTTCTGCATGGAGAAGATTATTATGTTGACATATCTTCAAATGCAAACATTTTTCTTGCCTGATATCTATATTTAAGTTTATTTGGAGTTAGGTTGGAGCAGCCTTGTTGGTCAGGATAGTAGATTATTATTTGATTTGATATTCTTGCCGTCTATTCGATGTTTTGGCTTACGGCCACTCACGTCAAAACTCTGGTTCCCGTACGATCAGCGAAGTTAAGCATAGTCGAGCTTGGTTAATACCTACATTGGTGACCGTTTGCGAATATCAGGTGCTGTAAGCTTCGATGTGTAGGTGGTATAAGGTATAATGGCTCAGAAATTTTAATCGGCGAACCGAGTTCCAATTCCCTCCTCTTCCCTCTATGGATTAACTAGTAAGACTTGTATCAATAAAAAATATTAATCACACATATTTTACATATGTTTGATTTTTTATCTTAAAAAAAACATCTTACATTTTAAAAATATTCCCTGGCTTTAAATAACCTGCAAAGTGTTTATAAGTCGTAGAAAACAAATCAATATTCGATGCTTCGGTCTGCTGATTAAGGTCTTAGCTCCTACCTGCATCTTAATGACATAACATATTCCGCAGCACATGTGCTGCTCTAAGCATCGCTGCCACCAGCGGACTCTCAATTATGTTACGTATCTCCAAGGCCTCATTCGAGGAGTAAAGATACCCAGATACCCTAAACGCAAAAGGGACAATTTGAGTTGTATCTTGGTACATTTTTCCAATTTGATTTGCCAGGTTTTGGTACCTCTGTATTTTCACCTGCTCTGCCTTCATAATGTTCTGATCCCAAGTGTTATGGGGTCCTCCCCTTTTTCATATAAGTGAACTCGACCAGAGTGTTACTTGGACTACTGCCGTTAAATACCCAAAGTCAGTCAGAATATAGTGAGAAGTGAGAGCAGTGATTCTGATTGAGTTGGAGGTAGAGTAATAATGTGAGGTAACCGCTTGTAGAAGTTACAAGCTCGTAGACTCTAAGGTAGTCCTACTTCGAGACTGTATATATATATATATATTATTTTTGCGACTAACTGCGTTCCTGGATTTACTAACAGTATTACCCTTTGTATTATTGTGTAAATACATTTGTTATATTTAATTCCTGCGTTTGTCATTTATTGGAGACCAAATTTCATCTCGGAATCCACAACACCAAGGTATTTCAACGTCAATCAGGATCAATTCGTCGCTGCTGTTCTGCGTAAGTGTGATATCAGGGCGATTATTATTATTATTATTATTATTTCCTTGGATTACTGTTGTATACATATATCCATCTAGATTCCCACCGGAGACCCAAGGTCAGAAATGACTTTGACATTTCCCATTGATCATTTTCGTAAAAACAAATCCTAAGTTCACACATATTTTACAAGGCTAAAGCTCTTTGTAATGCGTGAGTTGTAATTGTGAGTACAATTTTTTTTGTATTTCTTTAAGGCATAGGTTACCAGAAATCACTGCAATGAGTCTAACGGAACCTTTTCCAATCAATACGACACCAACTATAACTGGTATTAGTGATGTCCTCATATACCACATTTTTCAAATTTTCACTTCACGATCCTTGTATTTTGATAGTTGTGGAAGATCTTCAAAGATACATTACAATCTGCAAGGACTGCCATGTCAATAAGAAAGAACATTCTGTTTTTGATTAAGATGTATGTATGTATTAGATTTGATTGTTCTGTCTGTGTGTATTGTAAAGACCTATAAAAAAAATGATACATGTCTTATCTCTGTAACCGGATCTGGTTGATGTTCATACCAGTTTCTTTCCCGTAAACATTGCATATTTTCCAATGCAGATATTGGTCCATTCTTTCATGACGAGATTTATATTCAGTGGGTGCTAACACTGAGCAACCTGATACAAGATGGTCAATTGTTTCTGGATATTTATCACAGAATCTGCATTTCGGGTTAACAATTTTTCAGTATGTTTATTATTATTACCTATATTATTATTATTCCCTTTACCCTTTTGCCACCAGTGTCTGAGTTGTTTATGCCTTTATATTTTCATTGCAGAACCGGCTGGCATCGACAGAATGTCCGAAACAAATAAATATGGATGGAAGTAAGCAAAGAATGACATAAAAAAAAAAACTTTACCCAGCTGTTTTTATTTATTTTATTTCTTTTCCTTCATTCGCTCCCTTCGGTTATTAGAATTCCCCTTCAAGGTCCTCTCGCTTTCTCGCAACGATCTCCTCGACACTCGCATAGCCGTTCCTCGTTGACCACCTTCATTCACTCCTCGTCACCCAATCAAAATCCTTTCTCACCCAAAGCCTCAACAGCTGACGCCCATCTCTCCGCTTCCTAATCCTAATTTCCAGCCTTAGCGGTCAAGTGAAATGACTGACAGGCACTTGGGGATAAGTTCGGGGCGGAATAAGTGCAGCCAGCTTGTCGCAGGCGTTTGCCTTGGTCAGTGACCCCAGGACCGATCCAACACTGACCGCTGCTCGTGTCTGGCACGTGGCGATCATTTAGATGACGCATCCCAGCCTCCGACCTAAGACACATAAGAATGAATGAATGAACGAAAATTAAGACCCTTTTTTTGTATCTTTTTTCCTGGCTTTCATTCTGCATTGTAATCATTTGTTAATTGTGTAAGGGATCATGCTTCCATTGTCTAATTTTCTTACTATTTTTTTTTTTTTAGTTTTGATTTTATGAGCAAGCATATATATGCTAACACATGTACACAGCCATTCTGAGTGCGTTATGATAAAAAAACGCGCGCATATAAGCACACAACCACAGAAATATACGCAACTGCCAACGTAATTCAAGAAAGAATGAGATAGAAATAGTTAGAAAAAATGACAAGAGGATTAATAAAGACGGAATTTTTAATTGAGTAAACAAAACAGAATGAAAGAGAAAACTGGTCATAATCGAAATAGAGAGAGAATGATGAACAGATGTCGAGAAAAAAAAAAAAAAAAAAAACGGAGTATTAATAGCGATAAGAAAAAGGAGTGAGAAAGAAAAGCATTAAAATGTCTGAAATAAGATGCCACGAAAAAAAAGGTAAGGAAGAAAGAGTAAAGTAGTAGATATCATTTTTGGGACAAAAATAGTAAAAAAAAAATATTCGCGAAGGAAGAGAAAAGTCATATTATGTTGTACATGCGCATAGATGTGTTGGCACTTCCAGTTTGTTTAATAAGAGTAAAAAGGGTTTTTGCATTCATTGTTTCAAAAATTACGATTTTTTTTCGTTGCAGGGCTTTTAATTCACTCGCCACTTTGCTTCTTCTTAACTATTTATTTCTTTCAGTACTATGTTATTGTTCACAAATACACACACACACATTTGTACACACACATACATACACACACACATATATATATATATATATATATATATATATATATATATATATCCCCTCGTCAATTTCGATGTATGATGATCCGGCTAACAGAAAAAAATTTTTTAACCTGTTCTCTTTCTAGGGTTTTTCAGTGATTCTTACGACAAATCGTGTCAAGATGACTAAAAGACTTATCGGAAAACCTGGAACAAAGAAACTCAATTAGATTAGAGTTTTTTTTTTTTTTTTAGATATTAAACATTGGGGGGGATGGACAATTATCCCATGCTGTTACAGGATTTGGATAATTTTGCTGTTACAATCGGTATATAGAGACCAGTTCTTTAAGTTTAGAAATCATAATTTTTCTCAACTCCTCCTGTTACTTTATCCTCCCATTTCACTTTCTTTCTAATATATTATCAACCTGGACGCCTTGTCTGTTTTCCGCGTTTACTTTTACCTTTCCACGATTAAATAAGCTCTGCATATTTTAATTATCTGCCTTCTTACACTCGTGCTATCTTTTACCTCTTTTGTCTCCTTTTTCTTCTTCCCAATGATGACTCTTTTTGACTCTCGATTGCACTCAGTTCCGACTCTCAATCTACCCATTTTGTTCCACACATTTTCAGACATATTTTATAAAAAGCTATAATAAAAAGAATTGTAAAATTATACAGAAATAATTTAAAAGGTGAATATAAAAATAATGATACAATAGACTAGGTTAACTTATCGAACTTTTTTTTGAGCGGAGTGTTTAAAAAAATAATTATAAAAAGGAAGCCGAAATGACTTTATGGCTTTCTTTTTTATAATTATTCTGTCATTAATAAAAAATGGCTTGATTAAATTCGTTGTGTAAAACTTTCTATATGTGAGCCTCAGATTTGATGTTGTAAATACTGGCAAAATGAAACCTGGCGGTTTATGAAAAAGCTACACGTAAAATTATGTTTTCAAATTTGTAAAAAAAAAGAGAGGCTCAAGTCTAACGGTTTCAAAACTCGTTTAAACAAAGTTTGTAAAGAGCTGTGGTGTAAGATATACATTCTGTGATTGTTTTAATCAATAGGGAAAGTAAATAACGACTCCAAAGTATCAAATTCGTGTTTTAACTTGGAGCCGACTCATTACTATTTAAGAAGTCAGTCTAGGAAAACCTAGAGAAGGGTTTTACATTTCACATGCGAAGGTGGTCGGCCGGGAGGTAGGAAGCAGAAGGGATTTTGATGTTCACATACGAAAGTCGCTGGGAGCCGCTAGTAGAGCAAAAGACTGAAGGGTTTCGGCATTTCCATGGATGACACCGACGACATCTACGCCATCGAAAAGGAAGAATAAAGAGAAACTAAAAGCCGATCACGCTGACGCTGACAACGAACAAGAAGCTGAGAGAAAGCAGAAAGAAAATCGAAAGATTCACGAAATTTGAGGTATAAACCTTGATTGTAACTTATAAAAAAGCGAGATTTGTCTCTAGATTGTAATTCGGAGCTATTTTTTAAATTACCCAACGACATTTATGAATTTGCCATTCATCTCAAAGATTTCCAACTGCTGAATGTATGAAACTAAGAAAAGCATTCTTTTAAGAAACTGTTTACCTTCTATGTGCCGAATACATTGTAATTTTTGAACTTGTTATCTTGTCTAATTGTATGGCGTAAAAGGAAAAAAAATGTGTGAAGTTATATTGTGAATTTCTATTTTGTTTGATTTTTGGGGGGCCATTTGTGCGAAGTAGGAGTTTTTTGTTTTCGTTTGCAATTTTCTCAATACTTAGTATAAGAGACGCGACGTTTTCACCTATCACCCTAATAAAAATCCTTTAAATTTTTCATATCTCCTATTTTACAAATGCCATAGTATAAATATTTAGGAGAATCTCATTGAGCCGTTACAAGGTAGTAAGACAAGACATAGCAAATAGTTTTCTTAAATCCATATCTTCATTATATATATATATATATATATATATATGTCTTGTGTGTGTGTGTAAATGTATTTGAGCTTTTGATGAACATTATTAATATTATTATTAATATTATTATTAATAATATTATTTTTTTAGATAGAAAATAGAAACAAATCGTACCCTTGTACTCAGACTTATAATGAGGAAGGCAGACTTGGAGAATGTAACATTCACAGGGCATATGGAGACCGATAGAGACAGAGGAAAGCAGCAGGCTACCTTCTTGCCCTGTGTGAATAAATAGCTTAACAAGAGGCAGGAATTTGAGAGCCATTATCATCCACGTCTTGAAAGGACACGGTACATAGAAGAAGAATGAAGATGAGAGAAAGAGAGGGAGATAATATTTAAATTACATTCTTCTTCTATTGCCATGTTCCCTCAGGAAAAAAATATGAATTTTATTTTTTCTCAGGGATATTTTGTTATACAGTGTAACCCGGATATAAGAGAGATTTTCTCTGGTCCCAAATTATAGCCCATAATTACTTAAACAAAATAGACCAAATCCGGATATAAGAGACTTCTCCGGTCCCGACAACTCTCTTATATCCGGGTTACACTGTAAATATACATTTATCGAACAAATCCAACCTCACTCCAACCTACACTCACAAAGGAAGAAAAAAAGTAGAAACAAAATGTGGATATAGAAAAATATTTTCTCTCGTCATTAAAACGAAAATTCAAGGTATTCTAATTTGATAACTTTGATAAGAAAAAAAAAAGAGGAAAATTTAATTAAGTTTAAATAGATACATAAACACATGAAATCTAGTGTCGAATGGCCGGCGACTAAACCGGCTCACTTACTCCAGTTTATTGCCAGTGCAGTGGATTGTTAGCAACTCTGTAGGATGAAAAGTAAGACTTAAGAAATGGCGGATGAACTTTTGACAGGCCAACGGTGAGCTAACTAGAGGTGGTGTCTCAATAAAATCACCGAGGAGAAGGCAACGGGAAACCACTCCACTATCAATCCCTAAAACTTTCATGGTTCTCGACAACATAGCATTATTGTTTTGAAATGTATTTATGTCTATCATTTCTCACATTCTTCTTCTTCTTCGATGATCTGTTCCTATTGACTTGCCACGATCCCGCATCTGTCGTTGATCTCTTTTCCTGTCGTCAATTTTTGTACCCTTCTCTTTTTTAATTACTCCAACTTTGATTTTGTCACTTTTACATTGATTCTGTTTTATTATATTTCATTTGGCAACAGACAAAGGCGACGATCCGTCTCCACATGAAGTATGAGAAATTAATTCGTTTCTCTTAATATGGCGGCGAAGGAAGGAAGAGGGGAACAGAAGTTGAAAGAAAGAAAAAAAAAGAAATTTCATTATGAAAAATTATGGGAAAAGAAACAGTTTTATATTCGTTTCTTCTCAGTCTTTCTCTCTCTCTTTCTTTCTTTCTTTCTTTCTTTATTCTTTCATTCGTTTGTTCGTTCTTTCTCTCTTTACTTTGTTATTTCTTTCGTCTAAATTTTTCTTTCTTTCCTTCGTTCTTTCCTTCGTTCTTTCCTTCTATTTTTCGTTCGTTCCTTCTTTCTTCTGTTACAAGCATGCACAGACAATATGAGAGAGGGAGAAGTATAAAAAAAAATCAAGAAATAAAACAAAGTTTTAAGAGTTATTGACTTGATTCAATTAGAAACAATATTCTGAATTTCCCCTCTTTACAGTCCTCCCTTTCCATACACACAAAAACCACACACGCACATACAAAATGGGGTGGGGAAGAGGAGAGTAAAGGTGCAGGAGAGGAGGTGAGAGAGTGGCTATTGATGTATAAAAATTGGAGATAGACGTAAAGAAATGTTCTATCAGTCACTTAAGACGCCACCAGGAGTGACGAATCAGCCCTGTCCACTCATTTTCTTTTTCTATACAATTTGGCACCAAATATTAATTAAAGTGGTCGTGTCGGCCATCTTCACTTGTAGACAGTGTGTTTGAACTGCCACTGACTCTCGCACACACACAGAGAGAGAGAGAGAGAGAGAGAGACACACATGAGTCTTTCAATGATAATAGAATTTGAACTTAAAAATATTAATTCAGGAAGAATCGAAATGTGTTTTCTTACCGCGGATTGATTAAGCCTATTCAGCGAGAGAATTACAAGTCCTACCATGATTCAGTGTTGGCGGCCAGAATCTTATCAACATAAGACTTTTTTTTACAATGATGTTCACCCTGTACAAGGACCGAAGGTCATTGAGACAGACGGTTACAGAGTAAGAAGCACATTTTATGCAAGTTAAGATTGTAGTGATCGGGGAATCATCCTCTTGGGAGTCGGTTCCACAAGGCAGCGGTTCGTGGAAAGAAGCTGCTTAAGTATTACCAAAGGAATACGAATGAAATATTAGTGATTGCTTACAATTTCCGTGGGGGCTGTTAGCTGTGAATTTTAGAACTGATGAAACTAAGGAACGTCTGAACACTTTCCATGGAAATAGCGATAGGTTTGCGATGTTTCGTCTGTGAGAAAAGGGGTTGTAGCGTGAAAAATAAATATGACATACAGATGACACAGTGTTGATAGCAGACACAGAAAAGAAACTAGAAGACCTCATACAGAAGGTAGTGAAGGAATGCAAGAAGGACTAAGCATCAATTGCAAGAAGACAGAATCTATGGTTGTCAGCAAGAGAACACAGATTGGAGATACAAGCAAGAACAAAAATGGAGATCAAGCAAGTATAAAAATTTATATATTTGAGAAGAGTTTTAACAGAAGACCGAAAGCGTGACATCGAAAACCGAAGGCACATTTGGAAAGCGGAAAGTGCCTTTCAAAAGACAAGCAAAATATAAAGAAACAGGAAAAAATTGTCAAAATAAAGAAAAGTGTATAAACCGTTATGTCATATCAGTCCTCCTATAGATCAGTGGACAATGACATCACAGATGAAGAAGAGACTTAAAGCAATAGAAATTGGTTTTACAAAAGGATGCTGAGAACACTATGGACTGAACATCTGAGCAACGGTTTTAGAGAAAATGGAAATAAATAGGACACTTATAGGTAACATCAGAAACGAGCAGATTAAATTTCTAAGATTCATCATGAGATAAAAGAGTTTAGAACTTTAAAAATCACAGGATATACTGAAAGCAAGAGGATCAGAGGGAAACAACGCATAGCTTACCTAACGAGTTTCTGTAAATCGTTGGCAGAACAGGGTTTAGGAGACATAGCAAAAAGTATAAAATTTACTAAGTACTATAAAGGACAGGAAATTGAAAGGACACGTCATATAGAAGAAAAAGAAAAAAAAAGACTCTAAGTAGTTCTTTTGTAAACCAGAATGCTGGCTCGCAAAGGGCACACCTCAAGAAGGATAGACCATATGCATACTGTAATCAGTTTGCCTGCGCTACTTAAATTCCTCGAAATGCTAGCTGGACGACATTAATGCCAAATCATTTTTAAGCCGATCGCGAATATGTCCCATATTTTTATAATTAATGCGGACGTACCACATATATTTTGGTAAACATACACTTTGAAAAAGTTGTGTATCGCATTCCTTGCCGTGTGAGGATACAATTAACAATTTCAGCAGGTGAAAGATGCCTGACGTATTACTTCACTGCCCCCCACAATGTTCAAAAATTTAAATACAACGTCGGTTGTTTCTCCCCACTAAATTCTTTTTATTCTCTTCTACTCACAGTGACCTCTTGCGTCTTAGTAGCATTATCGTTTTGATGGGATTAAATTAATAACACGCATATATCATCATTTACTGCACTCTAGTTACATTACTTGTACGCTTAATCATTAGTAAATTATCACACATATACAGTTGTGCAATTTTATTTCCTGTAAATATGACCGAGTGACCGAATTGTTACAAGGTTTCTTACCGAGCCGTTATGGGAAGGCAATCCCAACGTGCGGTACGCTTAGAAAATACCTGAAACCATACTACGGAGTAACCCAAGCCTTGTGATTAAAATTGGTTAATTGAAGTGAAAGCTGTTAATGGTCGTACTAACGTAAGTCGTCGTGACCGAGAGTTTGAGCCTACTGTTTTCAAACTGTTGTTCATGACAGATTATGCGCATACAAATCTATTCACCAAATAAATAAAAACATATTTAATCTGGCGATCTCGTGCATTCATTCCCCCCACCAAAAAAAAACACTAAGAAAAGAATGTTTATATGCATATCTTAGCTAAGTGTGACACAGAATTATATATATATGCTAGTCGGGTATACAACGAGATTCGAATTCACGACATTAGGATTTGTTTCTGTCTATATTTCTGAGATGGGATATTATGTACACTATTTACATTATTCGAACTATTGTCCTCATCTTTGTCACCATATTTATTACGTTTTGACCGTTGTACGCTCCGGCCTTCTTCAGGTGATTGGAATGTCGAACTGAACCCTTGAGGACTTGTTCTGTGAAAGGAACCTTCTAACAATCGTTTTCGAGAATTAAGCTAGTTTAGGACTACTACGAGGAAATTGAGAATCAATTTCGATTTACTAGCAATGACACGTCTTCCCTCGCATATTCATAAAACTGGAAAAGATCTTTGGCGATCAAAGATATCGCCTTCATTTTGTCTTATACCATTTTTATTGCAAAAACAAAGGTAATAAAAACAACCGAACTGAAGCGCAAATACAGAGTAAAAAGGCGAGAAATCGAGGAAGTGAATGATTAGTGGCGACATCTTTCAGATTAATGTGTCTTGATGGTCAGATTTTGCGGTCATTGTGTATTTATACGTTCGTCGTTTATGAAAAAAGACCGGCCATGATCGGCATTTTCTCTTTCTCTCTCGCTCTTATCTGTCCGTTAAACCATTGTCTTACTTTTTTTTTTTTATTGATTCCTGAGTTTGATATTGGCGTTATTAACTCTGACTGCTTGTCTGACTGGCATTTGAAATGATTAGCCTTGCTCTCTTTTTTTCCCAACCGTTTTCGAACCCGCTGATAAACACTTCTTGTAGCTAATCTATGCACGGGCGCTTTTGTCAATAATAGGCGCAGACGTTCTGCATCTGGTGAAAGGCTTTTATTCCTTTACACACACACACACACAGATATATATATATATATATATATATATATATATATATATATATATATATATATATATATGTCAAAGGAAAAAGCTTAACACATCTCCAAAGATTCGATAATAAATTTATTTCGACAGATAAGTTTTAATAACTGCCTCATCAGTCCGGGATTACAAAATGGTTTAAATTTATCCAGATTGTATATGAAAATTTTCTTAAATAATTCACAACAGGAAGAATGTCTAAACTTCTTGACCTAGAAAAATTTATCTGTGGATTTATATTATTGAAGAGAGGGTAGCAAAAGTATTATTCTTTCCACTTAACGGATTTGATATCATATATATATATATATATATATATATATATATATATATATATATATATATTCTACATATATATCTACATATATATATATCTACATATACATATACACACACACACATATATATATATATATATATATATATATATATATATATATATTCACATATGCATATATATATATATATCTACATATATATATATATATCTACATTTTCATATATATATCTACATATATATATATATATATATATATATTATTTACATTATTCGGGCTATTGTCCTCATCTTTGTCGCCATATTTATCACAACGTTTCGACCGTTGTACGCTCTGGCCTTCTTCAGGTGGTTGGAATGTCGAACTGATCCCTTTATTTCGCTCACTGGGGTAGACTGTTCTAGTTCCAATTGCCATGTCAATTATCAGTTATCTCCTGTTAATTTCCCTCTGAAAGTTCTCCACTGTCTTAACCGGGTGTTGAACTCACAATCTTTGGGGCCTGTCACTGGATCTAACCAACGCCTTTATCCACTGTGCCATGTGTCCTTGAGGAATCTTGAATTTCTGGGTATTATAAACCAAATGTCTTCAGCAACCATTTTTACCAGTGCTCATATTCCAATTTTGCTGTTATTATTGCATGATTTTACCAGAGCTCATACTGCGACTTTGTTGTTATCATTGCTTTTCTCTGGCACCCCTTATTACTGGTTCCCATATTGTATTTATTTCTATGCTTGGTCGGCTCAGGAGATTTTTGTGGCCTAGCATATGTGCTGATTCCTTAAGTTTACGAATTTTCCAATGGCATTCCTTGTCTATGATCTCAAGTTGATCCCACAGAGGGCGGTGATCTCCCTTTTCTCTCCATACGTGGTCAGCCACGCTTGAGTTTTCCACTTTTCCTCGTGTTACAGCTTTCTGGTGTTCTTGAAGCCTTACCTTGAGCGGGCGGCCTTTCTCTCCTTTATATTTCTTTCCGCAGCTGCACGGGATAGTGTACACACAGTCTTTAGTTCTCTTCTATGGGGGGGTCTTACTCGGGAGAGATATATGCGAAGTGTCGTCAAGCTTTTGAAGGTTGTCCTGATGTTATATGGACCGCAGATCCTTTGTATTTTCTCTGATAACCCCTCCATTTGGAAATGCATGAATCCAATTATTTCATAAGCTCAAATTCACTAAGTCAGGAAAGCAGTTTTATCATTATGACTCGTTGTGCAGCTGAGAACCTGTTTAGTTTCCTCGTGAAAAGTGGTGCTGAATTCTTTTTTTCTTTCGATCGACCAAGTAGAATCTTTTGTCTGCTCATTTGGACAGATTTTGAGAATTGACTCAAACTGAGAACATTTCAATAATTTACATAAAATCATACATTTGACTAAAGTTTTAATTTAAAAAAATGCCAGTTTGATCTGGCGAGAACAGCACCCTGATTTGATTTCACTCACTTTCTCAAAGACGTCACGTGGCTTCCCTCTGTCTTTTCCAGAAATATTTTCATGGCGATCTTTTTTTCCTGGTGCCACGACTACATTAATTTAAGCGTCATCTATGCCTCACCCTTTTACTGTTGGAATAGTTAAATATAACCGCCACTTCTACGTCAGCAGTTTCTTTACTCGCACTTCCCGACAGTGGAACTCCCTTCCCCTTGCTTCCCTGATAACTAAAATCTTCAAAAAATTAAATGCAACGTCAATCGCCATCTTCTTTTGTCTTGGATCTCGCTCATCATTTATCCTTTCCTTACACCCCCCTCCCATATTCTGTCTTTTCCCTCAGTTTTACTCTCTGCAACCCCCTGCGTATTAGTGGCACTCCTGCCTTGCTTGGGGGGAAATTATTAAAACAAAATAAAAGCAGAAAATGCATTGAAAGTGCACTAATCTCGCTGTCCTCAACAGTAAATCAAAGACTCGGGGGTCATACGTTATTACACGATCATCGCAAAAACAATAATAAAGAGGAGGAGGACTGCAGTTGGCTGATTTAAAAATCGACAGATCCCAACGGCACTAATAGGAATCTATGTGTGCGTGTGTGCGCGCATGCATGAGCATGTTTATATAAATCTGGCTCTTATAGATATACTAGCGAAGATACCCTGCGTTGCTCGGAAAATAGTTTTTCATTGACAATTTATTGATATTTTTCATCAATCTTATGGAAAATAATTTTTTTTTCAATTAATTAATTAAAAAACAAACTTCATCGTTTTTTGTTTTTTTTTGTTTTGTTTTGTTTTTTTGTTTTTTTTGGTTTGTTACTAAATTTAGTAAAAAAAACACACTACCAATCCAACGTTCCGAGGGGGTACTAAGGGGACTGAACATCCCCATATTTTTATTCAAAATGATATTTTAATTTTCGATTTAAATACTAACATATATACTCTGTTAATGTTGTTTTCAAACAAATCAAACCTAGATAAATGTCCATTAACTTTTTCCAAATTATCATTAGTAAAAAAATTAGATTAAACTTAAATTCAGATATATTTAAACTTATTTAATTTAATCATTTTTTTTTTCAAGCAAAAACTATAGACAGCCTTATTTCTTCGAAAAATAATTATTTACTATTTATTTTGGAGGGGAATTTAGTTTTTTAAATTACTAATTAATTACTAACAGTTTTGAAAGAGGGTAGAAGCAAGATACATTGAGAATTTTGTTTTGGAAAGCGATTGTCTTTAAATTTCAACTTATATTTGTAATTGAAAAGAAAAAACTTTAGTTAAAAATTAGAAAAGACAGATATTACTTACGGTCAACATTGAATATTTGTTTTACGAACTTAAAAATTTCGAAAAAATAAGCCTCGCTATAGTTTTTACTTAATTGAAAATTATTTACATTTTTATGTTTGTTACAAACCAAAAGGACAATGAAGTTTATTTTTAAAGACTGAATAAAAAAAATTATTTTCCATAAGATGGCCGAAAAATATTAATGTCAATAATCTACCGACAGACAGACACACACACAACTGCTTTTTAGGGCGATACTGAGTCTGTATATTTATTTTGTAGCCGGACACACACTTCTATTTACTATAGATGTGAAAATAAATTCAAGGGAATAGAAATTTTAAAAATAAATACATGTATAGCGTTTCGAAAGTATCAGCAGAATAAAAAGTAAAAACGAACAGAAAATCATAATCGAGAATAAGAAATGACCTGTTTCCGTACGATGACCGAAGTTAAGCATCGAGCCTGATCAATATGGGTAACTGCTTACGAATATCAGTGGCTGTAAGCCTGAATGTTCTTGGAGAGAATCAAGAAAAACAATATTAAACAAAAACATTACATTTCATTAGAAAATGATTGAATTCGCTCATTTCAAAATGGGCAAGATATATATATTTTAGAATAAATCCTAACGAGCCAGGCAAACCTACCTAGATTTAGTCTTTATACCCGCTTGTTTTTTTTTTCTTTCTTTGGGCTAAGGACTTAAGACATTTGACGATCTTTTCGCCTTGTTCTGATGTTTTTAGTTCTTTCTTTTTTTTCTTCCATTTTTTTCCTCGGGTACCAATTTGCTCTCAGATGTCTACAAGATGAGTCATCGGAGGTTTTTCAAGCGAGTAATACTGTTATATATATATATATATATATATATATATATATATATATATATATATATGGTTTTTCAATATATCCAGTGTGAGTCAAACACCCCAAGCTCTCTTTCCTTATTATGTGCCATAGAAATTTCAACTGTCGTTATCTTATATTATTTCGTTATAATTTTCTAGAAAATTTCTTTGACTCAGACTTTGCCGCAAAAAGCTTACCTTTAAAATACGTCTGACGGCCATTTTCCTTTATTAAATTATCAAATATTGAATTATCATTTACCTTTGAATTTATGTCCTTGTGTTCGCTTCTATTATCACAACTTTTCGGCTGTTGTACCCTCCGGTCTTCTTCTGATTTATGCCGATCTAGGTACTTAGATGGAATTTCGAATTGAATTCTGTATTTAATCTACGACGTTAAATTGTTTTCGTTTTGCTCTCCAAGGATATTTCGTGTTATTCATCTTTTGTATTTTTCTACAAGTTATTGCTCCATTGTTTTCTTTGAGTTTAATTCGGTAATACCAAGCCCAGGGATCGAACTCACAATTACTAATTTGCCATATTCTAACACTTTAATCCGTTATGCTATGGTCCAATTGTAAATAAGATAAACCATGATAACTTATCATCCTCGTCGATGATACAGTGGACTTGCTGGATGAATTCGAGTATACCTGGTAATGTCTGAAAGTCGAGAATGTTTTGTTTTTTTCTTTTTGCCACTGAAGACAAAAAATTGGCAGAAGCCTGAAGCTCGTTTCTAACCTTAAGCACGAAGGTCCTGGCGATATTTAAGAAGTTTACAATCTCTAAATGTGTGTGGCTGGTAGCAAAAGCAACGAGAATGGAATGGCTTTACATCTCCTGGGTTAGATTGATTGATTTGTTTTTTACGATTTATCAACCGTTATTTAAATCCAGAAATTTTTTTTTTTTAAATTGTAAGAATATTTTTTTAGATATACAAGTCTTACTAATAGTTATAGAAGAAGTAGATTCACATCTTTCCCAATTGTAAATAGTGTAAATCATGATAACTCATTATCCTCGTTGATTATACAATGAACTTCCAGGATGAATTCGAGTATATCTGGCAATGATTGAAAGTCGAGAATGTTTTTGATTTCTTTTTTGCCACTGAAGACAAAGGCCTGGAAATCTTTCGTAATCTTAAATACGAAGGACTCCTAGAATCATTAGATCCGGGTAAGTGAAAATAACGAAACCAATAGAAATTGGAACTCGGCAATTAACAATTCCGAGCCATTATCCATTTTCATCATTCTCACATCAAAGTTTACAGAACCTGATATTTGCAAGCAATCAGTCATCCATCGAGGTACTGACCAGGCTAGATGTTGCTTAACTTCGGTGATCGTACGGAGACCGGAGTCTCATCGTGATATGGCCGTAAACTTATTAGAGTTAGAGCTTCCATGGTAGGGCTGAAAAAGAGACAAAATTTTTAAAATTGAACATTTATGGTTTTCCGATATGTGTTCTCGAATATCTGACGCATATAGTATATTAAACTATTTAGTAAATGTCGGTGTTTTATTTGCATTTTTATAAGAAAACTGATATATGTATAACTGTGTATCAGTTTTTGGATAATCATGATTATAGACGTTCGGAATTAATTCTGAGACTAAATCATCATGTCTCTCTCTCTCTCTCTCACACACACACACACTGTTTCTTAATTTCTCCTCCTGTCTCTTGATCTCTCATGATCTCACCCTCTGAAGCTCTCTTCATGCTTAATCTTATCTCTTTCTCACACCCTCTTTTTAAAATTCGAAATTCCTTCTTATATTCTTACCGTTCTCTTACTTTCCTTCTTTCTCGCCCTCGCCAGCAACAACTACATTCTTCGTCTTATCAAACGGGCCTGGTGCACTAATATATATCGATATATTATTGAAGTTGTCATTGTATTTAGTATCGATCTATCAATATCCAGTCTCACTCTGTCAAATACATCTGGCTCGCTGCCATAGAAACTGATCCTGCCAAAGCATCCGATCATCTTGCTGTTGCTCTGACCACCGCCCCCCTACACAGACGCCCATGTTATTACGCATCGTCAGTTCGCCCGCCGCACCTCCCCAAATATATAGCTTTCTTATGAGGCACCAATCTAGGCTTTACGGCGTTTTTGGTGAGATTCGAGCTTCTACTTTTAGTGATGGATGATAGACTTAAGGCAAGAGCTTGAAAAATAAAGAGAGAGAGTGGGGAGAGAGAAAGAGAAAGAAAGAAAGAAAAACGGAAGGGCTGCATTACTCTATTTTTTACTCCATAATTTCCCATAACAGATACACAGTTGTTGGCTCTAGTAGGACAGGCTAAATAAAAAAAAAATATCATTTAAATATCCATTCAGGCAGTCACTTAAGTGCCATGCGTGATACACGTTTAAGAGATCATGTATCTTTCGATACATGACTGACGAGGCAGATTTTTTTTTCCCCGCATAGGTTGCAATTTCTTTCTGCGGTAGACCAGTTGCCATCCAAGGCGATAGAATTCGGTCTATCCTGCTATTTACCTATAGATGGGCGAAGAAGAGGAGGGTACCAGAAGACTGGTATTCGAACTTTGCACTTCAATTCTTAACTCCGAACCTCTATCCATTACTCCCCCCTGTCCCATCCATCCATTACACATTGTTAATACTTAGACATTAAGCCATTTGTAATTATGCATAAATATAATTTGTATTATTTTTAAATAATTAAAATAAAGTGTGAATATTTATCTGAGCGTAAAATTCTATTCAGAGCATTTCGCTTCTATTTCCCGTGTTAGCGCATTATCGAAAAAACAAAATTTGTTTTGGATTTTCATAAAATAAGTCATTTGGCTGTATACAATTTAAAGTAGTGCATCAATTGTAACTGATAACTAAATTAAGAATTTCAATATATATCCATGATAATGATCTTACTTCGGTCAGTCAGTTAAGTGTCATACGTGATAGATGTTTGGGCGATCATTTCGACTCAAGACAGACTAAACAGAAGGCTTTCACACAGATGGCTACCGTTTCTTCCTGTGCTGACTGGTTACCAACCAAAGCTATAGCCAGATATGAAATAAATTATTCGTAAATTGGGAAAAATGTAATAATAATTAACGGCAAAATTTATCAGATGAATTTAATGAATAGATAGGTACCGGGTGTAACACCAAAATTGTCCAAATCGTTTAACTACAAAATTGTCCAATTGTTAGATTAAGCATTGTACCGTTGTATATTAGAAATGATTAAAGATATCTTACTGGAATTCTCCGAGGTGTTTTATAACATTATTGGACTCTACATTGAACAATAAGAATGTATAACTACTCTCCAAGCTTAACAGAAGAATCGTGATGAAATCGATCATAAACAAAAATGACATGTTCATCATTAAACATAGCTAAAGATCGGAACTTCATGAAGGCTTGAAATAAAGTTCAAATATATATATTATTCCAGGGTCCTTTTCCAACATATTCATTATGATCTCCGCTTTCTCTAACCTTCTAAGTTTCTGTCCTGGAGTAACAAGTTACTTCTCAAGTACGATTCAATTTTCTAGTCTTTTCATACTGCTTTTAGACTGTCATAGGTTAAACTCCTTTCTTAGTTTAGTGGGGTTTTTTTTATATATTAAACGTTTTGTGGGATGGAGCAGTATCCCATGCTGCTACATGATTTGCATAATTTTGCTTTTACACCCGGTATATATGTCTGTATTGCCAACGTGTTTGTTAACGTAATGTTAATTTATATGGGTTACAGCATTTAATGATGTTTCGTTTTTTGGTTGAGACTGACTAAGGATTATGAGAACGCAGTTTGAAAGAATTAAAACTTAATTATTTTATCCCCGGCGCGCAGGTTTGTTCTGGGACATCTATGGGATCCAGCTCGACGCTCCAAATGAGTTATTTGAAGCTCATTATTTGAAATAATTTATCTGGATGTCAAACCCGGGACTGTTTTCTGTTTTCATATTTTTAATATGCGAAGATAGGCTTTCCTATCGCCCGGTCCAATTCTCTTAAACGGGAGGAGGTGAGGTTCATCACTTGTTTTCTGTTTAAGAATGGGTTTCCGGTTCAGTTTCTTTCTTTTTTTCTCAGTCCTTAATAGTTATGTTGTCATGATTTTTTATGATATGTGTGGGTGGCGGCATCTCTTCTTTCTGAGGATACCAGCTTGGCAGTTTTCTGGTTGCTGCTCTCGACTGGTAGTTAGGAGTCCGGAATCTGGCGTGGCGTTTTGAGAGGCTGTTCTGATCAACAGTTCCATAATATCAGGGTTCTTGCAGTGCCATGTCGCATATGGAAAGGTGTCTCTGCAAGCACCTCCGATGGGCAACCCTGAGGCCACAATATGCTGCAGTCTGCGCCTGTCCCCTTCCTGCACATCATAGCTATATACAATCAAAGATATAAACCTAAACCAGTTCAACAAAAAACTTCTAAACCCCTGAACCTTTCTTTTTTCAACATTTGTAATATTTCTACCATACAAGAAAACTGGAAGACCTCATTAGCAATTTTAGCTACAACAAAGTAAAAAAAGGATCCTACAATGAAAACGGAACACAAACTGTCACAGAAATATTACAAATGTTGAAAAAAGAAAGGTTCAGGGGTTTAGAAGTTATTTATAAATTAGTCTCCCATAAGCCAAGTGAAGGTGACAGGATCCCAGCCGTAGTCCTAAAGAGATGTGCTCCCGAGCTGGCTCCACTTCTCCCTAAACTCTACAACTACTGCCTCGCCGCTTCCTGCTTTCCACCTTGTTGGAAATCCTTCTCTGTAGTTCCTGTTTTTAAGAACTCCGGAGAACCTTCTGACCCCTCTAATTATCGCCTTATTAGTCTCTTACCGTTTTTCAGCAAAGTATTTGAGGCTTTAATCAATGCTGAAGTGGTTAAGCATCTTACATCTCACGACGGGTTGCGTTTTGTCCGGTATACCGCTGATGTGCTTACGGCTATCATTGAATATGTATATCAAACTATTCATACTAACGGAGAAGCTCGAGTTGTGACTCTACATAAGGCGCTTGATAGGGTTTGGCATGCTGGTCATTTACGTAAGCTTCAGGGTTACGGTATTACAGGACGATTGCTTGATTTAATCCAATCATTCCTATTAGTAGAACATAATAATTTCAAGATGTCGTCTTTCCATACTGCTTTAAACGAAAGATTAGGAAAGTAACTTATATCAATAGTCAAAAGGGTGTTGACTATTAGTACATTTGAGAATATTTTCCTGAGAGAAAAAAAATCATATTTTAAGGGAAAGATTTTATAAATTTCATCTGACTGTCAAACAGTTCGGTCAATGAATGCTGAATATTTCCTGTATTTTTTAAGCATTTCACCCCAAGCAAGACGGGGTGCCACTAGTACACAAGGGGTTACAGAGTGGAAGCAAGAGTAAAGAGGCGTGATGGAGGAAAGGATGATAAAGACAGGGAATAGTTCAGGGCATCTGGAGATATCGAGTAGCATTACATTTCAATAGTTAGAGATTATAGATATCAGGAAAAGAAGCAAATAGGAAGGGAATTTCCCAGCCGGGAAGTGCGAGACATGAAGCTATTGGAGTAGAAGAGACGGCCACATTTAGCCGTTTCGACAGTGAAAGGTTGGAACCGTGATGCCAGCCTAGTAGCACGCTTAAATTCATGCAGTCTGTGAAGTAGCGAAAGTAGCTCGTCTGAGCAGTTACCATGAAAGTATTTGTAGAAAACACAGAGGGAGACGACGGCACGTCTGTGAGAGAACGACTGAAGACGAGATGCTAGATCAGGATCAACCCCATTGCTTATCCGTCTCTGGATCTTGTCGAGGACCTTAAGGAGAACAGCGAGGGCACCAGATCATATATGGCAGCAGTATTCCATGCAAGGGCGAATGGATTTGAAGGATGGACTCCGGCAAGAAAAACTTTTTGGCGCGACACAGGGAACCAACTTTCCTTGCGGTGGATGAAGGTATTGATTCAATGTAATTGTTTCATCTTAGGTCAGCGGACAGTGTGAGACCAAGCAGTCACAAAAAGGTGCTCTCGTGAAGTTGAGCATCAGACATTCTAATGGGTGGCAGGGATGGTTCCCTGTGGTGCGTAATAGAGAGCAGTTTTGTTTTAGAGGCATTAAAGTTAACCAGCCAATTCCTGCCCCAGTCTACAACTGATTGGAGGTCCTTTTCGAAACTATCGGTCAGGTTAGTTTTGTCAGCGATAACAGATTTGCTATTGAGGAAGGAGTAAATACTAGTGTCGTCAGCATAGATGCCTACTTGGGAACTGATGACATCGGAGAGATCGTTAATGAAGAAAAGGATCAGAGTAAGGTCTAAGATCGAGCCATGGGAAACACTTGCTTTCGTGGGGAATGAACTGGAGGAGAATCCTTTAAGGACGACCTTCACTACACGGTTTGACAGGAATGATTGTATTAAGTCAAGTAATCGACCTGAAATTCCGTATTCCTTACACGCTTTAGAGATATCTAGAGTCACGGCACGAGCTTCTCCGTTATTGTGGAGTGCTTGGTAAACAATTTCAGTTATGGCCGTGAGCACATCAGCTGTAGAACGTGCAAAGCGAAGGCCATATCGCTTATCAAAGAGCAGATCATGGGATATAAGGTGATTAACCACTTTGGCGTTGATTAAAGCCTCAAGGACTTTGCCGAAGAGTGGTAGGAGACTGATGGGACGGGGGTTAGATGGGTCAAAAGGGTCTCCAGAATTCGTAAAGACTGGTACAATAGATGAGGAATTCCAACAGGCTTGGAAGCAAGATTAATTGAGGCAGTAATTATATAATTTGGAGAGGGCAGGAGCCAGTTCAGGAGCACATTTCTTCAGGAAAATGGCTGGTATTTCGTTGCGACCGCTAGCCTTATGTGGGTCTAATTTTGAAATGATGGCCAATACCAACAATGGGGTTATGCGCAACTCGCTCAATAGACCTCGGTTATAGGGGGGGGGGTAATGGATGTCTGTACACCGGATGAGTCGAGCGTTGAGTTGGAAGAAAATTTCCGAGCAAAGCATTCAGCCTTATCAGCTGAGGAGGTCAGGCCCCAAATTGGTTGAACAAATGAGGTATTGAAGGTTTGCTAAGGAAACAGTTATCTCATTATTATCATTGTCTCTGCACAAGAATAAAATAAAGGCTCACCTATAGTCCGGTTCACACTCCTCCTTCTTTTGAACAGGAATAAAGGTTTATCCTTTGTGTTCTGTTTAGGATAGTATTTTCGGATCCTTCAAATCTGTAGTTCCAATATTTCCGCCTAAACACTGAAATTGTATTAACTATTTTTCTCAATAAGATTAGATAGGTTAGCCAATCGTCAGGTTCACATAGCTTCCCGGTCTTTTGAACAAGAGTAGAGGTTTATATTTTGTTTCCTGTTTAAGATGGGGCTTCTGGTTCTTTCTAAATTCTACTTCAATTCGATACTTCTAGGATCTCCACCTAAATACTTAAATTTTATTTACTATTTTTCTCAATAGGAATAAATAGGTTCACGCACCCCCACCCCCGGTCTTTTGAACAGGAGTAGAGGTTTATCTCTTGTTTCCTGTTTAAGATTAGGCTTCTGGTTATTTCTAAATTCTACTTCAACTCTATACTTCTAGCATCTTCGCCTAAATACTTAAAATTTATTTACTATTTTTTCTCAAAAAGAAATAGATAGATTCGTCTATCGTCCGGTTCACACAGATCCAAGGTCTTTTGAACAGGAGTAGATGTTTATCTCAGCTTCCGGTTCCTTCTAAACTTTGTTTCATTTTCTTTCACTTCCAATAGCTTCTTTAGAATTAGTGGCATTGTCATCTTGCTTGCAGGGAATTGTTTAAAAATAATAATACTGAAATTTATGCACGCTGGGCTCCTGCCCTCTGTTGCCTTTTGCCTTACTAAGTTAAGCTGATGAGATATCAATAAATAATCGTTTGTCTTGCATTGAATTGGTTGTAAACGCAGCAAAAGAAATACTATATTTCTTCATTTGCATTTTTACATGTCAGATAAAATTAAAACAAGAGAAGATATACACAAGAACAACAGAGAAGTAGAAAAAGAAGAGTGTTTGTTTAACTATGTAATCTGAACAATGCAAGTGAGGGGGTGGGGGGACATTGATTCTAACATTTCCCCGTCCCTAAAATCAAAATTTGTATTCGCTGTTTTCTTATTATCATTTTTATTTTCCTTACTTCATTCATTTATTTATTTGTAGGACAATTCACAACCTATTTTCCAACCTTATATGTTAATTTTACGAAAGAGAATAAAAAGATCAACATATCGGCTGGCAACAAAAAAATTACACCTTTCTTTGTGAGAGAGGCGTGCGTAGACATGTAAGCATTTGCATACGAATATAATATTAACACCCGTGTTATACGTATGTGAGCTTTCATATATGCCTCAATGGAACAAGGAATCTTTCAAACATATGTTTCCCCATTATATTATTACAGTCTTTAAAGCAATTAATTGTGATAAAATAGTAACGTCTCTCGCGTGTTATTATATAATTACATAGTTAACTAATCAATTTCTAGCTTGGTTGCTTTCGTCTGAGCCATAAATGTTATTCTAGAGCGGAGAAGGAAAAGAGTATGGGTTGTGTATTCATTTTATTTTAATTTCGAACAGGTGGTGTGTCATGGTGGTGGGAAGGCATATCTAAGAATGTAAATTATTATTTTTCTTTAACAGGATGCATAAAATCCAAGGACGGGACACTAATATTAGATAAATAAATAAAAAAAAATATCTCCGTACAGATGGGAAAGAAACTTGAGGTGATAGAAATGTGATTCTAAAGAAGGCTGCTGAAAATACCATGGACAAAACATGGACAAAAAGGAAGTTTTAAAGAAAATGGAAACAAAATGAACCCTTATACGTAACGTCAGGAAGAAAGACTTGAAGTTTCCTTGTCACACAATGAGGAAAGAAGGCTTGGAAAATCTGAGACTCACATGAGAGATTGAAGGCAAGAGGGACAGGGGAAGAGAGAGCTTGAGTGAATGGATGGTGGAACAAGGTTTAGTAGAGATGGCCAAAATACCAAAAATATGAAAGGACAGGAAATTATGGAGAGCGATGATCGCCTACGTCTTGAGGGGAGTCGGTACATGGAATAAGAAGAAGAAGAAGAAGAGGAAGAAGAAGAAGAAGAAGAAGATTTCAATGCCGGTAATGGGAGGGTCATGGAGTAATGCCTAACCAGATAATCTGGTTGATCATTACTGCTAAACAGTGAGTTCGATCCTCACCGCGTGCCATGAACTTGTGATCTTGTACCAAACCAAGTAGAAGAAGAACAACAACACGAACAACAACAACAACAACACGAACAAGAAGAAGAAGAAGAAGAAGAAGAACAACAACAACAACAACAAGATGTGCCATGGCTCCAGTTTCAGAACATTTTTGCTTTCATTGTCTCAAAACTACTATGGAAAAATAAAAACATGTTCCTTAAGCCGAGGCAGCAGTTTTATTTCTCTTATTCTCTTGAAATATCTAATAATAAATTCTTCCTTTAAACGTGTTTTGTTAAACAGAACGGAGCAAGGAGTGTCTCTTAAGCTTTTGTTGAGTTGCTTCATTAATTTTTGTTATTAGTTTCCACCTAGCATCGAACGACCTTTTTAATATTAGCAGAAACTCAACGGAAGGCATAACAGACACTCAATGTTTAAACAAAAGATTGCTGCGTATGCATCATCCTCATTTATGCATTGTCTCCTTTCAGAACGTTGGCGATCATGACTCTCCACAACTTCTCTTCTGTAGCTCTAAGAAACATTTAACTCTCTACCAACCTTCCTTACTTCTATCTTTCTGCTCTGTTAGCCATTCATCCAATCTAATTACATAAATTTTTTGCTGTTTCTTTTTCTCCCTCCTTTACTCAATACGTCTTATCAACATTAGATTTTCAAAACCGTCCGTCCACACAGTATGTTCTAGAAATTTCAACTGTTTCTTTCTTATTTTAAGCATAAGGGACTTTTTCGTTATCGTTTTCTTTATACTAAATTCAATACATTTCAAGTTGATTTATTCTCTTGAACCAAACGTGAACGTTAAAACTTATCGTATTCGAAATAAAGTCCTATTACTTTTGAAGATAGAAACATGAGACATACTTCTTTAGTCTAAATTGATATATTTAATTAAAATAATTCCTCCCCTCGTTTTCGATAAGATTACTCTATCTATCCGGCAAATTTTTATCTCTCAGGCGTAAAATACTTCACGTTTCCACACAAAGCAACGCTCAGTTTCAGTTTTAAACCCCTTAACAATTAAACTATTTTTCATCTAAAAATGTTGCAATTTGATAGTCAAATGGGGAAAGTTGAGTTGATGAAGGACAATTTCCATATAACGAATGTGTGAATTTAGCTCCTTGACCCTAAAACGGAGTTAAATTAAATTTAAAATTCAAACCTATTTGGACGGCTTAAAGACTGAGTCCCAGTAAGGATTATTTTTTGCGAAAAAATATTTTGACAACATAGAAAACATAAACACTCAAATAGAAATCATGTATAACAATAAAAAAAATAGGTGAAAGAAGGGAAGATTTTCTTATGGAGACAGAATACGAAAGGGGTGTATACTCAGATCGAACGTCAAGTGAAAAGGGAAGGCGAAGAAGTTGATACCGTGAAAAAGTTCGGTTCCTGGTTCATTGGGCCCCAAACTCAAATGTCCTCTTTTTTAGAGGGAAGGGCCGCGAAAGGATAAATTCGCATTTAAAAATTTCATGTCTAATTCGAGAACAATGCAATTAACATAGACTCGAAACGAATAATATTACAACACTTAAAGGCACATTTAACGGTCCACCCCGCACAAATAATTCAGCATCTTACAAATAATGATGCGAATTATGATGTAGCTATTGATTTGTTAAATGAAAAAAATTTTGGACAAACAATTCATTATTAATGAAATATTCAAGCAGATCAATGGGCGAACCCCTACGTATGATACCGTTTTAATATTTTGTAAACACTACATCACCAAGGTAAAAGCAGGTACGTATAGATTAAAGAATGCATTAACCTTGATTTTTTTAAAGGAAGGTTCACCTGGTAACAGGCATTTAGGCTTTATCATATTTTCTAAATTGACAAGTTTATTTAAAAAAGATATCATTTATGTAACAGGTACAAATTATCCTTCACTACAAGAAATTTTCGATAAATCTAATCAGACGATAAGAACATTACAGTTAAAAGAAAAACAATTAACGGTAGTAGTAGTAGCAGCAGCAATAGAGTTAAAACAAAGATTTACCACCGACAAATCTAATGTAGTGGACCGTTGGGTGATGAGTATGTATTGTAGAAGAACACATGTGGGTAGAATTTCCCGCTAGCCGGCCCAGCTACACGAGAATGTTGGACTTTAATTAAGTCCAAAGGAAAAAAACAAGACGGATAACTATATACAAACAAATATATGTATTAACAACCAGTACAAGTTACAAGCACATGAACAGTTTCATTGAGTGCGTGTGGTGAATATTATGTGTGTGTGTTGTGGTGAGTGTTCGTACGTACGTGTATTGTTCTTAGCGTGTTCCCAGAGTTTGGGAAACGCTATATCTATGAGAGCTCACATCTGCGAGGTGGTATAAGGCCCAAGGCCTGAGGAAAAAAGAGATCGAGGCGAAGGGACAGCCAGTATTTATAGTCAGGGGAGAGAGAGACCCCTGTTGAAGGATTAAGGAACTGAGGCGGAGCTAACTCCGACACTAACTACGTCATGCAAGAAAATTTTAGTACTACTAGTACTAAAATTGTTATCACAAGTGTAATTTTTACAGAACAGATGAGCACCAGTTCTTGTAAAAATTACCATTCTTTAAGTGCTAAGTTAGAGAGATGTATAGAATTAAATTTATGTGTTTTGTGTACTAGACCTAATCATAAGGCTCTTCAATGCGGGGCTAGTAAAAATAGTTTACAATATTCTTATAAAATGTGTTCTTCTAAATTCCATGTGCAAGCTTTGTGTCCCGAAGTTGGGAAAACCCAATTAAATACTAAAGTACGCATTGAGCCTGGTACTAGAAAAAAGAATATTCTACTCCCTACTGTAAAAGTATCTGTCGCCAAGGAAGACAGAGTGATTTCCTTTAATTGTCTGCTTCACACTGGAAGTTAGAGATCATATTTAGTCCTTAAAAAAATTAAATTATGAAACACTTCCACTAGAGAATATAACGTAAAAACATTTTTCACTTCCAGTTGGAAGTTTTTACAACAAATAAACCTTAATGTAAAATTTACTAATTATTATAAAAACATTACCGATTTTAATCGATAATGAATTTGATATAAATTTTAATTTTGACAGTCTGGCAAGGGTGATAAATAATTTGAAGGGTCTCTATTACTGACTAGCTGGCAACTTTTCTACTATAGACAATAATGAAATTACTGTTAGAGAATTATTAAGAGTAGATATTATTCAGTACATGAAGCCAATGCAGTTAATAAAATTACTTTCGGAAATATGGTAATTTTTTTGCTTCCAGAGCAAAACCGTGAGATGGAAGCTGGAAAGAATGACTGTCAACACTATTATACCATCATATCGCATTATTCTTCCTGTCCAATCGCTCGCGTGAATTTTGTTTTGTTCCCAAAAGCGAATTATTTCAACCATATTTGTGACAGGTTTGAAAACAGTAAGGTCGAAAGAAATCTGGACAAAATATTTCGTCTAGAGTCTTTAGAATTAGAAAACGAAAATGCATTATGTGGTTTTGATAAAGAAGTAATAGAACAATTCAAAAACTCTGTTAGTTTTAAAAATTATACTTACTATATAGAACTTTCGTGGAATGAGGATAAATTGAAATTAGTTACTTATAATTATGCTGTTCTTTTGAAGGTTTTAGACAGGGTAGTCAAAATGTTAAAAAAGAAAAACTTCACGATTATTTCACTGTTTTTCATGAAAAGGCGGAATCACTCAACATGTATCTGTTTCTCCTAAAGATTATAGAAAATTTATTTTGATACCTCATAGGCCTGTGATTAAAAGTGATAAATAGACCACCGCTAAAAGTAGACCAGTATTTAATTGTTCACTTAAAACTGGCGGTACCCCATTGTTGAACGAAGCCGTTTCCTCTGGAGTCAATTTGATGAACAACATGTTGAATTTGATAATGTCATTTCGAAGTAAGGAATATACGTTCTTGGTCGATATTAGAAAGGCTTTCGTTATGATGAAGTAAAAAAATGAAAATAATAGAAATAAGTTTTGTTTTTTTGTTTTATTGTTGTTGTTTTTTTGTTTTTTTTGAAAGGAAGCAAAAATATAGTTTGCTATAGAGATATACAACTCTGATCTTGGGGTTTATAGCAAGTCCCTTTATATTGAATTTTTTTTATCAAACATCGTATTAACAAATACCCTAATGCACTGCTATCTTAGAGATAATTTTTATGTTGATAATTTTATTAAGACAAGTGATTCGCCTGAAGAATTGTTATACTGATATAAAGAATTCGTGAAAAGAACGGCAGATGGAAGCTTTGAGTTGCGTTCGTGTAACTCAAATTGCAAGGAGTTAAAGTGCCTGGAAGACTATAAAAAATGTAGAACATAATAGTGACTTAGAAAAAAATTAGGATACAAGTATAGTACCGTCAAAGATACTTTAGAAATTTCAATGGGAGTTTTAGATTCCTCTGTCAATACCAAAATTAAAATACTGGCGCAAAATTCTAGTGTGTTTGACCCCTTGTGTTTTTGCTTGTCACTGTCAATTAAAGGGACTTTTAAGTGACCTATGAAAATTAAAATTATCATGGGATAATTATCAATAGAATACCAAAAGACCTAGAATAATTTATCTAAGGATCTGGTATATTTAATTTCTTTGAAATTTCCCTGATGTGAAGTTGTCAGTTCAATTCCTGCGGAATTGTATTTATTTTGTGATGCCTCCAAAAAGCCATGTGATCTTGCTTCCTATACAAGACAGCATTTTATAGCCTCCTTAATTTTACGAAGGCTAAGATAGCCTTCACAAAAGTCACTTGAGTTGGTATCTGTGTAATTAGCTTTGAAATGCATCAAGAACATCTTGAAACCTTTATCAAATGTTCGTATCAAAGATGTAATTATTGCTGTTGATGCTCAGATATCTTGGTTATTTTCTGAAAAAAACATAAAAACAAAAACCATTTTGTCAAGATTAGACTGAAAGACATTAAAGTATCCCTCGAAGAGTTAGATTTTCAACATGGATCGTCAGTAAATTTCAAATATGTGCCTTCCTCAGAAAACACAGCGGATTTAATTACTCAGGGACTGTCTTTGAAAAAGCTTAGGCAAAACTTTAAATTTCTGACTTCTGGTCCTTCTTGGTTTAATAAGGATCCAGTAGCTTGGCCCGAAAATGGTTTACATTGCTTGAATGATTGCAATAAGGATGCTATTCAAAACCAAGTATATCACCTTAGTTATGCTAGTCCTTTAGAACCAATCATATCTTTAGAGAAAAATTCGGAGTTTATTAATACTATTAATATTAGTGTTCAAACTCACTAATAAGTTAAAACATTTTGACGCAGACACTAAACAAGATGCTAAGCTGTATCTGCTCAAATTGATGCAGAACCAATTTTTAGTTAAAAAAAGTTGATATCTTCAAAATATTCAGGCTGAAAAGATCGCTAAATCAGTAACAGATTTAAACTGCTTTTAGGTGAAAATTCTAGTGGATGAATGACTATGACTAAAATCTATCAGTTTCGCATTGATTACCCACTATTTTTGTATCCAAAGACTGACTTAACAATATTAATCACAATGGACACGCATGAAAGGTGTAAGCATCTAGGAATTTCTAGTACCCTTAATAAACGAGGATTTGCGTTCCTAAGTCAAGACAGACTATTAAAAATTATATTTCGAGCTATTATCTTTACAAAAATATAATGCACTTTTATCTAAAATTTACTAACATTCTTAAACATAGCGTAAACTTGATCAAACCAACTAGGAATAGATTTTACAGGACATTTAATGATTAAAAATGAAATGGGTGGAAATAAGATGTATATTTTAATATTCACCTTTATGAATTTAAGAGCAATTCATATTGAACTTGTTAAGGAAATGAGTGCCCGAGAGTTTGTGCTAACCTTTATAAGATTCTCTAACATTTATGTGATCCTTAGTCACATTTATAGTGATAATGCCAAGTTCTTTATCAATGGATATCAGTTGATTCAAAAATTTCTTGATTCAAAAGATTTTCTAGACAGATTTTCTAGACAGATTTTCTAGACAGATTTTCTAACTTTAGCATTAAGCACCTCACTGTACTTTTATATTCAGTTTGGATGGGCAGTACATGTTAACGCATGGTCAGGACTGCCAAACAATGTCTTTATAAGAGCATAGGAGGATCTCAAATGGAGTACTTTTAACTACTCACTGTTCTTTCAGATATACAAAAGGGCGATAAATTCCTGGCCACTAACTTACCGCTGTTATTCTGATTCAGGTTTGGAAATAATTACCCACAATTGTTTTTTTATATCCTCTTTTAAAGAAAACTTGCTGTTAAACATGTATGATAAAAGTATTATTCAGTTTAACATTCCAACCACCTGAAAAAGGCCGGAGCGTACAACGGCCGAAACGTTGAGATAAATATGGCAACAAAGATGAGGACGATAGTCCAAATAATGTAAATAGTGTACATAATACTTCATCTCAAAAATAGAAAGAGATATTGAAAGTATTATTGTGGCTGAACTCCATGAAAGAAAAAAACGTATCTCAAGACATAAGAGATTTTTTAGTTAATAAATTTTTTAAAAATGTTTTATAACGAATATCTTTTAAGTTTAAGAGAACAATGTAAAGATCTGCGTGAAAACAAATATGAAAATATTATGGTGAATGATGTTTTAATCAAATAGAATCCAGTTAAAT